>CM061543.1:103649389-104229389 GCA_030864215.1 Capsicum pubescens
CTTCCCAGAATTGATGATTTATTTGATCAACTCCAAGATGCGAGTTACTTCTCTAAGATAGACCTTAGATCCGTCTATCACCAGGTTAGAGTATGGGAATGTGATATCCTAAAGACAGCTTTTAGAACCTGTTAGGTTATTTTGAATTCCTAGTCATGTCTTTAGGGCTAACAAATGCTCCAGCTACCTTCATGGACTTGATGAACAGAGTGTTCAAATAGTACCTAGACATGTTTGTGATAATCTTTATTGATGATATTCTTTTCTATCTCGTAGTGAGGATGACCATGCAGCCTATCTTAGAATTATATCACAAACTCTTAAAGATCACCAGTTGTTCGCCAAATTTAGTAAGTGTGAATTCTGGCTAAGATCAGTAGCTTTTCTCTGTCATATTATTTCCGGTGATGGCATTAGAGTTGATCCCCAAAACACCAAATCAGTGAGAAACTGGCCTTGACCCATCTCTCCATCAGGCATCCAAAGTTTCTTGGGTTTAGCTGGCAATTATAGATGGTTTGTTGAGGGTTTCTCATCCATTACGTCCCCTATGTCCAGATTAACTCAAAGGAAAGTTAAGTTTCAGTGGTCAGATTCTTATGAGAAGAGTTTTCAGGAGTTGAAGGCTCGGCTCACTTCATCCCCAGTCTTACCACTACCTAATGGTACAGATGGATTTATTGTCTATTGTGATGCTTCTAGAGACGTCCTGGGTTATGTTTTGATGCAGAGAGGTGAGGTCATAGCCTATGCCTCTAGAAAACTTAAGCCTCACGAAAAGAACTATCCAACTCATGATCTTGAATTAGTTGTTGTTGTGTTTGCTTTAAAAATTTGGAGGCACTATCTTTATGGGGTGCATGTTGATGTGTTTACGGACCATAAAAGTTTGCAGTATGTGTTTACACAAAGAGATTTGAATCTCTGTCAGAGAAGGTGGTTAGAATTTTTGAAAGATTATGACATGAGTGTTTTGTATCACCAGGTAAAGGCCAATATTATGGCAGGCGCCCTTAGTAGACTGTCTATAGGTAATGTTGCTCATGTAGAGAGTGATAAGAAGGAACTAGTTTGAGATGTCTACCAGTTGGCTAGACTAGGTGTGCGGTTAGTTAATTCAACTGAGGGAAATGTTTGGATGCAGAGTAGTACAAAATCTTCTTTGGTTTTAGAAGTAAAGGAGAAGCAAGATAAGGATCCCAACCTAGTTAAGTTGAAGGAGTCAGTCAGAGATCAGAAGGTAGAGGTTTTCTACCAAGGGGTAGATGGTGTGTTGAGGTACTAGAGTAGATTATGTGTGCCGTGCATCGATGGTTTGAGGCAGGGGATTATGGATGAAGTGCATGGTGTGCATTACTCCATTCACCCAAGAGCTACTAAGATTTATTGAGATTTGTGGGAAGTCTATTGGTGGTGCGGCATAAAGAAAGATAGAGCGGAATTTGTGGATAAGTGTTCTATTTGTTAATAGGTTAAGGTGGATCACTAAAGGCCTGATGGCACCTTGCAAGAGTTTAGTATTCCTACCTGGAAGTGGGAAGAGGTGAACATGGATTTTGTAATAGGGTTACCTCACTCGCGTTATCAGCATGATTCAATTTGGGTTATTGTAGACAGATTGACCAAATCAGCCCAATTTCTGCCAGTCATAAGTCCTACTCAGCTGAAGATTATGCTAAGTTGTATATTAGAGAGTTGTTCAAATTGCATGGGGTTCTTTTGTCTCTCATTTTAGATAGGGGTACTCAGTTTACCTCTCACCTTTGAAAAGCCTTTAAGAATAGTCTTGGTACCCAAGTTCATCTCAGTTTAGCTTTTCATCCTCAAATAGATGGTCAGGAGAGAGAAACATTTAGACCCTAAAGGATATGTTGAGGGCATGTGTTCTCAATTTCAAGGGTAGTTGGGATGAGCACTTATCGTTAATTGAGTTTTCCTATAATAATAGTTATCATGCTAGCATTCAGATGGTCTCGTTTGAGGATCTCTGTGAGAGGAGATGTAGGTCACCTATTGGTTGGTTCAAAATGGGCGAGGCCACTTTGATAGGGCCAGATGTTGTGTTAGAAGCTATGGAGACATTCCAATTGATTCGAGAAAGGTTGAAAATATCTCAGAGTCATCAGAAATCATATTCAGATATGAGGAGAAGGGATCTTGAGTTTGAGGTTGATGTCTTAGTTTATTTGAAAGTTTCACCCATGAAGGGGGTGAAAAAATTTGGAAAAAAGAGGAAGCTTAGTCACCAATATGTTGGACTTTACAAAATATTGAGTCGTGTTGGGAAGGTAGCATATGAGCTTGAGTTGCATGTAGATTTGTTATCCGTTCACCTTGTCTTCCATGTATCCTTATTAAAGAAGTGTATTAGTGATCTAACTGTTGTAGTACCCTTGGAAAGCACAGATATTCATGATAGCTTCTCTTATGAAGAGATTCTAGTTGAGATTCTTGATTGCTAGATTCGTAGACTACGAAACAAAAAAGTTCCCTTGGTCAAAGTTCTTTGGAGAAACCAATCTGTTGAGGGAGCCACTTGGGAAGAAGAAGCGGATATGCGAACCAAGTATCCTCATCTTTTCGCTGCAAATTTAGATTCAGCGTAAGGTAACAAGTTTCCTCAGAACATCTCTTTTCATTCCAAGTTTCATCTCTATATAGTCACTTTCTTGATAATGCATGTAATTGCAAATAAGTTTAGTCATGTTTTCAGTTGGGCATGCTAGTTATAGTCTTAGTTCCTCAGTATTCTCAGCTTAATTAGTCTCATTTGAGGATGAATGTTTTTGAGGGAGAGATATTGTAATACCCCATATATTCCTATCTCAGTTCAGCCCGTAGCATGTGCCTAAAGCACTTAGAACCTAGAAATAAAGTTAAGTGTTAAGGAGTTTAGTCACTTTTGTCTCCCTCTAAAATTAGATGATTTTTTAAGTTGACCTTTCAGGCCCCGAGGTAATGATTTTTGAGTTAAATTATATTCAGAGGTGTAGATAGCATGTCTCGGGTAAGTTTCGAATTTTTCGGACAAGGTTCGGGTGGTGTTTGAATTGGCAAAATAGTAGCTCACCGCGATTAGGCCGCGTTGCGGTGAGTATCACGGTGAGGGGGGTCACTGCATCGTGGTGAAGTGTTAAAAGCGATTCATCAAAATCCAGTGAGTTACGGAAATTGCATCGCATTGCGGTGGGTATCACGATGACTCACTCACCGCATAGCGGTGGAGGACATTTAGGTAATGGTCAATTTCCAGTGAGCCACCGCAATTCCACCGCGTCACGGTGGGTATCGTGCTGGCCCGTTTGGCACATTGCGATGGGGTAAAAATCAGTATTCCAGTTGCAGGATTTAAATCCCCAAGTGTAATCTAGTCTTTTTCCAAGCCCCCAAACCGTGAAAACATAAGATTAAGTGTATTTTAGAGAAAAATACACTCATTACTCATCAAAATTCTCTCCAATAAAACCCTAGGCTTCAACATTCAACTCCAAGAAACCTCAAATTTCATGATTTCTTTTCCAAGATAATTCAAAATTCAAGGTTTCCAATTCAAGATCTTCACGAAACAATCTTCAAGAGCACAAATAGAGATTTAAAGTCAAGTTTCTTCATCTATTTCATTTATTAAGGTATGTGGGGTTATGGACAAGGATAATCCTTTCATCCTTGTGACCAAAACTAAATTTTAATTATGAATTTACATGAATTCACATGAATTTCAATTTAGGGTTCATACCCAATTATCATTATTTGAAGATTATGATATTACAAGTGTTTTAGATGATGAATTGCATGCCTATTTTTGCACATTTATGCTTGTGAAGTTGTTTTAGATATATTGAAGGTTGAATTCTATTATTTTGACTAGCATTGTGCAAGAACTTCATGATTTTGACTATTGAGCATGATTTTTGATAATTTGAAGCATGGGTTACTAAGCCCTAGTTTGAATATTGATATTCCAAGAATGATTATGCTTTTAAGCATCTTATGATTTGTTTAGAATTAGTTTTTGAATCAAGATTTGATCTATTGATCCTCAACTAAGAAATGAAATCCACTTTACAGTATTGATTACAGTTTGGATTACAGATTAGTTTGATTATAGTTTAAAACAGATGAATGTATAACTGGTTTTCATTTAAAATCCTTATGCTAGTTTTAAAGTGGAATTCCTACAGAATGAGAGTACAGATTAAAGGGAGTAGTATTTATCACCGAGCGAGAAGTGTGGGTTTAACACTTCCTACTTCCCTAGTACTACGAGCCAATGTAGGTACAGATTCATATTATTCTCATTTATATAGATACAAATACAGATTATGATCACTTAGCCTAGGTTAAACTCCTTGGCAAGAGTGTGACACCTCTCCCCAATGTGAGGTTTTCCCCTTAGGGGAACAAGACATTGGACTCCATGATAGCTCACATGGTTTATGTTGGTTAGAAGAACCTTCCAAAATCATAAACTCCATTGTAAAGTCCCTAAAGTTTAAAGCTTACAGTCTAACAAAAAAACAATAATAGAAAAGCTTTAGAAACTAAGTGTGAAGGCTCACAGTTTCATTTGGTTATTATTATACATCAGATATTAGTCATGATATTTCAACTTTTAGTTTTCATCTATGAAAGCGAGCCCTTTCCACACTTAGCTTGGATGATTTAAAGATATAATAGAAGTACAAATTTTAGAAGTAAATGTGATGGCTCACAATATTTATACAGTATGCTTTCTTATTTATGATTTATGATTTTCAGCTTCCAGTTATTCTAGTGTATGTGAGTTATTACACTTATTATGCATTCTTTCATGAATCTTTATAAACTTAAGATATTATTTTATATATGCATTTACCCCCACATGCTTAGTACATTCTAAAAGTACTGATCCACATATATGTCTATGTGTTACATTATTTAATAATGTAGGTTCAGGTTCTCAATTTCAACAGCGTGAGTGATTTCGAGCATCTCCATCTAAGTCCCGACAGTTGGTGAGTTCTTATAGTTCAGGGACCTAGTTATTCAGTTTTCTAGCTTGTTTAAGTAGTTTGATTTTAGTTATTTTCAGTCAGTTTGAGTTAGCTGGGGGTCTATCCCAACGACTCTCTAGTTGTTAGTAGTAAAGGCTTCTCAGACTACTAGTCAATACTCAGATTCTCAGTATTGATTGTTTAGACCTTCTAGTTTATGTGTTCTCAGACATTATGTTCATCTAACTTTAGTATAGTTCAGACAAAATTCAGTATTTCAGTATTGATTATATGCTTAAATCCCTTAAATATCAGATTCAAGTTTAGAAGAAGGCTTATAGGGTTAGCTTGAGACTACTCGTAGTCTTGAGCACCGTGTGACATCTCAGGACCCATTTTTTAGGCGTTACAGGACATGAGCCTCGAGATGACACATCCTATATAGTAAGAAGACTTGGACCACAAACCAATACACTTTTTATAGTAAGAGGACTTAGACCACGAACCAACACACTTTATATGGTAAGAGGACTTAGACCATAAACCAGCATGCCTTATATGGTAAACAGACTTGGACCACGAACCAACACACCTATAAGGTAAGTAGAATTGCACCACGAACCAACACGCCTTATATGGTAAGCGAACTTGGACTACGAACCAACATGCCTTATATGGTAAGTGAACTTAGACCACAAACCAATACTCCTTATATGGTAAGCGAACTTGGACCACAAACCAACACCTCTTATATGGTAAGAGGAATTGGACCACGAACCAACATGCCTTATATGGTAAGTGGACTTGGACCATAAAACAACACGTCCTACACACATACTAGTGCCCATTCAATTCATAACATATGAACTCAACCCATCTCGATGCCCTTAATCTATCAAGGCTACACATCAACACCATAAACCATCACATGATCTCTACTGGACTATTTGGCCATTGCTTACATGGTTAGGCTCAATTCCTTAGTTCATAACACAATGCAAGTTCATTCATGGTCATCAAGACTCCTACCAACAATCATTCATACTTATTATTCTTATACATACCTTTTATTCAACCATAATTCGAGTTCATACTTTAGGGACTATGACCATTTAGTCAACCAATCATTAAGGATATGCATTTAGTCATCATGTGGATAACAAGGCATTTACCAACCATTTACCAGGCATTCACATGCATTCGATTCCATGCATAAGGTCTTTAGAACATTTAACCAAATTCAACACTTTACATGATCATATGGCCCTCATAGGGGCCTTAATTTTTCAACCCCTTTCAATAGAACAATGCCTTAACTCATTTCATCACACATTTCATGTTATGGTATTCATGACCCATATAAACTATTCACTTTTCATTAGCAAGCTTACACCACCTTCTTACCATATTTAGGCCTACCACAAACATCAAGTTCATTTTCATGCTTAGGGTTTTCACCCCTTATTAGTCATTAACCCGAAAAATATCATATATTACACAATACATGGCTCACAATACTTTTGAAACATTATTTATCAATTAATCATACTTATTTGGGCCATTTCCCTAACTCAATATGCTATCAACACGTAACTAGTCATTTTACTTAGACATTTTCACAAACACTTTGTGTGCATACTTTTAACAAGGTCATTTTCATGGTAGAAATCATTAGAACTAGGGTTCCTTAATACCCTCACATTAAACAACATAAAAAAATCACCCACATATGCAATCTATCATCCATAATATATATATCAACACAAATATAAGCAAGATTCATCATTATTCATTGTTAGGTAACAAAACCTTTTTCATTTGATTCAAAACCACAATGTTCACTTACTAATCCAAGAGTGAAATACATGGGTTTAGAGTTATTTAAAGAGGGGAAGAAATACATGCTTTAAAAGACTTGAATCACCAACAAACTTGACCTCTTCCTTGACACTAGATGAACACCTCCAAACCCAAGCTTCAAATCTTGCTTCAAGAGACTTTGTAGTGTTTAAGATGTTTGAGTCTTGTAAATGAAGACTTAGGAGGCTTAAAATTCCTTATATAGTTAGAGGTATTAGGGTTTTCGTCATGGGAAATGACAAAAAGTTCCTTGGTTAAAAGCTGGACAGCCCACACGTACAGGGGTACGACTCCCCCATATGGATTGATCAATCGTGACCTAAGGTACGAGTGACACCCTAAATCATACCCTATAGTTATCCTAGGTCTCCAAAACTATTGTGGATACTAAAAGGGACATTTTATTCATAACCAAGGGTACTACTCTCCCTCCAATCGTGAGCTCAACTCATGACCAAAATAGTCCACTCTAGGGTTGAGACTTTACTCCATACGGTTGGTTAGTATACGACTCGTAATCTTGGTTACGACCAAGGAATGACCTTTTCATATGGAGGATAGTATATTAACATAAATTAGTGTCTAGGATACGAAAGGTGAGGTCATGGTGGGTACGAGTCATGAACAAGGGTACGACTCTAACACCCTCAACCATATCCACTCCAGAGACATCAAAGGTTGATGTTTTTTAATGGTTCCAAGGTCTTGGTGTTTTAACTCTCTTCCACTTTGATAGGTAAGTATATATAAAATTTGACACCCTAATATGCACCTAAGAAGTCCTTTCACAATTTGGAAATAAAACACAACTAGGATATAACACAACACACAAATCATGATCATTGCCATTCAACTAAAATTTTTGCAAGGTCACATTCTCGTGCATTTCAGAAGTGGTGAGATTCCATCCTCTGGAAGGCTTAATCATTCCATATATTACTTTTTTTGCTTTAGAATTAAAGTGTTCACATTAACATTTTCATTGTCATTGTCACTGTCATGGTCAGGGCATGTCCCGACCTAGTTGGTTATTTGGATTGTTTTAAAGGCTTTTATGGACAAAAGTGTGACTGGATTATGTTATGGATTCTTAGACCCCTCTTGGTATTGATTTATCTATCTTGATATATGTTCGAAACTCAGATATAGCTTGTTATATGTTTGGAACTCATTTCTATCTTGTTATATGTTTGGAATTCATCTGTTTCTAGTTGTATTATGTTCGGGTTGGCTAGGTTAATGGGGGTGGTCTTCAGCCCTTGGCGGACTTGAGATACCCATCACGACTTGGAACACATACCACAACATTAACATGATTACATTCAAACCCACAACATCAAAATCACAATTCATGTTCTTTAAAGAAGTTTCTTGAACTCCAAGTGTGGAAGGGACCCTTGGATGAACACTTTACATACCTTATAAATTGAATTTAGAAAGATTGATGGTGAAATCTCTTGAATTTGCTTCTTGGATTGATAGCCCTAGGATTTTGTTCTTGAGGATTTTATGAATAATGATTGTATTATGCCTCTAAAGGAGCTAAATTTCATGTTATGGGGCTGAAGGGCATGGGGAAAAGACCCAATTACCCCTTAAGATGAAGTTTTTAAAAGACTGAAAATTGGGTTGCCGACGCGCAGGTCGACACGGTGCGTCGATGGCTTCGACGTGATATCCAACGCGTCGCGCCAAGATCATACCGGTCTACTGAAATTGCACGCTGGTAGATAGGGAAAATATTAACCAACGTGATAGTCGATGCAGCGTGCCAAGATCACATTGGTTTACTATTTTGGGATTTCAAACATGGTCTAAACAAGGTCCAGAAAATCCAAAACTCCTCCGGGAACACCTATTGACCCTCATGATCATGAATTTACTAAAATATCAAAATTTAGCGGACGTATAGGTCGCAAAATAAGATTGCCAACTTTTGAAGGCCAAAAATAAACTAAGTCTGAATACTTAGCTAGAATTTTCAAAGTCTGGGACCCCTTTACAAGATTAAAGGACTGAATTAAGCTAGAAATTTTTGCGGGGTCTTATAATACCCCTACCTTGGGAACATTCATCCTCGAATAAGACTGACTGAACTGAGAGTACTAGTACACGGAACCTACTTATGGACATGAATATCTGGAACATGATTATAGGACTGATATTACAAATATACTGAATTATCACACTAAACATGCACATATGATGCATGAGTACATAACTTAGTTGATTTATGAATGCACGACTGGGAGTACTAATAATCTAAGTTTTCTCATACTGATCATGCATATCTGATGCATGAATACATGACTGAATTGACTCATGAACATATAGCTGAACATGCAATGGTAAATGATACCAAGTTTGTAATAGAAATTTGAGCATGAAACTGAATAAACTTAAGGAAAGCCATTACCTTGGGTTGAGTCTGGGTTAGTGGAGAAGAGGTGAGGATACTTGGTATGGATGTCTTCTTTTGCTTCCCAAGTAGTTCCCTCAACGGACTGATTCTGCCAAAGAACTTTGACTAGAGGGATTTCTTTGTTCCTCAATCTACAAGTCGGTAGTCAAGGATTTCGACTAGAATCTCTTAGAAAGAAAGGTTCGTTCTGAATATCTATACCCTCTATAAGTACTATAACTACTGGGTCACTTATGCACTTCTTTAGCAAGGTGACATGAAACACTGGATGGACTAAAGCTAGATCTGAAAGCAATCCGAGCTCATAAGCTACTTTGCCAAAACGACTGAGAACTTTGAAGTGACCGACATATCGAGGACTGAGCTTTCCCTTCTTGCCGAACCTTTTCACTCTCTTCATGGGAGAGATTTTCAAATACACATAATCTCTAATATCAAACTCGAGATCCTTCTTATGAACATCTGCATGCAATTTTAGTCGGCTCTGAGATGTCTTCAGCCTCTCTCTGATCAACTAAACTTTGTCTAAGGTATAGAATACCAAGTCAGGAACTACCACTGCGGCCTCACCCACTTCAAACCAACAAATGGGAGATCTACACCTTCTCCTATAAAGCACCTCAAATGAAGCCATCTTAATGCTATAATGATAGTAGTTATTGTATGCAAACTCAATCAAAGGAAAGTGGTCATCCCAAATACCTTTAAAATCTATCACACACACTAACAACATATCTTCCAAATTTTGAATGGTCCTTTCTGCTTGACCATCTATCTGGGGATAAAAGGTTGTACTGAGATGAACTCAGGTACCAAGACCCTTTTGGACTGCCTTCCAGAAATAAAAGGTGAACTGGGTACCTCTATTTGAGACAATGGACAATGGAACACCATGCAATCTGACCAACTCTCTGATACAGAGTTTGGCATAATACTCGACTAAATATAAGGTATGGACTGGAAGAAAGTGAGATGAGTTCTTCATCCTATTTATAATGACCCAAACTGAATCATGATGATGATGAGTACGAGGAAAACCCGTCACAAAATCCAAGTTTAGTTCTTCCACTTCCAAGTAGGAATATTGAACTCATGCATGGACCCACTGGGCTTCTGATGCTGAATCTTAAATACTGACATGTTGAGCACTTAGCCATAAATTATGTAATATCTCTCTTTATTCCACTCTACTAATAGTTCTCCTGTAAATTGCGGTACATCTTAGTGTCCCCAAAATGAATCGAGTAACTCACACCATGCGCTTCTGCAAGAATTTGCTGTCTTAAGTCGTCAACACCTGGTACACACAGACAACCTTAATAACGTAGTACACCATCTCCCCTTAGGAGAATACCTCAACCTTATGATGTTTGACTAATTCTTTAAACTTGAGTAAATTGGGATCTCTATCCTATTTCTCCTTTACCTCGAAAACTAGAGATGACTCTGAACTACTCTGAACCCATTTACTACCTTCTACAGAATCAACTAAGCAGACACCTAGTCGGTTAAGCTGATGAACTTCCTCGGCTAACATCTTCTTACTGTCCTCGACATGAGCAACACTACCAATAGACAGTCTACTGAGAGTATCATCCACTACATTGGTCTTTCCCGGATGATTTTTGACACTCATGTCGTAGTCTTTCAACAATTCCAACCACCTTCTTGAATGGAGGTTTAAATATTTCTGAGAAAACACATACTGAAGGATTTTGTGATCTGTGAACACCTCTAAATGCACCCCATACAAGTAGTGCCTCCAAATCTTTAAGGCAAACACTACTGCTGCTAACTTGAGATCATGTGTCGGATAATTCTTCTCATGGGGTTTAAGCTTTCTGGAGGCGTAGGCTATGACGTTATCATGCTGTATGAGGAAACAACCCAAACCTGCTATGGATGCATCACAGTATACCACAAATCTATTTGAACCATCTGGAAGAGTCAAAACTGGAGCTGAGGTAAGTCGAGTCTTCAACTCCTGAAAACTCTTCTCACATAAATCTAACCATTGAAATTTGACTTTCTTCTGAGTTAATCTGGATATAGGGGGTGCAATAGAAAAATCCCCTCAACAAACCATCTGTAATAGCCAGCCAAACCCAAGAAACTCTTGATATCTTATGGAAAGATGGGTATGGGATAGTTTCTCACCGTTTTGGTCTTTTGGGGATCAACGCTAATGCCATCACTGGAGACGATATGACCAAGGAATGCTACTGACCTTAGCCAAAATTCACACTTACTGAATTTGGTGAATAATTGATGATTTCTGAGAGTCTGTAATATTATTCTGAGATGGTTTGCTTGATTATGTTCACTGTAGGAGTAAACTAGGATGTCATCTATGAAAACTATGAAAAAAATGTCTAAGTACTACTTGAACACCAGGTTTATCAAGTCCATGAAGGCTACTAGGTCATTGGTAAGACCAAATAATATAACTAATAATTCAATGTGACCATATCGAGTTATGAAGGTTGTCTTTGAGATGTAACATTCTCTAATTATGACATAATAATAGCCTGATCTGAGGTCTATCTTTGAAAAGTAACTAGCACCCCAAAGTTGGTCAAACCAGTCATCGATTCTGGGAAGAGGATACTTGTTTCTTATCGTGACTTTATTTAATGTGTGGTAGTCAATGCACATTTTGAGAGAACCATCTTTCTTATGCACGAATAAAATTAGTGCGCCCCACGGGGATATACTAGGCCTGATAAATCCCTTATCTAAGATATCCTTCAACTGTTATTTTAATTCTCTGAGTTCAGTAGGTTCCATTCTATATGACGGAATAGATATGGGCTGAGTAGCTGTGAGAAGATCAATTATGAAATCAATTTCCCTTTCGGGAGGAACTCCGGTAAGATCTTCGGGAAACACATCTGGGAATTCACATGCTACTGACACTGATTCAAAAGTAGGGGTTTATGAACTGAAGTCCTTGACTCACACAAGGTGATAGACACATCCCTTAGATATCAATTTTCTCGGTCGAAGGTAAGAAATAAGCCGACCCCTAAGTGCTGAAGTACTACCTCTCCACTCTAGGACGGGCTAATTTGGAAACTAAAACTGGACCATTTTGTTTCCTTAGTCGACTGAGTCATAGCAGGAATGAATCCAATCTATGCCGAGAATGACATCAAAATTAGACATCTTTAACTCAACTAAGTCTGTTGAAGTGACTTTCTAAGATATCATAACCAAATAGTTCCTGTATACCTACGGGGCTATAATAGATTTACCAACTGGGGTAGAGACAGAGAATGGCTCTACTAGAATTTTAGGACTGAATCTGAAATCAACAGCTATATAAGAAGTAACAAAAGATAAGGAAGCTCCCTAATCTAGCAAAGCATAAACATGTATATGAAAGATTTGTAACGTACCGGTGACCACATCAGGAGAACTTTCCTGATCCTGTTGGGACTAAAGAACGTAGAGTCTATTTGGGAGTTTCCCACTGGTGGCGCTGGATGAGGCACCCTACTGATTTGGGCGATCAGACTGAGCTGGAGGACAGTTTCGCTGACCCTGAGAACCTGACTGCGGACAATCTTTGACTCTGTGGCCTGGCTTTTTATATCTGAAACTAACATCACTGACAGCTCTGCAAATACCTTGATGGTTCTTTCCATAAGTCTGACAAAGAGGATTAGTTCGAGCACTGTTGATACTACCCTGAGAATTAGAGCCTGGCGCCCTATCTCTATTGTCGTCTCTGGATTTTGGCACTGGAGCACTAGCTGAGGATGGAGATGGAACTAAGGATTTCAGGCAGAACTGATAATGATTCCCACCCTCTGACTTAGGCAAAGAAAAGTTGAAACTACCTATCCTGGCTTTCTTGTTCTACTTTTCTCTATCTTTATTCTTATACTCCTCTATCTGCTGAGCATGAATCATGAACCTAGACAAGTCCATCTCACTAATCAACATTGCGCTCCTGCACTCTTTGACCACACTATCATTCACTCCAGACATAAACTTACTCATTCGGGATATGCTATCTTCCACCACATGAGGAGCATATCTAGCTAATTGAGTAAACTTGAGAGAATACTCTTTCACTGTCATATTGACCTACTTCAGATTAATAAACTCTAACACCTTAGCTTCTCTCGGCTCTAGGGGAAAGAATTTATCTAGAAAAGAAGTGGAAAACTCCTCCCACTCTATGGGCCCTACATCTACGGCCCTCATTGCTTTCCATTATTTGAACCAAGTATGAGCCACATCCTGCAACTGATATGCAGCTAGCTCAGCACTCTCACTTGTTGTCACCCCCATAATATTTGTAACCTTCTTCACTTGATCAAGGAATTCCTGAGGGTCCTCATCTAACTTAGACCCTGTGAAAAATGGAGGTTTCATTTGGGTAAAGTCCCGAATCCTAGATGTTGTAGTATTATCCACTAGGTTGGATGGAATAATAGCTGGACATTTATTCTGAGCAGTAACTGAATGAGATAGGGTGGTAAAAGCTGCTATAAACTCAGCGTGGGAGACATGCTCACCCAAAGTATTTGGCTGAATGGGTTGAGGGTCTGACTGATCTCCCATTCCTCTTCCCTGAGTCCTTTTTAGAGGCATTTTCTGTAAATGGAAGAGAAACTAGGATGAGAAAGAGATTTTAACTGGAGTTCATGCTCACTCGCATGACATGAATACTGAAAAAAGAAATTGTTCCTAAAATATCTCATAGCCTCTTTTCCATAAGTATGGCGCGCTACACATCCATGAACAAGACTCTACTAGATCTGGATTTCAGACTTCAAAGGGCTATATTAAACCTTAGGCTCTGATACCATGTTTGTAACACCCTAACTCTAGTACCCCGAACTCTACCCGGTGCTCATAATCTCGAAGGATCATAAGTTAACCCATGACTGGTACCTACTATAGTAATTGAGTAATAATACTGTATAATGCAGAATAATAGGCTAAAATTCCATAAGGTTAAAAACTTTAATACTGATAAAGAGAAATGATAAAATCTGATAAACCATTAGAATCTGAAATACTATTTGAACATCTAGTCTGAAAAGCCTTTAAAACTGTCTGAACTATGGAGTTAATGGCACATTTCCCCAACTAAGTCCGACTACTGAAATAGACAGAAATACTAAATGAATAAATAGGTCCTCGTCTATGAAGACTCACCACTACTCTATCTGCTGAATGTCTAAACCACTAAGAATGCTCTGGGACCCGTACGCCTGAACCTATGGCATAAAATACCATAGCGTAAAAGAAAAGTATGTGTCAGTACCTGTGAATATATTGGTACACAAAGTGAGGTAAGGCTGAATGCAAGGGTTCATATGCATGAATAATAAAAACTGAATAACATGAGTATGACTGAATGAGAGTACATGCATGGATATGTGAACTGTATCTGAAATCATAATAATACTTAATACTGAGTCTGAATACTAATTAACTGATGTAACTAATAACTGATATACTATTTATTAAGCAACTGTGTCTGATAGTCCTGATTCTGGTAGAACTAGCTGAGTTCCATACTGAGCTGAGTGATTGTATCTGATAGTCCTGAAATTTGTAGAACTATCTAAGTTCTTTACTAAAGACTGAGTCTGAGACTGTGGGAGGTAATCATCTAACCGATATTCCCCTTTTCTGAATAGATTGGGGTCCAACCTGTAACCCTAGTTGGAAAGGTGTCAGTACCATGCCACGAGTAAAGACACTAAAGAGATACCCTCATCTAGCAGGTACTCAATAGAGAAAGATGGGAGTCTCAACTAACAAGTTAAGCCACCTAATCAACCCTCATCTAGCAGGTTTTGATGTCTCAACCTATGTTGTCTATGTAGTTCTAGAATGCAAGGACTGCTTCTAAGGATCACACCCTCTACTAACAAGTGAGTCCCCATCTTTGGATTCACTTTGTGCTGAATCCTACTCCCAACTGAATAGACACTGGACTGATTTCCTAGTTCATACTAGGCGTGAATGAGCTGTTACTAATTGTACTGATTTATTGAGCTGAACTGAGTTTCGTTGACTGACAGAATACTACTGAGTTCTGTTAGCTGACTAAGATTACTGAGGACTGAACTAAAGAATGAATGGGACTGGATTGATACTAAGTTTACTGAGTTTTCCTGAGTTTTATAACTAAACTAGAGTACTACTGATCGTGACATGACTGAGACTGTTCTGTAACTGGCATTGGCTCGAAGGCCAAAAATAAAGTAAGTCTGAATACTTAGCTAGAATTTTCTAAGTCTGAGACCCCTTAACAACCTTAAAGTACTGAATTAATCTAGAAATTTTTGTAGGGTCTTACAATATCTCCCCCTTGGGAACATTCATCCTCGAATGAGACTGATTGAACTGAGAGTACTAGTAGGCTGAACCTACTTATGGAAATGAACATCTGGAAAATGATTATAGGACTAATATTACTAATATACTTAATTAACACACTGAACATACATATCTGATGCGTGAGACCATAACTAAGTTGATTCATGAATGCACGACTGGGAGTACCGATAATCTGAGTTTTCTCATACTGATCATGCATATATGATTCATGAATACATGAATGAACTGACTCGTGAACATATGGCTGAACTTGCAATGGTAAATGATACAAAGTTTGTAACGAAAATTTGAGCATGAAACTGAATAAGATTAAGGAAAGAAATTACCTTGGGCTGAGTCTGGATTAGTGGAGAAGAGGTGAGGATACTTGGTCCGCATGTCTACTTCTGCTTCCCAAGTAGCTCACTCAACAAACTGATTCCGCCAAAGAACTTTGACTAGAGGGATTTCTTTGTTCCTCAATCTGCGAGTCTGGTAGTCAAGGATTTTGACTAGAATCTCTTTGAAAGAGAGATCATTCTGAATATCTATGCCTTTCATAGGTACTACAACTACTGGGTCACCTATGCACTTCTTTTGCAAAGAGACATGAAACACTGGATGGACTAAAGTTAGATCTGAAGGAAATTCAAGCTCATAAGCTACTTTGCTGAAACGTCTGAAAACTTTGAAGGGACCGACATTTCGAAGACTGAACTTTCCCTTCTTTTTGAACCTCTTCACTCCCTTCATGGGAGATATTTTCAAATACACATAATCACCAATATAGAACTCGAGATCCTTCCTACATACATCTGTGTACGTTTTCTGTCGGCTCTGAGCTATCTTGAGCATCTCTCTGATCAACTAAACTTTCTCTAAGGTATCGAATACTAAGTCAGGACCTACCACTGTGGCCTCACCCACTTCAAACCAACCAATGGGAGATCTATACCTTCTCCCATAAAGTGCCTCAAATGAAGCCATCTTAATGCAGGAATAATAGTTGTTGTTGTATATAAACTCAATCAAAGGAAAGTGGTCATCCCAACTACCTTTAAAATCTATAACACACGCTCGTAGAATATCTTCCAAAGTCAAAATCGTCCTTTCATCTTGACCATATGGCTGGGGATTAAAGGTTGTACTAAGATGAACTCGGGTACCCAGACCCTTTTAGATTGCCTTCTAGCAATGAGAGGTGAACTGGGTACCTATATCTGAGACATTAGACAACGTAACACCATCCAATCTGACCAACTCTATGATATAGAGTTTGGCATAATACTCGGCTAAATATAAGGTTTGGACTGGAAGAAAGTGAGCTTATTTGGTCATCCTATCTACAATGGCCCAAACTGAATTATGCCGATGATGAGTACGAGGCAAACCTGTCACAAAGTCCTTGTTTACTTTTTCCAACTTCCAAGTAGGAATATTGAACTCCTGCATGGACCCACTTGGCTTATTATGCTTAATCTTAACCTGCTAACATGTTGAGCACTTAGGCACAAATTTTGCAATATCTCTCTTCATCCCACTCCACCAATAGATCTCCCATAAATTATGGTGCATCTTAGTGACCCCTGGATGAATCGAGTAACACACACCATGCGCTTCTACAAGAATTCGTTGTCTTAATTCATTAATACCTAGCACACATAGAAGACCTTAACAATGCAGTACACCATCTCCCCCTTGGGAGAATACCTCAACCTTCTGATCTTTAACTGATTCTTTCAACTTGACTAAATTGGGATCTCTATCTTGTTTCTCCTTTACCTTGAAAACTTGGGATGACTCTGAACTACTCTGTACCTATATACTACCTTCTGTAGAATCGACTAAGTAGATACCTGGTCGGGCAAGATGATGAACTTGCTAGGCGAAGTTCTTCTTATTGTCCTCAACATGAGCAACACTACCCATAGACAGTCTACTGAGAGCATCAACCACTATATTGGCCTTGCTCGAATAATTTTGGACACTCATGTCATAGTCTTTAAACAACTCCAACCACCTTCTCTGATAGAGGTTTAAGTCTTTCTGAGAAAATTCATACTGAAGGCTTTTGTGATCTGTGAACATATCTACATACACCCCATACAAGTAGTGTCTCCAAATCTTTAAGGCAAACACTAATGTTACTAACTCGAGATCATGTGTTGGATAATTCTTCTCATGGGGTTTAAGATGTCTTGAGGCGTAGGATATAACCTTACCATATTGCATGAGGACACAACCCAAACCTATGTTGGATGCATCACAGTATATCACAAACCCATTCGAACTATCTGGAAGAGTCAAAATTGGAGCTTAGGTGTGTTGAATCTTCAACTCCTGAAAACTCTTCTCGCATAAATTTGACGACTGAAATTTAACTTTCTTCTGAGTCAATATAGACATAGGGGATGCAATAAACGAAAATTCCTCAACAAACCATCTGTAATAACTATCCAAACCCAAGAAACTCCTGATATCTAATGGAAAGATGGGTCTGGGCCAGTTTCTCACCGCTTCGGTCTTTTGGGGATCAACCCTAATGCCATCACCGAAGATGATATGACCAAGGAATGCTACTGACCTTATGCAAAATTCACACTTACTGAATTTGGTGAACAACTGATGATTTCTGAAAGTCTGCAATATAATTTTGAGATGGTCGACATGATCATGTTTACTATGGGAGTAAACTAGGATGTCATCTATGAAAACTATGATAAACATGTCCACGTACTACTTGAACACATGGTTCATTAAGTTCATAAATGATGCTAGGTCATTGATAATACAAAAGGATATGACTAAGAATACGAAGTGACCATACCGAGTTCTGATGGCTGTCTTCGAGATGTCACATTCTCTGACTCTGAGCTGATGATAGCCTGATCTAAGGTCTATCTTTGAAAAGTAACTAGCACCCTGAAGTTAGTCAAATAAGTCATCGATTCTGGGAAGGGAATACTTTTTTTACCATGACTTTATTTAATTGGCGGTAGTCAATACATATTCTGAGATGAACCATCTTTCTAACGCACGAATAAAACTGGTGTACCCCATGAGGACACACTTGGCCTAATGAATCTCTTGTCTAAGAGATCCTTCAATTGTTCTATTCTGAGTTTGGCAGGTTCCATTTTGTATAGCAGAATAGATATGGGCTGAGTATCTGGGAAAAGATCAATTTTGAAATCAATTTCCCTTTCAAGAGGAACTTCGGAAAGATCTTAGGGAAACACATCTGGGAATGAACATTCTACTGACACTGATTCAAGAGTAAGGATTTCTGGACTGGAGTCCTTGACTCACACAAGGTGATAGACACATCCCTTAGATATGATTTTTCTCGCTCAAAGGTAAGAAACAAGCTGACCCCTAAGTGTTGAAGTACTACCCCCTCCACTCTAGGATAGACTCATTTGGTAACTAAAACTGGACAATTTTATTTTTGTAGTCGACTGAGGCATAATAGAAATGAAGTCAATCCATGTTGAGAATGATTTAGTTATATCTAATTTGACTAAGTCCGCTAAAGTGACTTTCTAAGATATCATAATTGGACAGTTCCTTTATACTCGCCGGGCTATGATAGATTTACCCACTAGGTAGAGACTGAGAATGGCTCTGCTAAAATTTCAGGACTAACTTTAAAATCAACTATTAAATAAGGAGTAATAAAAGACAAGAAAGCTCCTGGATCTAGCAAAGCATAAATATGTATATAAAAGATCTATAACATATCGGTGACCATATCAGGAGTAATTTCCATATCCTATCAGGACTGAAGAGCGTAGAGTCTATTTGGGCATTACCCACTGGTGGTGCTGGATGAGGCACCCTGCTGATTCGGGCAATCGGACTGAGCTGGAGGATGATTTTGCTGACCCTGAGAACCTGAATGGGACAATCTCTGACTCTATGGCCTGGCTTGTCACATCTAAAACAAACATTACTGCCAGCTCTGCAGATACCCTGATGGCTCTTTCCATAAGTCTGACAAAGAGGATTGGTTCGAGCACTGCTGACACTACCCTGAAACTTAGAGCCTAGTGCCCTATCTCTATTGTCATCTCTAAATTTTGGCACTCGATCACTAGATGAGGATGAAGCTGGAACTAAGGATTTTGGGCTGAACTGAGAACGATTCTCACCCTCTGACTTAGGCTGAGCAAAGTAGAAACTACTTGTGCTAGTTCTCTTGTTCTTCTTTTCTCTCTCTTTATTCTTTTACTTCTCTATTTGCTGCCAAGTCCATCTCACTAATCAACATTAAGGTCCTACACTTTTTGACCATACTATCATTTACTCCAGACATAAACTTACTCATTCGGGATCGACTATCTGCCACCACATGAGGAACATATTTAGCTAACTGAGTAAACTTGAGAGAATACTTTTTCACTGTCATATTGCCATGCTTCAAATTAATAAACTGTAACACCTTAGCTTCTCTCAGCACTAGGGGAAAGAATCTATCTAGAAAAGTAGTGGCAAACTCCTCCCACTCTATGAGCCCGGTATCTACGACCCTCACTACTTTCCACTATTTGAACCAAGTGTGAGCCACATCCTGCAATTGATATGTAGCTAGCTTAGAACTCTCACTAGCTTTTACCCCCATAATATTTTTCACCTTTTACACCTAATCAACGAATAATCTAAGGGCCCTCATCTGACTTAGACCCTGTAAAAGACGGAGAGTTCATTCGGGTGAAATCCCAAATCTTGGCTACTACAGTATTGGACACTGGGTTGGCTGGAACGGTAGCTAGACGTTCATTCTGAGTAGCAACAGAATGAGATAAGTTGGTGAAAGCTTCTCTGAACTCAGCGTGGGCAACATGCTCACCCAAAGGATTTGGCTGAATGGGCTGAGGGGCTGACTGATCTCCCGTTCCTCTTCCTTGAGTCCTCTTTAGAGGCATTTTCTGTAAATGGAAGAGAAACTAGGATTAGAAAAAGAGTTTAACTGGAGCTCATGCTTACTCGTACGACATAAATACTGAAAAAAGAAATTGTTCCTAAAACATCTCGTAGCCTCTTATGCATAAGTTTGGCGCGCTACACACCCATGGACAAGACTCTACTAGATGTGGCTTTAAGGCTTCCTAGGACTCTATTGAACATTAGGCTCTAATACCAAGTTTGTAATGCCCCGAGTCTGGTACCCCGGATGCTGCACGGTGCTCATAATCCCAAAGGACCACAAGCTAACCCATGACTTGTACCTACTGTATAACTAAGTAATAATACTGTATAATGTGGAATAATAGGCTGAAATGCATAAGGTTGAAAACTGTAATACTGATAAACAGAAATGATAAAATTTGATAAAATATCAGAACCTGAAATACTAAATACTGTCTGAACATCTAGTCTGAAAAGCCTCTGAAACTATCTGAACTATGGAGTTGATGGTACATGTGCCCAACTAACTTTAACTACTGAAATAATAAATGAATAAATATGTCCTCGACTATGAGGACTCACCATGACTCTATCTGCAGAACGTCCGAACCACTAAAGATGCTTTGGGGCTCGTGCGTCTGAACCTATAATATAAAATACCATAGCGCAAAATAAAAGTATGTGTCAGTACGTATGAATATACTAGTATGCAAAGTGAGGTAAGGCTGAATGCAAGGGTTCATATGCATGAACAATAAATACTGAATAACATGAATATGACTGAATGCGAGTACATGCATGAATACGTGAACTGTAACTAAAATCATGATAATACTGAATACTAAGTCTGAATATATATTAACTGATGTAACTGATAACTGATATACTATTTACTGAGCAACTATGTCTGACAATCCTAATTCTGGTGGAACTAGCTGAGTTCCATACTAAGCTGAGTGACTGTATCTGACAGTCCTGAAATATGTAGAACTATCTGAGTTCTTTACTGAAGACTGAGACTGAGGAAGGTAATCATCTAAATGTCATACCCCTTTTTCTAAATAGATTCAGGGTCCAACCTGTAACCCCAGTTGGAAGGGTGTCAGTACCATGTCATAGGTAAAGACACTGAAGAGATACCTTTATCTAGAAGGTACTTAAATGAGAATGGTGGGACCCTCAACTGACAGGTTAAGCCACATTATTAACCCTCATCTAACAGGTTTTGATGTCTCAACCTATGATGGCTACGTAGTTCTGGAACGTAAGGACTTCTTCTAAGGATCACAGCCTCTACTAACAGCTGAGTCCCTATCTATGGATTTACTCGGTGCTAAATCTTACTCCCAACTGAATCGACACTGGACTAATTTCCTAGTTCATATTAGGCATGACTGAGCTATTACTAATTTTACTGATTTACTAAGCTGAACTGAGTTTACTGAGTTCCGTTGACTGACAAAATACTAGTGAGTTCTATTAGCTGACTAAGATTATTGAGGACTAAATTGAATACTAATGGGACTGGATTGATACTGAGTTTACAAAGTTTTTTTGAGTTCTGTAACTAAACTAGAGTACTACTAATCTTGACATAACTGAAACTGTTCTGTAACTGACACTCTCTCTAGGCACACAACTAAATTATCGGGTATTAAATACCCCCAGGACTCGATAGCATAAAAATAATAAGACATGATAGTTCTTTAATACTTGACAATAGTCAACAACTCACAATACAATCTATGAGGCATTTCATCAATCACTTGAAAGTCATGAACTTTTACATAAATAGGAATGCATAATAATTTCATTAAACCAATCTCATGAGCATTCCATCAAACACATAAAAGGTATCTCTTTAGCATGGAAGACATTATGAACATTTGGGTATATCATAAGTTCATCATTTAGATCACCAAAGGTTCATAAAAGCACCATAATCTCAATTTAGCATTCTATCAAACACATGGTAGGCGTAGCTTTATACTTGGGTATAAACAACAATGCTAATACATCATGACTTCATAATGCAAGGGTTTCAATATAAGATAATCAAAATTCAACTTACATGTTATCATAATATCAAGAAATACTTAAAGATTTCAACTTGGAACACATACCACAACATCAACATGATTACATTCAACCCCACAACATGGAAATCAAAATTCATGTTCTTGAAAGAAGTTTCTTGAACTCCAAGGGTGGAAGGGACCCTTGGATGAACACTTTACATACCTTATTACTTGAATTTAGAAAGATTGATGGTGAAACCTCTTGAATTTGATTCTTGGATTGATAGCCCTAGGGTTTTGCTCTTGAGGATCTTAAGAATAATGATTGTATTATGCCTCTAAAGGGGCTAAATTTTGTGTTATGGGACTGAAGGGCATGGGAAAAAAACTCAATTACCCCTTGAGACGTAGTTTTTAAAGACTAAAAACTGGGTTACTGACGCGCAGGTCGACCCGGCGCATCGATGGCATCGACGCAATATCCAATGCATCATGCTAAGATCGCGCCAGTCCACTAGAATTACACGCTGGTTTCTGGGAAAAATATTAACTAATGCAATAGTCGACGCGGCGCACCAAGATCGTGTTGGTTCACTATTTTGGGATTCCAAACATGGTCTAAAGGAGGTTCAAAAAATTTAAAACTCATCTGAGAACACCTATTGACCCTCCTGATCATAAATTTACTAAAATATCAACATTTAACGAACGTATAGGTCGTGAAATAAGATTTCCAACTTTGAAAGACCAAAAATAAACTAAGTCTAAATACTTAGCAAGAATTTTCTAAGTTTGGGACCCCTTAACAAGCTTAAAGGACTGAATTAAGCTAGAAATTTTTTTGGGGTCTTACATTAAGCACCGGAGAAATCCTCAGGATTAAACTAATTAAGGATAGATTACCATACTTAGGTGCATAAATCCACCAAAGATCATCTATATTCTTATCAGGAACACGAGAGATCCCTAAATGTGGTCATTGGTATGCTTCATGTCTTTTTTCTATGATGCTTATGTATTTTTAGATCAAATACTTTTTTAACCCCATTTACTGTAATAAATTTTAGTGTTAGTCACGAGATACTTTCTCAGTTTCTATATCTATTGGAGAGAATTGCTAAAAGAATCTACAGGAATTGACCTATTAAAGTCCTTCATAGGGTCACATTAGTTGATCTAATATAGTTAGAGTTGGATGATTTGGATGTCATTCTTTGCGTGGATTGTCTCCAATCATTTTATGCCTCAGTTGATAGTCGAACCTAAGTTGTAAAATTTTAGTTTTCTAATAAGTCATTCCTCATGTGGAATGGTAGTCTAGTGATACCAAGAGGTCACTTTATCTTCTATCTTAAAGACAAAAACTGATTTTTAAAAGGTACATATATTATTTAATTCAAGTTAAGGATTGTTGTCTATTCCTTAAACCTCTAATCACTCTCTATAGTCAATGAGTTTCCTGAAGTTTTTCCTAGAGATATATCTAGGGTTCCTTCCAATAGGGATATTGAATTCATAATTTAACTTATTTTGAATTCCCAACCCATCTTCATCTTTGTTTATAAGATGACTCCACCGGAGCTTAAGAAGCCAAAAGAGAATCCTAAGGACGCCTTAGACAAAGGTTTCATAAGTTCTAGTGATTCATCATAGGGTGCTCCAGTGTTACTCATGCGAAAGAAGGATATTACTCTCAGAATATGTATAGCTTATAGAAATTTTGAAAAGGTCTCCATCAAGAATAAGTATCCTATCCTCAGAATTAATGACCTATTCGACCAATTTCAGGGTACTGGTTACTTTTCCAAAATTTTCCTTAGGCCAGGATATTATTAATTGAAAGTCAAGGAATATGACATCCCTAAGACTACTTTTAGAACTCGATATATTCACTATGAGTTTGTGGTTAAGTCATTTGGACTAACAAATGCTCCTGCAACTTTTATGAATTAAATGAACAGTGTCTTCAAGCAATATTTTGACATGTTTTTCAATGTCTTCATTGATGACATTCTTATTTATTCTTGAAAAATAGATGAGAAATCATATCATTTAAGGATAGTTCTATAGAAATGCAAGGATCGATTGTTGTTTGCAAAATTTAGAAAGTGTGAGTTTTGGATTAAGTTCGTTGCTCTTTTGGGTCATGTGATTTCTTGTGAAGGTGTCCATAAAGACCCTAAAAAAAATGCAGTGAAGCACTAGCCCATTACTCTATCCATTATTATTAGATTTCCAGGCTTATTTAGTTACTATAGGATATTTGTTGAGGTTTTTTCTTCAATATCTGCACCATTAACCAAGTTGACACAGAAGGTAAAATTCCAAGGGTCAAATATGTGTGAATTTTTTTTTGATATTTGAAGGACACGTTGACTTCAACATCAATGTTAGCTTTGCTAGAATGGTTAGATGGGTTTATGGTATATTGTGATGCCTCCAAGGTTTATGTCAGATATATCTTGATGGAAATGGAAGGGTGATAGAATATGCCTCCAACAACTCAAGAAACACAAGAAGAATTATCTGGTGCATGATTGGAGTTTATAGCAGTAGTCTTTTCATTGAAAATTTTGAGACATTATCTATAAGGAGTGCATGTAAATTTTTTCACCGACCATAAGAGTCTCCAATTTGTATTCAGCTAAAAAGAGTTAAATCTTGGCCAAAGGAGGTGGTTAGAGTTGAAAAATTATAACATGAATGTGCTCTACCATTAGGATAAAGCAAACATAGTTGCAGATACTTTTAGTAGGTGTTCCATGGGTAGTGTAGCCCATATGGAAGATAAGAAAAAAGAGTTGGCTAGAGATGTGTACCAGTTGTCTCTATTGGGATTCATTTGAATAATACAGAAAATAGTGGTATGATGGTACAAAATGGTTCAGAATCATCCTTGTAGCAGAGGTGAAAGAAAAATAGCATGATGACCTTATACTAAGTCAGTTGATAGATGCATTCCATTAATAGAAGGTGGAGATTTCTCCTAAAGAGCTGATGGACCAATTCATTGGCATGGTCATCTATGTGTTCCCAGTATAATAGGCTTACATTCTTATATTTGATCTACCCTAGTTCCATTAAGAAGTACCGTGACCTACAAAAAGTCTACTAGTAGAGTGGTATGAAGAGGAACATAACAAATTTTGTTTCTAAGTGTCCCAACTATCAAGAAGTGAAAGTTAAGTATCAAAGACCAAGAGGAATGCTTCGTGATATTAGCATACTCACGTGGAAGTGGGAGTTTATTAGTATGGATTTTATTAAGGGGATTCCCTATACTAGGTGTCAGCATGATTTGATTTGGGTCATTGTGAACCAAATGACTAAGTTAGCCCACTTTCCAGTTAAAACCTCAGATACAGCTAAGGATTATGCAAAACTATATATCTGCAAGTTGGTTTAAATTCATGGGGTTCCCTTATCCATTATCTAAGTCCAAGGTACTCAGTCCACAATACTTTTTGAAATCATTTTAAAGGGTCTTGGTATAATTAAAGGTCAGTACCACTTTCCATCCTAGACAGATGGTCAGACCGAGCATACTATCCAAACTCTAAAAGACACTTTGAGAGCATGTGTGATTTCTTTCAAAGGAAATTGGGATGATCATCTATCTCTAATTTAATTTTCATATAATAATGACTACAACTCCAGTATCCAGATGGCTCTCTAAAACTTTATATGGGCATTGATGAAAGTTTCTTAAAGGATGGTTTGAAGTTAGTGAGGTTACTTTGATTGGGCACAGTTTTATTCTTGAAGCTATAGAGAAGTTCATTTGATTCTGGAGAGATTAAAACTACTCAATGTCATTAGAAGTCATATGCAAATATTAGGAGGAGGGGAATAAATTTTATTATAGGCGATTGAGTTTTTAAAGGTGTCACCCATGAAAAGAGTGATGAGTTTGGTAAATAATGGAAAATTCAGTCCTCAGTACATTGGTCCTTACCCCATTATGAGGGGTATTGGAGATATTGCATATGAGCTATATCTTCTTGCAGAGTTAGCGCAGTCTATCAAGTCTTCTATGCATCCATGATGAGAACTGTATTGGAGATGCATCCTTATCTATGTCGTTAGATATTATTATTGTGAAAGATAGATTATCCTATGGAGAGGTTCCCATCGAGATCCTTAATTGTTAAGTTCAAGTGTTAAGGAATAAGGAAGTGGCTTCAATAAAAGTACTATGGAGGAATCAGTAAGTTGAGGGAGCAAAATTAAAGGAAAAAGAAGTTATGATGAACCGATATCCCCATTTATTTTCTCATATCACTGAGTCAAAATGAGGTATAACTTTTCTCCTAGTGTCATCTCCTTAAAATCTAAATCCTTACTTTTTTCAAACAACTCTATAAAATTCATGTGTGATCAGTCAGTTTAGTTGAATATGTGTCATTGGTGTGAGTAAATTTTTGTTATGATGTGTGATAGGCTTCAATACACAACCTAACATCTCTATAAGTTGTCTTTTATCGCATCCAAACCTTCATCCAAGGATAAATGATTCCTAAGTAGGTGATATTATTAAACCCAAAACTACAATAATTTTATTTTTGATAGCTCTCAAGTAATTTGATGTGATTTTAAGATTGTTTGATGATTATGAGGGTTAACGATACCATTTGGAAGTATTTCAAGTTTCATAGAATGATTTTTGGATCTAACATATCATACAAATAGCAGCGTTCCTGTTAGGGCCATTCCATGGAGGCAAGGCATGAACCAAATGCCAAAACTAGTGGCCTAGCACAATAATGGATCTATGCCACGCTACTGTCCAGGCACAATTTGGACATTCCACTCAAGTGGCCACCCGACATAAATCCTCCAATATTTTGGGTTTGAAAATTAGTATTTTTGACCCTAAATGACCTTATAACTAATATAAAAAGGGTTTTCCTTATTATAGAATATAAAATCACCACTCATTCTCCTCCCAAACTCTCAAAAGTACTAAAGCAAGAATTTCTCCCAAAATTCAACTTCCAAGGTTCAAAACTCAAGCTTTGCTACAAGAAATAGATAAGACCAGGTATGTGTTCTTTCAACAAGGATTTTATTTCATCTTTGTGTGCAAGAAAATTTTTTCTTATATGATTTACGAATATAAATAATTAGGGTTCATACCTAACTTACATGATTTTCATTCTTATGCTCCCTTACAAACTAATTTACACTTTCTTACTAAAATTTTGGTTTATTTAAAACTCTAATCATATTCTTGATGTCATGATTTGATTTTAACCCCTTGACATAAAATCCTATGATTTGGACAACATTGCATGATTTTAGTATGATTTAAGTCATTTAATATAAAGTTCAATTCTTATGATCTCCGACCTACTATGAAACTTACAAATTTGGTTTATGAATATAATTTAGAAATATAGCATAGTTAATTATCAGATGTTCCAACTATCATACTTATTTTAAGATAAACTTTATATGAAATAAGCAATAGTATGATTTTGGGAGTAGCATTGGGAACCAAGAGAATGGGGGATTAGCGTACCCAAAATTCCAAACTATGTGCCACACTAGGTTATGAGGATCTTACCTCCTATGTCCTAAATGGACTTAGAAGTAAATTTACGTCAAGTATGGTTCCCTACCACTTGCAAAATACTTAAAATGCTCCCAAAATAGGGTACAAGTTGGGCTCCACATTTTCTCACTTGGAGCATGTTAGTTGAGAGAATCTCCCACAATAAATCGGTTTAACAATTTAAGTGTAACAGGCTCACTAAATTTGGTAAACTATGTCTTGTACTCTCTCCCTCTCTTTATATATATATATATGCGTGTGTGTGTGTGTTTGTTTTAGCTTCAACTTTAGTTATGAAAAGGGTGGGTCTTTATATACTGAGCTCAATAGTTTTTCACATGATCCCCATTTTCTGACGTGTTGCATGCATACCCCACATGCATAGAAAATTTCATAAGTACTGATAATATACTTTTTGTGCTCTTCATTATTTTATGATGTAGGTTCTGATACTCGTCCTTAGTGTTATGATTATCCGTGATTATCAGTGTCTATCTCATTTTAGTGGATTAGTCCTCATGATCCAAGGACTATGGATATGTTTCATGCTTTAAGTAGTTCGTATTCCCTTTCCAATCAGACTTTTATCTTTATGTCAGCTAGGGGTCTGTGATAGCGACTTTTTAGTACTTTAAAGGCTTATCTAGGCTAAATTGTATGTTATCTTATGATCATGATTGGCCTTTAAACTTTTATATTGGAGATTTTGTATATATGTTTCATTAAATAAGTATTAGTTTTCGCTCATAATTGTAGGTAATTGAATATGCTTTAGTCTGTTGATAGATACCACAGGTTAGCGTTGGGTTACTCATAGCCTAAAGCACCATGTGAAACCTAAGGGTTAATCTTGGGGTGTTACACTATGTAGTGACAATACATGTCAGATGAGTATCATATCCACTCAGGGAGGGCATCTGGGGGGCCTAGTAGGGCATGCGACCCAGTACCCTTATCTCTTCGAGCATTTGGGCCCTTTTTGTTCCTAGGATTTTGAGGAAGAAAATGCTTTTAGTAGAGGATGTTGTAATGACCGTCAAAGTCATTTTTTGAGTTTAGTGCATTTTTGATATTTTGAGATTTTTGATAGTTACTATCCGTAAATGACCGACCAAAGCAGTGGTTCAATTTCTGGACAGTTCATTTACATATTTTATTAACACCAAACTTGTTCTAAAATATTTTTTATTTAAATTAGAATTTGATAAAGATATATTTTATTACCTTTCTAAAATGTTTTAGATATTTATGAAAATCCTTTAGTTATAATATGTTTGTATTAGTTTATAACAATTTTATGATTTATTAATATTTTAAATTGAGATAGTGAGTCTAGTTATGTTGAAAATTATTATTGTATAATAGAAGTATTATTTGAAATAATTTTTTTATTAATAATGGTATATTTAAAAAATAATATTTATTTTACTACAAATCTATGAAATGTACAAACACATACGTGATATGGACTCAATCTCTCAATAAGATGTTAAGGGGAGGTGTGATATTGACACACAAATCCCCATGTGCCCTTAATGAGAAAGGCATCAACATTAGTCATCAAAATGATATAGCCAATTCCTTTTACAAAATTCTTTTGTCCATTTCTTCTAATCAAATAATGCAAAGTTACCTATTTTCTTATTCTAATCTGTTGGACGTACATATAATTTTCAACTCATTCAGCTATTTCTATTGATCATTCATTACAAAAAATTTTAAGTTGTACTACAAATTATAAATGTTCGTTGGAGAAAATTTCATAGGAACTAATTTTTTTTTAATATTCAATTACCGGATGAAAAGTCAATTATCTACATCATATTATTCAAGCTCGAATTCTAGTGTAAAGGTCAAATATAGGAGAATTTTCCCGACTTGTGGAGGTTCTTAACATGAAGGCTTTGTGAACTCGAGTAGAGGGGACGAGCAACTCATGGTTGGTTTGAGACATGGGTTTAGCATCCCTGTAGACTACGGTCTACCCTCCTATATACTTTATTAAATGAGATTGTGTATAACATAAATTGCATTCTGGGTAAGGATTTGAGATAGACTTAAGATTATCTTAGACTTTCACTATCTAATCCCAACTTTGCACATACAAATATCTTAGTTATGTATGCCTTATGTAGATAGTATTAGGATAGGGATATTTGTATGTGCAAAGTTGGGATTAGACTAGTGACCTTTAGTATAGGTTAGGAATAGTACTTTGTAATGGGACTCGTATGCCTTGGATGGTTTCTATTTACTATCATGGATACCCATGATTACTTTCATTTTCAGTTGACATATACATATGTTGTTCAATATATTAACGACTCGAGGCCTTGGATACGAACACTCCGTACATCAGGTTAGTGTATACTTGAGTGATTATGCTTTTATTATACTGGTGATGGTATGCATACCTTCACATACGCACTCACACACTTTGTTGTAAAATTCCATAAAAAAATATTAATTTTCAAAACTATTTTCAAAAAGGGATTTATTCTAATTTTTAAAATGGAAATCATACCACCCTTCAATTTGGATGAGGAATTTTAGAAGTAAAATACACCACCTTGAAATCTCGGATGATGAGGATTTTGGTCTATTGTTGACTTATTTATTTATTATTTACTTGTTATAGTCGATAAGGATTCTAACCCTTTTTACATTTCTTAAACATGTTAATCCTAGATTAAGTCAGGACACCTGTTATATTCATGATTATTCAGATTATACTTGGAAGTTCTAATTCATGATCAAGTAATGCATATGAATATTTTGAGTCCCTTATGGGTCCCTCCATGCCATAGGAGGGGTGTTACCCATGGATCTTAGCTTTATGAGCCACAAGACTGGACGAGCTATATACACTATGGTTAAACACTCATCTCATATTATATCACTTTGTTTTCTATCGTACTCATCTATTTATATGCACTGTCATCTCTAGTTTATCTATTGTTTGTACCTATCATGCTTATAAGGGCTAGTTGGATTTTTTTATTGTTGTTTACTTTTCTGGGTTATGGGGCCCTAGTTAGGTTATTATTTGATTACTACTGCTTAGTTTGTGATAGATTGTTCTAGCATGTACTCGCATCCTAGGTATGTCCTATGGACCCCTTTTTAGCATTTTCATCCTAAAGTTAGATTATCTAGTTATTTCTCTAACTTTGGGTAGACATTCTGGGTATAACTATTAATATTTCTTCCTTAAAGCAGTTCTTTCTGTGTCAGACTATTAGGCTAGTTTCTATAGGTAAGTAATTTCATTTTGGTTGCCTATTTTGTATACCATTTCCTTTTATGTTACCTATATTATTCATCATCACCTTTCATGTTATTTATACTTGAGTTATCTTTAGATCTAAGTCAGCCTAATCTTGCTGGGCACCATGTGTTTTGGTACTCATACTACACTTTTGCATTATTTTCCTTGATGTAGATACTAATACGAGTTCTTATTATTGATGTATTTTTCATGCACAACTATCTTGGAATAAATATTTAGGGTGAGCTCCTGATGCTCAGAGTTTTTCTTTCTTCCTCTATTTTACTAGACTAGCCTTTATTCTGTAATTTGGAGATGGTTCTATACATATTGCATTTGCTTCATACTCATGTTATATATAGTACCTCCTGTACCAAATTATACCAGGTCTTGGGTATATTTTGTATTGTTTGTTTCTTCATTCTCTTTATTTTTCTACTTTATGAGTCCTATTTTCAATGTTTATATTTATAATTAGTCTATTAGTTTCATTATTTATTCTTTCATTCTTTTGGGTTATTACTTGTTATTTCAGTTTATGGGGTTTGTCTTACCTACTGGTGCATTTAGTAGGTGCATCGTGATGTATGATTTTGGATTGTGATAATTTGGTATAAGAGCATAGGTTCACCAGTATCGCTACTACAAAGGAAAAGGCCTGGTAAAGTTCCACGAATTGGTATGATGACTTCCATATTCTATCTTGGGTAGACTATATAACATTCTTAGGAAATCTTATTTCTTGATTCTCGATCATACATCTTTGTCTCTGTCAACTACTAAATTTCTTCTTTTGGTTTTTCTCTTCCTTAGATGGATCACTCGAGATAGTTGGATGGTGAGAATCCTACCTCTGTTGCCAAATCATTAGCCTAAGGACTGGCAGGAGAGCCATCACTAAAGATAGATCTTGAGATTAAGGTCTATAACATCACTCATAGGACTTGGGGACAGCCCAGGCTAGGGCTAAATTTGTGACCAAGCTAGTTGTTCAGTATGTCTTTATTTAGATTCTGAACCTTCTGGGGGTACGCCATGGTAGGGTTAATTCTTGATACACTGAGTGGTTTCAGCCTATAGATGACTTCAGTATTATTTAACATAGTTTAATGTCGATTTTAGAGTATGAGATTAGGTTTCTCAAGTGGGTCAGATATGTTTCTATGATTCTTCCTATAGAGCGTGAGAGAGTGTAAAAGACCGATTCTACCATTTTGTTTGTCATTAGAGCCTTTAGTAGCAGTTGTATCTCCTTTCCTTTAGGATGTTGACAAGGACTATAGAGTGGGAATGTTTTGATACTTATAGAGGTGGAAGTAAGAGGCTGTAATGCCGCAAGTTTATACCCCAAACACTACACGGTGCTTAAAATCTCGAGGGACCACAAGCTAACCCATGATTGGTACCTGCTACAATAACTGAATAATAATACTGTAATATTGCAGAAATTAGGAAAAAAATTGCCATAAGGTTCAAATCTGAAATAAATATTGAGTACGGTACATTAATACCAAAAATAAACATCTATCTACAAATACTCTAGCCTGAAAAGCCTCTACTATCTGAACAAAGAGTTGATGGGACAAGTCCCCAACTAACTCTGACTACTGAAATAAACTGAGTACTGAAATACTGGAATAATAAATCTATCCTCGAACAATAAGGACTCACCACTAGTCTGCTGCTGATGGATCGGGCTTCTAGGTATGATCGGGAGCCCATGCGTCTGAACTTATGATATAAGACATCATAGCACAAAAAAAGGTATGCGTCAGTATTTTGAATGTGCTGGTATGCTAAGTGAGGTATGCTGAGATGAATGGGTTCATATGCATGAATAATACTGACTGAATAAAATGAGTAAAACTGAATGAGAGTACATGAATGAAATACATAAACTGTAAATGAGGTCATGGTAACACTGGATACTGCGTTCAGAATCACTAGTTTACTAATATCTGAGTTTATCGATACTGAATTACTACTAACTAAGTGACTGTATCTGACAGTCCTGATTCTGTGAAACTATTCTGAGTTCCGTACTGAACTGAGTGACTGTGTCTGACAGTCCTGATTTCTGTAGAACTGAACTGAGTTCTATTCTGAAGACTAAAACTAATACTATGGGAGGTAAATCTAACTGACATTCGCTTTTCTGAAAGAATTGGGGTCCAACCTGTAACCTTAGTTGGAAGGGTGTCAGTACTGTGCCATGGGTAAAGACCAGTTGAGTCACCCTCATTTGGAAGGTGATCTGGATGAGAACGGTGGTACCCTCAACTGGCAGGTAGGACACCTCATCAACCTTCAACTAGAAGGTTAATGTCTCAACCTATGCCGGCTACGTAGTTCTCGAACACAAGGACTGCTTCTAAGGATCACACCCTTTGCTAGCAAGTGAGCCCCCATCCTTAGGTTCACTCGGTGCTGAATTTTACTCCCAACTGAATAGACACTGGACTAAATTCTAAATTGTGCTAGGCTGGACTGATCTGTTACTGATTTATTCTGTCAGACTGAACTGAACTGAGTTCTCTAGATTCCGCTAACTGACAGAATACTACTGAATTCTGTTAACTAACTAAATTCTACTGGGTTATGAATTGATTATTAAACTACTGATCATGATACTACCGAGTCTGTTCTGTAGCTACTATAGCTCTAGGTAAACAACTAGATTTTTGGGTATTAAATACCCCTAGGATGCGATAGCATAGACTATAAGATATAGCACAATCTTGACACATGATAACTAATTACTTGATCACCATTCATTCATTGAAGCATTTTTACAATCACTTGCATAACATGAACTTGTATACATGCTAATATGATGGGACTTAACTATTCAACTCATATGAACAATCCACCAAACACTTGGAGGGCATAGTATATGCACACAATACTAAACAACATGGGGGCATTACAATTTCAAATACCAAATTCATAATTCAAAGGTTTTAACATGAATTCTCATGATGAAAGCACATATAATAAATAATTTCATACAAATCTTGCAACTAATCATGGATTAGGAACTCCATTAGCATGGAAATCATGATCACATTCAAACCCAACCATGAAATTCATCAAACTCATGAACTTATAGTTAAAAGGGTTTCTTAAACTCCAAGGGTGGAAGGAAACCCTTGGATGAACACTTGGCATACCTCAATGCTTGAATTCTTTAAGATTGGTGGTGCAATTCTTGGGATTTGAATCCTGGGTAGATAGCCCTAGGGTTTGTTCTTGAAATATTTTGAGAGAAAAGAGTGTAATTTCCTTTGTGAGGTCTGAATTTCGTGTTTTAGGGGCTAATTAAAATTGGGAAATGTCCCAAATACCTCTCTGGATGTTGTTTTAATTACTGAAAAATGTTCCCAGCGATGCGCAGACCAATGCATCGCATCGATGGGGTCGACACTTTTGCTTTCTCGCCGTGTCAAGTTTGCATCAACTCACTAGAATTTACACTAGGAGCTGGGGAAAAATACTCATCGACGTGATGGGCGACGCGGATCGTCGAGATCGCGTCAATCCACGGGTTTGGACTTCCAAACGTACTTCAAATAAAGTTTTAAAAATCTGAAACTTGTCCGTGAATACCTTCTGAAATTCTTGATTATGAATTAACCTAAAAATCGATATTTAAAGGTCTTAAGGGTCGTGAAAAAGGATTTCCAACTTACGAAGGCTAAAATAACTCTACGTACGAACGCTTAGCTGAATTTTTTAATTCTGGGACCCCTTACTAGATTTTACCAGACTAAATCAATCTTAGGATTTTGCGGGGTCTTATAACATGTCCCTTTTCGAATATTCATCCCTGAATGAGACTGACTAAGATGAGAAAACAGATAGACTAAATTTAGATATGAGAAATGCACAACTGTAACATGATTTCATGACTGACACTACTGATATACTTAAATTTCATACTGAACATGCATATGTGATGCATGAGTACATGGATGAACATAATTCGTTAATGCATGACTGGAATTGCTGATAAGTTGAGTTTCTCAGCTGAACATGCATATTTAATGCATGAATACATAACTAAAAAATGCAATGGTAACTGATACCAAGTCTATAAGGGAAATCTGAGCATGGAATTTAGTAAGTTCAAGGGAAAAATCTTACCTTGGGCTGATTCTGAGTTTACGGGGAAGAGGTGAGGACACTTGGTCCGCATATTTGATTCTTATCCCCAAGTATCTCCCTCAACGGACTGATTCTGCCAAAGAACTTTAACTAAAGGGACCTCTTTGTTCCTCAGTCCGTAAATCTAATAATCAAATATTTCAATTGGAATCTCCTTATAACAAAGGCTATTCTGAATGTCTATACCCCCTACAGGGACTACAACTGCTGGGTCACCTATGCATTTCCTTAACAAGGAGACATGGAACACTGGATGGACTGAAGCTAAATCTAAAGGAAATTCAAGCTCGTAAGCTACCTTTCCAAAATGGCTGAGAATTCAGTAAGGACTGACATATTGGGGACTGAGCTTCCCCTTCCTTCCAAACCACTTTACTCCTTTCATAAGATAGATCTTCAAATACACATAATCACCAATCTCAAACTTGTGATCCTTTCTTCGCCCATTTACGCACGATTTTTGTCAGCTCTGTGTTGTCTTAAGTCTTTCCCTGATCAACTGAACCTTCTCTAAGATGTCAAACACCAAGTCAGGCCCTACCACTATGGCCTTTCCCTCTATCTTCTAATCTCTAACTGATTCTTTTAACTTAACCAGACTGGGATCCCTATTCTATTTTTCCTTTACTTCAAAAACCAGGGATGATTCTGAACTATTCTGCACCATACACTACCTTCTACTGAATCGACTAAGCAAACAACTAGTCGGGAAAGCTGATGAACTTCTTGAGCTAACTTCTTCCTACCATCATCTACGTGAGCAATACTACCCATAGACATTCTACTAAGAGCATCATCCACTACATTAGCCTTGCTTGGATGATACAGAATACTCATATCATAGTCTTGATAATGCTCAAATTACACTCTTGAATGGGTGTAAGCAATCATTGTCAATATAAAACCCAACTAGGTTGGGGTCGAATCCCATAGGGAATAGGGTGTGTTCCTCGAGTTGTTTATGAAATAGTTTACTGGTAGTTTATGGTTTCCTAAAATGGGGGTTTAATGTTTCACAGAAGGTAATTTTTCACTTTTGAATTTCTTGTTTGTAATTAAGATTTGATGAAATAACCAGGATTATGTTCACTAGGGCTTACGGTACATAACAGATGCTAACATTACTCAAGGTTCTTATGGTACTTAGGATGACAGGCTATCATTACCGATGATATGCTCAAATGTCTCTCGACCTATTCTAGCGTCTAATTTCCTAATTCTCTCAAACTTAGGGAATTGCTATTCACTACACAAATTTTACCTCAGGTTAATCAACCTTGTTACAACGTTGATTATTAAACGAAGCCTTTCCGAGTCCCTGTTGATAACTCACTTCCTACTGTTTATGATTTCTTTCTCACGCAAACGAAAGTAGGTATGCCTATTGTTTGCAACCAACAGACATAGATTATAGTCTCAGAATTACCAAGAAATCCTAATACCTATTAAACCTTGAATAATTAATTAACACCTTATCATGATCTGACCCTAGATTCCATAATCAGGGTTAAAATTGTTTAGTTACTCATAATGCAAGGAATAAGCATACAGTTTAATTTCATAACTGAAAGAATGAACTTACAATGATGAATGAAATTGAAAGGGAACTTGTATTTGAATCACAAGGCAAAAGAAACCAAAATATTATTCTTGAGATGGAGATAAAAAAAAATCGTATGTTTTTTTTCTCCCCCCGGATAATTAATTATCTAATAGATAAAAATATAAAATCCCTATAAGTCTTTAAACAGTCAACCCTAAATAAGGAAATAAAAAGAAAATTTATGATTTTCTTCGGAATAGTTGACGACAATCTTGATAGTGTGTCAGACGTCTGACGGCGTGTGCAAGATGTCGTCAAAGTTTCCAGTGTATTGCTATCTTCTGATTCTTCTGACGGCAAATATGACGGCGTGTCAAAACATGTGACGGCGTATGACAACTACCGTCATAGCTTCACTTGAAATCAGCATAATCTACCTCTGGTTGACGTCGATTTTGATGCCCTATCACAGAATTGACGGCGCTTCCGAATGTCATCACATTTTATCTCAACTCCTCAGGTTCTGTCTAAGCTTGACGGCAACTTTGACAGCCTGTCCCATGTCTGATGGCGCTTCAGAAATGGCGTCAGCTACACTTTAGCTTATTTGCACCAAATTTCAACTGATTTATTCTTCTTTTTTTAGTTTCCTCCCCAATCACTTGTATCTGCATTAAGCCAATAAAATAATCAAAAATAACAAAAGTTGCTGAAGACTTCACAATTACTCTAGGTTAAAGGCCTTAAATGTGTTCGCAATTGCAAACACATCAAGTCTTTCAACAACTCCAACCACCTTCTCTGATGCAAGTTTAGGTTTTTCTGAGAGGATACATACTGTGGGCTCTTATGGTCAGTGAACACATCAACGTGCACTCCATACAAATAGTGCCTCCAAATATTTAAGGCAAATACTACTACAGCTAACTCAAGATCATAAGTTGGATAGTTCTTTTCGTAGGGCTTAAGCTGTCTAGAAGCATAGGCTATGACCTTACCTCTTTGCATCAAAACATGCCCCAAACCAACTCTAGAAGCATCACAATACACAACAAAGTCATCTGAACCATCTGGTAGAGTCAAAACTGGGGTTGTAGTGAGTCGAGTCTTTAACTCCTGGAAACTCTTCTCACAAAAATATGACCACTGAAATTTGACCTTCTTCTAAGTCAATCTTGAAATAGGGGATGCAATAGATGAAAATCCCTCAACAAATCATTAGTAATAGCAAGCCAAACCCAAGAAACTCTGGATATCTGATGGAGAGATGGGTCTGGGCTAGTTTCTCACTACTTTGGTCTTTTGGGGATCAACTCTAATGCCATCACCGGAAATGATATACCCGAGAAAGGCTACTGACCTTAGTCAAAATTTGCACTTACTGAATTTAGCGAATAATTGATGGTTTATAAGAGTCTGTAATACTATTGTGAGATGGGTTACATGATCATGCTCACTGCAGGAGTAGACAAGGATGTCATCTATGAAGACTATGACGAACATGTCCAAGTACTTCTTAAACACACGGTTCATCAAGTCCATGAAAGTTGTTGGGGCATTAGTAATACCAAATGACATGACTAAGAATTCGAAGTGACCATACCGATTTTTGAAAGATATTTTCAGCATGTCACATTCTCTGACTCTGAGCTGATGATAGCCTGATCTGAGGTCTATCTTAGAAAAGTATCTTGCACCCTGAAGCTGGTCAAATAATTCATCGATTTTGGGAAGTAGATACTTGTTCTTTACCATGACTTTATTTAGCTGATGGTAGTCTATACATATTTCTGAGAGAACCATCTTTCTTACGTACGAGTAGAACTGGTACATCCTACGGGGACACACTGGGTCTAATAAATCCCTTATCTAGGAGATCTTTATGCTGTTCTTTTAATTTCTTAAGTTCTGCTGGAGCCATTCTATATGGAAAAATAGATAAGGGTTGAGTATCTGGAAGAAGGTCTATTTCGAAATCAGCTTCCCGCTCGGGAGGAACTCCGGGAAGATCTTCGAGAAATACTTCTGGGAATTCACATGCTACTGGCACTGATTCAAGATTAGAGGTTTCTAAACTAGATTATTGGACTCAAAGGAAATGGTAGACACATCTTTTAGATATCATTTTCCTTGCCCTAAGATAGGAAACAAGATGACCCATAAGTGCTAAAGTACTATCCCTCCACTTTAGGATGGGCTCATTCAAAAACTAAAACTTGACAATTCTATTTCTGTAGTCAATTGAAGTATAGCATGAATTAAGCCAATACATGCCAAGAATGACATCAAAATCTGTCATCTCTAATTTTACTAAGTCTGCTGAAGTGACTCTATAAGATACCATAACCGGACAGTTCCAGTATACCCATCGGGCTATGATGGATTTACCCACTGGGGTAGAGACTGAGAAAGGCTCAACTAGGATTTTGGGATTGACTCCAAAGTCGACAGCTATATATAGAGTTACAAAGGATAAAAAATCTCCTGGATCTAGCAAAGCATAAATATGTAAATGATAAACTTGTAACATACCAGTGACCATATACGAAGAACTTTCCTGATCCTGTCGGGACTGAAGGGCATAGAGTCTATTTGGGTGTTTCCCACTGGTAGTACTGAAAACGGCACCCTATTGATTCAGACGACCAAATTGAGTTGAGGGACGGTTATGCTGACCTTGGGAACCTAACTGAGGATAATCTCTGACTCTGTGACCTGGCTTACCATACCCAAAACATACATCACTGCCAGCCCTACAGACACCCTAGTTATTTCTTCCATATTTCTAGCAAAGCGTATTGGTTCGGGCGCTACTGACACTACTCTGAGGCTTATGGCCTGGCGCCCTGTCTATGTTACCGTCTCTAAATTTTGACACTGGAGCACTGGATGAGGATGGATCTGGAACTAAGGATTTTGGGAGAAACTAAGAATGATTCTCACCTTCTTACCTTGGTTGAGCAAAGTTAAAACTGTCTATTCTCGCTCTCTTGTTCTCCCTCTCCTTCTCCCTATTTATAGCCTCCTCTATCTGGTGAGCGTGGACCATGAGCTTGGATATGTCCATCTCCTTAATCAGAATTATTGTTCTACACTCCTTAACCATACTTCTAGAAATCCCAGACACAAACTTACTCATCTTGGACCTACTATCTACCACCACATGAGGAACGTATCTAGCTAATTGAGTAAAATTTAGGGAATACTCTTTCACTATCATGTTTCCCTACTTTAGATTAATAAATTCTAGAACCTTCACCTCCCTCAACTCTAATGGGAAGAACCTATCTAGAAAAGCAGTGGACAACTCCTCCTACTCTATGGGCCTTGCATCTGCAGCCCTTTTTTCTTTCCACTATTTAAACCATGAGTGGGCCATATCCTGGAACTGATATGCGGCCAACTCAGCACTCTTAATAGCAGTCACCCTCATAATATCTGTAACTTTCTGCACCTAATCAAGAAATTTCTGAGGGTCCTCATCTAACTTGGACCCAGTAAAAAATAGAGGGTTCATTCGGGTGAAGTCCCAAATCATGGCTGCAGCAATATTATCCACTGGGTTGGCCAGAATGGTAGCTGGGTGTTCATTCTGGGATGCCACAAAATAAGCTAGGGTGGTGAAAGCTGCTCTGAATTCAGTATGGGAGACATGTTCTTCTAGGGGATCTGGCTGGACGGGCTGAGATGTTGGCTGGTCTCCTGTTCCTCTCCCCTTAGTCCTCTTTGGAGGAAAATTCTATAAACTAAAGAGAAACTTTGATTAGATAGAGAGTTTAACTTGAGCTTGTGCTCACCTACACGACATGATTACTGAAATAAGGGAAACCTTTCCTAAAACATCTAATAGCCTTCTGTCCAAAAGTGTGGTGCACTACACACCCATGCATAAGACTCTACTATATATGACTTTCAGACTTTCTAGGACTCTGTTGAAACTTAGGCTCTGATACCAAGTTTATAACACCCCGAGTCTGTACCTCGAATGCTACAGGTTCTAAAAATCTCGAGCGACCACAAGCTAACCCATGACTGGTACCTTCTGTAATAAATAAATAGTAACACTGTAATATTGCAGAAAATAGGAAGAAATCTGCCATAAGTTTCAAATCTAAAATAAATACTAAGTACGGTACACCAATACCAAAACTAAACATCTATCTATAAATACTTTAGTCTGAAAAGCCTCTACTGTCTGAACAAGGATTTTATAGGACAAGTCCCCAACTAACTCTGACTACTGAAATAAACTGAGTACTGAAATACTAGAATAATAAATCTATCCTCGAACAATGAGGACTCACCACTAGTCTGCTATTAATGGATCGAGCTTCTAGGTATGATCGGGAGCATGTGCGTCTGAACCTATGATATAAGACATCATAGTGCAAAAGAAAGGTATGTATCAGTACTTTGATGTACTAGTATTCTAAGTGAGGTGGGTTGAGATGCATTGGTTCATATGCATGAACAATACTGACTGAATAACATGAGTATAACTGAATGAGAGTACATGCACAAAAGACGTAAATTGTAACTGAGGTCATAGTAACACTGGATACTGCGTTCAGAATCACTAGTTTACTGATATTTGAGTTTACTGATACTGTATTACTATTAACTGAGTGATTGTATCTGACAGTCTTAATTCTATGGAACTATTCTAAGTTCTGTACTGAACTGAGTCACTGTGTCTGACAGTCCTAGTTTCTGTAGAACTGAACTAAGTTTTATTTTGAAGACTGAAACTAATACTGTAGGAGGTATCATCTAACTGACATACCCCTTTCTGAATGAATTGGGGTCTAACCTGTAACCCCAGTTGGAAGGGTGTTAGTACCATGCTATGGGTAAAGATAAGCTAAGTCACCCTCATCTAGAAGGTGCTCTAAATAAGAATAGTGGTACCATCAACATAAAGGTAGGACACCTCATCAACCCTCAACTGGAGGGTTAATGTATCAACCTATGTTGGCTACGTAGTTCAGGAACAAAAAGACTACTTCTAAGGATCACACCCTCTACTAGCAGGTGAGTCCCCATCCTTGGGTTCACTCTGTGCTGAATTCTACTTACAACTGAATAAACACTGAATTGAATTCTAAATTATGCTAGGCTGGAATGATCTATTACTAATTCACACTGTCTAACTGAACTCAACAGAGTTCTCTGGATTCTGCTAAGTAATGGAATACTACTGAATTCTGTTAACTGACTGAACTCTACTGGGTTCTAAAATGATTACAAAACTATTGATCATTTTACTAACGAGTCTATTTTATAGCTACTATAGCTCTAGGTAAACAACTAGATTTTTGGGTATTAAATACCCCCAGGATGCGATAGCATAGACTATAAGACATAGCACAATCTTGATATATGATAACTAATTACTTGATCACCATTCATTCTATGAAGCATTTTGACAAACACTTGCATAACATGAACTTGTATACATGCTAATATGATGGGACTTAACTATTCAACTTACATAAACAATCCACCAAACACTTGAAGGGCATAGTATATGCACACAATACTAAAATACATGGGGGTATTACAATTTCAAATACCAAATTCATAATTCAAAGGTTTTAACATGAATTCTCATGATGCAAACACATACAATTAACAATTTCATACAAATATTGCAACTAATCATGGATAAAGAACTCTATTAACATGGAAATTATGATCACATTCAAACCCAACCATGAAATTTATCAAACTCATGAACTTGTAGTAAAAGGGGTTTCTTGAACTCCAAAGGTGGAAGAAAACCCTTGGATGAACACTTGACATACCTCAATGCCTGAATTTTTGAAGATTGGTGGTTCAATTCTTGGGATTTGAATCTTGAGTTGATAACCCTAGGGTTTGTTCTTGAATGATTTTGAGAGAAAAGAGTGTAATTTGCTTTGTGAAGGTTGAATTTTGTGTTTTAGGGGATAATTTGAAATGGGGAAATGTCCCAAATACCCCTCTGGATGCTATTTTAATTACTGAAAAATGTACCCAGTGGCGCGTTGACCGATGCATTGTGTTGATAGGGTCGACCCTATGGCCACCGCACCACGTCAAGTTCGTATCGGCTCATTGGAATTTGCACTGGGAGCTGGGGAAAAATACTCATCGATGCGATGGGCGGTGCGGCATGTCGAGATCACGTCGATCCACTAGTTTGGACTTCCAAACATGTCTCAAATGAAGTTTGAAAAATCCAAAACTTGTCCGTAAACACCTACTGACATTTTGATCATGAATTAACCTAAAAATCTATATTTAAAGGTCATAAGGGTCGTGAAAAGGATCTCCAACTTATGAAGACTAAAATAACTCTAAGTATGAACACTTAGCTGAATTTTTCTAAGTCTAGGACCCCTTACTAGCTTTTACAGGACTGAATCTAGCTTAGAATTTTGCGGGGACTTACAGAGGCCCCTCCATCAGTATAGTTTCAATGGTACTATGTCCAGAGGTAGGGATTCCTCTAGTATAGGTCACCATCACCCTCAAATTAGTAAGCCAATTCAGTTATTGCATCATTTTATATATAGGGCTCAGACAGGTCACAGTGGTTATGACGATAAGAGTTCTGGTCAAACATTAGGGAGTTCTCATTAAGGGTCTTTAGGTCATTGGGGCTTATTTGGGTTAACTTGATCTTTGCCAATTTAGGGATTCCAGGGCATGTTATGAACATGGAGAGAGTGGATAATTTTTCTTGAGAGTATCCTTGACAGGGGATTACAAAGTTGTAACGGCCCAACCCACTAGTGATATTCTCCACTCTAGTCCTAGACCCATACGACTTTAAGACTCAAAACTAGAGTGAAAGTCTTGTTTACATATAAACCTAATATCACTCCTGTGTTATAATAGCCCATTTTAGGATAAGGAGTTTCACATCTATAAAACATAAGAGAGATGTTGGGGATAAAGTAAATAGGTCTTTCACTCTAGTGACACACTTTAAAGTCATGTAGGTCTAGGCCTAAAGTGGATAAAATCATAAGTGGGATGGGCCGCTACATATGTTTTGGTGATGTGGGACTCCTTATCCTAAGTTTAGGTGTTACATACACCCTCTCTTATAAACTTCACGTCCTCACTGGTCAAATAGAAGGGATAAAGGTTCACCCTATCAGTTATGTTGAGACCTTTAGTCGAAGTCCGTAAGTCCCAAAACTACGGCGCCATTGTAGGTTCTAAGTGGTCACCCATCAGACTAGGCTTGACACCTTAGTCCTTTTGGACATCAATTTATAATACCATATAAGATTAGCCTTTATAGGTTAGCAAGGTATATTGGTCCCTTTTTTATGGGTATTATACATCAAAATCCACGTTTAGATTACATGGTTATATGTCGGTTAATAGTACCTCCCACAATTCAAACTCAATAATTGCATAACTTTGTAATCGGTTCATTCAGTACAGTATTAATCATCTTTATATTTATTACTTAGTTATTACATTAGTTCACATTCCATAGTATTAGACTTTGTATTCATACATGACCCTCAGTTTAGTTTTACTTGCTTTTGTATTATGACTTTTAATACTATCACTGCATATCAATATTTATGTATTTTATATAGGGTTATTGTACTACAGTCAGCTCCTTGTATTTAGTTTGCACTCAATATAGTTTACAACATATTCATCATTAGATTTAGATCAAATGTAATATTTATGATTCTACTGCTTCCCAGTTTACATAAATATTTTAGCTCATGATTTAGAGATTTCACTACATCTTACATTTCTTACTTACAAATATATTTCAAAGGCCTATTTCAGTAAATGGCTAATTTCCTCATTTTTAGTAATTTTTTTAAGTGTTTTCATGACTAAGGTATATCTAATATACCCAGAACATTCAAAAGTATTATTGTATACCTCTTCTACCTATATTTTTCATGTGATATAGATTCAGGTTCTTACTATCAGGATAATTGTTAGGCAAATCAATGCTTCTAACCAGCAGGTGATGAGTTCTATTTATTTGAGGACTCAAGTCGGTTGTTGTTCTAGTATTTTTTTTTTAGATTCATTTGTATTGACTAAGGATAGCTGGGGTTTATTTCTCGGCTATATTTGTAGAGGCTTCACAGACAATCTGTCAGAGTTATTGTTTGTAGTTTTAGTTCTTTATTTTAGACTTCAGTGTTGTAAACTTTTAACAGTAATGTATTGAAACAACTTACCTCATGATTATGCTTTTTCTCAGTCATTTTATTTCTTATTTGTGCTCATATTTAGTTGCTTATGCATTATGCCTGTACTATGGGTTAGCTAGGGATTACTTATTATTCTAAGAACCATGTTACAACTAGGGGTAGTCTTAGGTTATGACATAAGTAGTTAACATAGCCAGTTTAGTCTCTTAGGGTCGTTATTCCATCGTATAGAGTTGGTGCCTAGGGTATCAAATATGATTCATTGTCAAGTGATGCAGGTAGGTATGTGGATGATCATTCCAAAGATGGACACAGTCTTCTATGTGCTTCATTATGTAGGCTAGGAGCAGAGGCTTTAGGTAAAACTATCTTACACTTTCTTTTCATTGTTTTTTGGTATGTGATCCTTTAATACATGCATGTTTACTTTGACATTTATCCGTATTATTTTTATAGACATTTGTCTATTCTTTTATGCATAGATACCCCTTGTAGATTTTTCTTTTAGTTATGGATCCAGTGGATAGTCGTGTGCTTCATTATTTTCCTTTAGTAGTGGATTGGGTAGGTTGATCCTATGTTTCAACTTTCCTAGTTTATAGCATATAGGTGGATCTCCTTATATTCGACATGGTGGGTTTTAATGTGATTCTAGATTTAGACTTTTTCTTTATTTTCTTATCTCTTACATGGTGAGTTTTGATGTGATTCTGGATTTAGACCCTTTGTTTCTATCATGTAGTCCTTAGTTACCTAGCTTAGATTGTTATTTTGATTATGACAGGCATCTTTTATATTTTAAGATGGTAGATCGATGGTCAGTTATAGAAATAGGAAGGGTTATGTTATTTATTCTGGGTAAAAAGGGGTTGGTAGTGAATAAGTGGTTTTTTCTTCTTAATTATGTTCCTGATGCAAGCATTGACGTTCTTTCACTCTAGGTAGTTTCTTAGATTTTTGAGTTATCGATGTTTGTTCTCCTGATTTCCTAGTTTATTTCCTGGCAGTGATTTTGGTTTTGGTGTTGATATTATTAAGGTACTTGGTTGATTCTAATGTATCATATTGAGTGGATTTAGTTAATTGGTTGATTCGATCTAGTATATCTATATGTGGTGCTTCTATTTGGGTTGTAAGAGAACAGGGATGGTTTTGTGTATCTATCTTTTTCCTTTTGACTATCAAGAGAGAGTATCCAATGTTCTGTATTAAGGACTTATTCAACCATCTGCAAATTACAACCTTATTCTCTAAGTTTAGGTTAGACTACCATTACTGAGGATTGGTGCAGCAGACATACCTAAGACTACATTAGGACTTTTTATGTACACGAAGAGATCATGATTATGTCCTTGATCTTACGAATGTCCCATAAAAATTATGGATTTGTTGGATTGTGCTTTGATTGGAATCATTCGTGATAGTGTTCATCATCGACATCTTAGGTTTAGACTTTGTGAGATCAGTGGTTATATATATTACTTTTTTAGTGTCATATTGGCTTGAATATACAATACACGTGCTTGTCATGTGGAATCTAGGAATGAGATCATGTAGGTTTGTTGAGGATTGACATAGTTTAATTTTAGGATGAGGCCTATTTGTTCATTGGGGCTAGTAGTATGTCAAGTTAGTGAATTACATAATATAACTTGGCGGGGGGTTTCTTCCTTGGTTGAATAGTTGAACAGCTTGATTTTGTGATGATCATCATCAGTGGTCCGATGTGTATGAGGTGATCCTCTCAAGGACCTATTGCTCCAATTCTGATTTTGACTCTTTAGGGTGAGAGCCTAAGGGGTGTGTTAGATCATTTATTCAGATGCTAGTTTGCCAGTGGGTAATAGTTTAGACACTCGGGTTTTGGTGGTTTAGCTCAAATACTAAGTGGATAGTTATGGATTTTATGACTCGCTTATGACATATGTTTTGGGTTTTAATTTATTAAGGGTGTTATTGACTAGTAAACTGGTCTAATATCATTCTTTTAACTCATTATGTTATATCTATTGTTCATTTATTACAAAAATACTAAGTCATACTACTTTTTTATACATTTTCATAAGAGAGGACTTCATAGGAAAGAGTGTTTCTTTTGTAATATTCAATTACGGAATGAAAAGTAAATTATCTATATCAAATTATTCAAGCTGGAGTTCTAGTGTAAAGCTTAGATATAATGGATTTTCCCTAATCTAGGAGGTTCTTGACTCGATGTCTTTTTGAAGTCGAGTAGAGGGGCCAAGCAAATCATGGTTGGTTCGAGGCTACTGTTCAACATCCCAGCAGGCTACTGTCTACCCTCTTATAGACTTTAGTCTATGAGATTATGTATAGTATAAATTGCATGGGGACTTAAGTTTTGGGATAAACTTAAGATATCTTAGACTTTTCACTGTCTGACCTTCTTTGGGGAACTATAAAGTAGACCATTAGCTTGTACCTTAGTTTTGTATGACTTCTATAGATTGGATACACTAGGGATATTTGTATATTTTTGTGATGTTGGGATTAGACTACTAACCTTTAGTATATGCTAGGGATAGTACATTAGAATGAGACTAGTATTCCTTGGTTGGTTGCTATTTTCTATCATGGATACTCATGGTTACTCTCTTTTTCAGTTGACTTATGAATATGTTGTTCTACATATTAGTGGGCTCGAGACCTTAGATACAAACCCTTCGAACATCACGTTAGTGTTCTTTTCTCTTGAGAAGTGATGATTTCCTTTTATGGATACTTGGGTTATAATGCTTTTATTATACTGGTGATGGCATGCATACCTTCACACGTGCACTCATATGCTTTGTGGTTAAATTCCAAGGAAAACTATTTGTTTTTACTACTCTTTTCAAAAAGGGATTTATTCTCATTTTCTACTAATAAACTATTGTTATAATTGAAATTGTACCACCCTTAAATTTGGATGATGACTTTTAGAACTAAAATTCACCACCTAGAGAACTCAGACTAATGAGCATTTTTGTCCATTTTTGACTTATTTATTTATTTGTTATTTATAGTTGATTAAGAACTGTTTGGACCATTTTAGTCCTAGTTTAAATCTGTGCACCGACCATATTCATGATTATTTAGATTATTACTTACAAATCCTAGTTTGGAAATGGCAGCGAATACAAATATCCTAAGACCCCTATGGTGTTCTCCATCTGAGAGACACAGTGCCAAAGAAGAGGTGTCCTCATGGGTCCTACCTTTACGAGCTACAGGGATGTAAGAGGTGTATACACTATGGTTATACATGGGACTCATCTCGTATTACATCACTTGACTTTCCATCACACTCATCTATTCATATGCACTATTGTCACCAATATGATTGTTATTTGAACTTGTCATGCTTATGGGAGTTGGTCAGGTTTTTCTTATTATTATGTAGCTATTGGGCTTATGGAGTCCTTGTGAGGTTATTATTTGATTATTTCTACTTATTTTTTGATAGGTTGTTCTGGTGTGTACTCGTGGCCAAGCTATGTCTTGTGGACCTTTTTTATCATTTCTAGCATTAATGTTAGATTATCTTATTATTTCTTTATGGGTATAACTATTGATATTCTTCCTTCAAGTGATTCTAGTTGGGTTAAGACTATTAGGCTAGTTACTATAGGTAAGTACTTTTATCTCGGGTACCTACTTTGTATATCATTTCCTTTTATGTTACGTACATTGTTCATCATCTCATTTTATGTTATTTTTACTTGCATTATATTTAGGGCTCAACTGGCCAAAGAATACTGGGTACTATATGGTTTGATACTCATACTATAATTTTTCATCTTTTTCCTACTGCAGATCCTAATACGAGTGATGTGTTCTTCGTGCATAACTATATTGGATTAGAGATTTAGGTTGAGCTCCTTAGTCTAGGATTGTTCCTTCTCTCTTTATTTTACTAGACTGGTCTTTATTTTGTATTTTATAGAAGATTTTATATATATATTTATTTTCTTTAGTACTCCTCTTATATTTAGTAGCTCCTATACCAACTAATACCAGGTCTTGGGTATTTTGTATAATTTGCTTCTTCACTTTCTTTATCTATCTAGTTTATGGACCGTATTTTTGGTGTTTATATTGATAATTTGTTCATCAGTTTTATGATTTGTTCTCTCATCCTATTAGCCTATTACTTACTATTCTAAGTTTTTCTGTTGCATTTTTTTAAATTCAATTTGACCTTGATGACTGACTGTTGTTGTTTGGTTTATTTTCACTCAGTTTGCTAGGTTAAGTAAGGTATTGGGTGCCTGTCTCTCCTCTATGAACCGGGTCACAATAACTTGATATCAAAGCAATATTATGTCCTAGTTGTCTACAATTCATGTCCATAAGAGTATTTCTTGTTCGTTTATTATGCACCATACTTATAATTAGGATGATACAAGGCATTTAATTCCTCTCTACTTCACCTGAAGTAGTGGTATGGTCTGCGTACACTCTACCCTCCCCAGACCCCATTATGTGGGAATAAACTGGGTATGTTGTTGTTGTTGTTGTTGTTGTTGTTGAAGACACTAAGGATTGGTTACCATTCTTTAATTTGTAGGTCGTACAGTAAAGATGAGTCCTAAGAGTTGAGTTATCAAAATATTTCAATAGAGATTCATCATCATCAGGTCTCAGTAGACCTTGTGGAAAGACTGATTTTGGTTAGGTGTTATGGCATTTCCAAAAATAAAGTTGTTTGGAATGAGGTAAGTTTCAATTTTTGTTATGAATCTGTGTCGTCGATGATCTACTGGGGTTCAATGAGTTTCTTGTAGTTTCTCCTTTGCTTGTGAGGCATTTATCTATTTTTCTATGTTGTTTTGTAGGTATGGTATAGTATGGTGTATAGAGAAAGCTGATAACGCCCAAATTACATCTCTCGTTAGAAAGTGTAAGCGGTCGCTGTCAAATATAGAACCCAACTGGGTTGGGTGTCGAATCCCACAGGGAATACTTGGTCACTAAGTGTTGCAATTGTTAGTAGACTGTTGGTCGAAAATTCCACGGAAAAAGGGGGTTTTGATTTAGGCGTGAATTAATAATATCAAAGTAACGAATGAATGATTTGTTTAGTAAAGGTTAATCACAGAGAATAATAAGTTAGGGTTATGTCCACCTTGTAGTTTCTACTTCGCTATTAACTATGAGTAACGCGAAATTTAGACATGCATGCACTTATAGAGAATCGTATTCTAATTCTAAATCCAAGTGTTTCCCAACCATCAAGGATTTATTTCACTTTAGCTCTCCCGAGCCTAAAGAGTATAACAAATGGTACATATTCACCAAGAAGTTAATCCGGTTAAGGCATTAACGTGTAAATAGAGGTTAGAAGCCCTATTTTCTTGTCACACTCTCTTTTCCAAACATGTAACTTTTCTCCCGAACAAGTTAATGCTATAATGGCATGTTCTCTATGTTTGCAACCATGAGAATTTAATTAAAACGAAGAGAGTAATGATATAAGTAGCATACACATCAAGAATTCACAAACTCATAGCAACAAATAGTATCTTACAAGGTTTCCATAACCCTAACAGAGAAGTTTAGCTACTCATGGATATGACGGAAATCAAAATAGACATAATCATCTTACCACAACCTAGAACAATCTTGGCGATGGAAGTGATCTTAGCGTCACAAAGAGAGTAACGTTTTTTCTCTAGCCGTTTCCAAGTGTGAGCCGTGTTTCTCTGTCCAAAACTTACAGAATCTGTAAACTGAATAATGACTAATGATTGAATGAATGGTGAAAAATTCAGCAAATAAGGTTTTTATAACATCCTTGTCCTACTAAGTTACTGCTGCATCCCTAAGTATTTAGAAATACTGATTTTTCCCGGGACAAGTTCTCCATGCATCACATTCAGTCCACAAGCTTCCAAAAGCTGTCTTCCCTCTTATGTGAAGTTTCCCTTTGCTGCCCAAAGGTCCACAAAGTTCTGAAATCTTCATCATTAATACCTGAAAAATATGCTAATCACATAGGTTAGCTCACTTAAAGGAAAATGGACTAAAAGTGCAGGAATTATATATTTTATCCTCCAAACTGAGCTAAAATATGGGTAAATTATGGTTCTTAGGGGTATAAATACGCCCAACATCACCACCCCACACTTAAATCTTTGTTCGTCCTCGAACAAAATATTACATTCATGCAACCACCTAACTAGAATTTCACAATAGCAACACAAAATGTTCAACAAGACATGCACGACAATTATTAACAGAGAGTAGGTTTCTTGATCACTACTAGAAACAATTCAACCTCCAACATAGACTCGTGAGGATGGTTAATTCGTATCCACAAGTTAAGCCACAAAGAATCATATAACACTACCCAAAAATCATCAACCATGTGTGTCTCACACAAGATATTACCCATGATCACTCACAGTTTTGCAATTTTCGAAACATGGGTATAAGACTCTCCTTGCTCTCACTTCTCACAAAGAATTCTTATGTTGCAACTGATGACCATAGGCTTGCCCTTAGTGTAATTCTCTACTAATATCGGAATGCTAAGCTTAGGATCAAATAGGTCTTTACAGGTTGTAATGTAGGCTAAGGGACAGGTAGGACTATTTTGGCCAGAAATAGTGACTATGTTCCCTAAGCGCTTTAATACACTACGTTATGTCATTAACACTCTCTTTTAAACAACCCATCTACTTTCCTTTCATCTACCACCCCTTCTCACCTATTTTGTTATTCAATTATAAACACAACTATCTTTTTACAAAGGTAGGTAAAAAGAAGGTAAACAATTACAGGCTGCCAAAGAAATGCCTAAATCATCTCCTAAACTCACACTCTTTATTTTGCTTTACACACACACCAGGAAAGTTCTAGCATCGGTCACAACACATAATATACTATAACCTCACACACACAAGGCACATGGTCAACTTTATTGGGAGAAGTATAGACTCTTGACCTAACAGATGAATGAATTAAACCACACAATTATCACACAGTGAGCCACACTTAGAGCCTAAATGTCTCAATAGTAATGAATTAGCACAAACTCTTGTTATACTACCATGCCGTCTATCAAAACAATTTCATGCAAAATATAAAAAAAATTAGAAAATTTAAGCAAAAACAAGAATAAATGTAGGAAAAGAAGCACCATAGCATACAAATACCAGCACCCCACACTTAGACTGGACACACTACCCTCAGTGGAAAATAAATAAGGAGAACCTGATTAGTCGGACTCTTCCTCTATGTCTGGGGTCATACCCCCTGCGTCGGAATCATCATCAGAGTCGTCGTCATCAGAGTTGTCCTCCACGTCTGAGTCTGGCAGTCAGCGATTATCGTCAGTCGGCACGTCATCATCGAGAGGTTCCTCAAAATGTGCCCCTACTCCACACATAGCCTGCGCATGCTCATTCATCGGGTAGTCATAATCCAACTGCTGAAGATCTGCATCAGTCGAAACCCGACCCCCACTCATCATGGTAAACCGAGTCATGCCATATAGATGGAGAAAGAAACTTTCATCCCGAGCATGTCTTTCTACAGTGGTAAGGTTGATGTCATGACCAGTTTCAGGCTCTTTAACTTTCGTAAGATCAACCTTCTTCGGGTTGTGTGGAAGCTTATGATCTGCAGGTTCCTCTTTAATGTGCTCCTTCCTTAAGATCGCAGTCAACAAATTGACAAAGCTGAAATGGGACCTTTTGTGCAGCCTAGCCTTACGCATTGACGATCGTATAACCGCACCAATGTTGATGGGAATATTAGTCATCAGAGCGTACACCAAGCATACTCTATCACGTGTGATATTTGTGTACTGTGTCCCAGGAATCAGGCAAGATTTGAATATCCTCAACCATATACGAGTTTCTCTGTTCAAGGAAGCATACGGGAAGGTATTGTGCCGACCATTATCCTTGTGACGAATCCACCGGGCCATGGACCTTGTTCCGCACAGTGTGTGTCTGATTGCCCTGTAGGGAGGTCTGTGATAAAGCTCCTTGAGCGGTGATGGATCCACAGATGGAAGTCCTAGAAAAGAGTTGAAGAACTCCGCATTCAGTTACAAGACTTGGCCCCGAATCTTTAGTTCACTTCCGATAGTCTTTGGGGACCAATTGGCATAAAACTCTCGCGTTAGATCAAGATTGCACTCCCCCATATCTCGAAAAATGAAATCAAGATTTAGTTCCATGATTTTAGCCAAAATGCGGGGCTCTCTCTTTGCTAGACTCTCCTTCTGCATCAAATACACGTGAACATATTTTTTTACTTTGTTGTTCTTGTACCACTCCTTTCTTTCCTCCTCTAGGACCCATTTTATCCCGAAAGTGCGTCGAGGCACTTGCAAAGAGGAGGACTCAACTTGCTCTTTTCTTGAATGTTTCTGACCTTTCTGTGAGGTGGACACTTTTTCTTTTCCTTGTCGTCCTTTTGGAGCCATTCTTCCTGAGAGAAAAATAGAGTCATGTTAGTTTCATCTCGGAAGATTCACTATAATCGAACAACAACTAGTGATGGCATCACCCCACACTTAATTTGTTGGCACAGACTAATTAAGTGAGTGATGTCGATTACTCAGACTTCGTCGACATACATTTAGGCGATATGTTCCAACAACATGTTTAGCACAGTCATATTTTCATGTAATCATGACTATCCTTTCCAACGTTATTTCATTGGATTAACGCACTTTTTGAACAAGACTACCACATAGAGATTATATCAAGTTAATGCATAGAAATAATCACCACGTCTCATGCTTGTAGTCAATCATGATCTTTATCTCGACGAACGAGTCATTCAAACATTCAAGCTTTCAACTTACAAGATTATGTATTAACTTTACAATTTTGACTTCATAAAACTATGACAGTGTATAACAATCAAATACAAGTCAGAAAAAGTCAAGAACACCCACACATATTCTTTCACTCAACTAGATGTATCATAACAAACCAACCACATTTTAATCACCACACCACTTCAAAATCTAATAAATCATTATAAGCGTAGCATTTCAACAACTACAGAATATAAAAGAATAACTTACGTGATGATGGATTCGGAAGATGAGCTTGCAAGATTAGATGAGCAAAAAGAAAAATTTTGAGAGAATGGGGAAGCTTGGGTGGCGCCTATATGGAGGAAACAATTGCATTTTGTTCTAAGGGTGAAGATCTATTTATAGCCTAAGCCATGGGTCGGGTTTGATCCATGTAAAATCGGGTTAGGAGACAAAAAGGTATAAGTAGGCGGCGCCTAATGCTTTGCCTATGCTTAGCATAGGCGGTGCCTTTGTCAATACCTAGTTAGGCATAGGCGGCGCCTTTGTCAATGCCTAGTTGGGCATAGGCGGCGCCTTTGTCAATGCCTAGTTAAAACAGTGAGCATAGGCAATGGCATAGGCGGCGCCTATGGTATTGCCTAGATTTGCATAGGCGGTGCCTATGGTATTGCCTAGATTTGCATAGGCAATGCCTTGTCCGTTGCCTATGTGAGGCAATGAGCATAGGCAATGGTATAGGCCTTGCCTTGTCCATTGCCTAGATTAGCATAGGCCTTGCCTTGTCCATTGCCTAGATTAGCATAGGCCTTGCCTTGTCCATTGCCTAGATTAGCATAGGCCTTGCCTTGTCCATTGCCTAGATTAGCATAAGCAATGCCTAACCAATAGCATTTGCTCCATCATTCCTAGCTTACCACCCTTAGCATGGCTCACTTTCAAATCAAAATTTTAGGACTAATCCCCTCTTTTGTACGTCTTGCACCTACACTTAATCAAAAACAACAAACACAATTAGAAGGATGGGTTGCCTCCCACCAAGCGCCTTAGTTTTGGCCGTGGCTCGACTCTTCTTTTTGGATTTATATTTAACAAAAACAAACTCCTAGTAAAACAAAACTATTAAAAATGATGGGTTGCCTCCCATGTAGCGCTTGATTTATTGTCGCGGCACGACATAGTTATCTCGATTACTTTAGACTTCATCAAGATAGACGGTGGCTATACATTTTATCGAGTCAAGTGGACCGATATATGGCTTCACTCGTTGGCCATTCACCTTAAAGACACCACCATCATTGTTTTCTAACTCTACTACTCCAGACGAGTAGACTTGGCTAATTTTAAATGGACCAGACCATCTAGACTTCTACTTACCTAGAAATAGCTTCAGTCTGGAGTTGAAAAGAAGTACCAAATCATCCTTCTGTAAGTTTTGTTGGATAATCCTCCGATCATGGTACTTTTTCATCCCTTCCTTGTAGAGGTCTGCTCTTTCATAATGCATGTAGACGGAATTCATCCATCTCATTCAGCTGTTCCAATATCAAATTAATAGCATCATCCCAATTCAGGTTAAGCCGCTTCAACGCCCACAGCGCTTTATGTTCGAGATCGATTGGCAAGTGACAAGCCTTTCCATAAACTAGTTGGTAAGGTGACATACCAATTGGTGTCTTGAACGCAGTCCTATAAGCCCATAAGGCATCATCCAGCTTTCGGGACCAATCCTTCCTACTAGCATTTACAGTCTTAGCAAGGATCAGCTTGATCTCCCGATTAGAAACCTCTACCTGCCCACTAGTTTGTGGGTGGTAAGGTGTAGCTACCTTATGTTGCTTGACCCCATATTTCACCAACACAGGTCTGAACAGCTTGTTGCAAAAGTGTGATCCTCCATCGCTTATGATGGTACGTGGTACCCCAAAACGAGAGAAGATATTTCTCTTTAAGAATGCTACAACATGCTTACCTTCATTATCAGCCAGCGCTACCGCTTCGACCCATTTGGATACATAATCCACAACAACTAGGATATATTTCATCCCAAACGAATTCACAAATGGGCCCATGAAATCAATACCCCGTACATCAAATAGCTCCACTTCAAGAATTTTAGACATGGGCATCTCATGGTGCTTTGAAATCGCGCCTTGCCTCTAACACTGATCACATCTTCTCACAAAATCATAGGCATCCTTGAATAATGAAGGCCAATAATAGCCGTTTTGCAATACCTTCCTGGCTGTCCGATCACCTGTATGGTGACCCCCAACTTGGGAAGCATGACTTGCTTCCAAGATACTAGGCACCTCCACATCAGAGATGCATCGCCTAATAACACCATCAGCACATCGTCGAAAAAGATACGGTTCATCCCAGAAGTAGTGTTTCACATCATGCATGAACTTTCTCTTTTGATGAAAGGAGAGATTCTCAGGCATCACTTTACTTACCACGTAGTTCGCAAAGTTTGCATACCACGGCAAGTCTTCCACCATAGTGGCTAGGATCTCTTCGTCGGGAAATGCATCATCAATCTCAAGGTTGGGTTGCGCTATGTGCTCACTCTCAAGTCTAGATAGATGATCAACTACTTGGTTTTCGCAACCTTTTCTATCCTTTACCTCGAAATCAAATTCTTGAAGCAATAACACCCACCGAATTAGCCTTGGCTTAGCATCCTTATTTTCCATTAAATATCTCAGAGCCGCATGATCTGTATGAACCACCACTTTGGTTCCCAACAAGTAAGCATGGAACTTTTCAAAAGCATAAACAACTGCTAGAAACTCTTGTTCCGTGACGGTATAGTTCTTCTGGGCTCCATTCAAGGCCTTGCTCGCATAGTATATTGGATGAAATAGCCTTTCTCTTTTCTGACCAAGTTCAGCACCCAAAGCTTTCCCACTTGCATCACACGTCACTTCAAACGGTAGAGACCAATCGGGTGCTACAATAATAGGAGCTTCAACTAGCTTCCCTTTAAGGCATTCAAATACCTTCAAGCAATCTTCACCGAAGTCGAACTTTGCATCCTTCTCCAAAAGTTTGCATAGTGGACTAGCAATCTTGGAGAAGTCTTTAATAAACCTCTGATAAAAACCTGCATGACCGAGGAAACTACGAACTCCCTGTACAGAAATTGGAGGTGGTAGTTTCTCGATAACTTCAATCTTGGCTCGATCAACCTCAATTCCTCTTTCAGAGACTTTATGCCCAAGAACAATGCCTTCCTTTACTATAAAATAGCACTTCTCCCAGTTTAGCACCAAGTTGAATTCAACACATCTCTACAACGCCATACTCAGATTTGCCAAGCATGATTCAAACGACTCACCTACTACTGAAAAATCATCCATGAACACCTCCAAGGTGTCTTCAACGATATCAGAAAAAATGGACATCATACAACGCTGAAAAGTGGCAGGTGCGTTACTGATGTTGGGTGTATTTACACGCCTAAACACCATAATTTACCCATGTTATAGCTAAGTTTTGAGGATAAAATATATAATTCCTGCACCTTTAGTCCATTTTCCTGTAAGTGAGCTAACCTACGTGATTAGCATGTTTTCAGGTATTAATGATGAAGATTTCAGCACTTTGTGGACCTTTGGGCAGCAAAGGAAAACTTCATAGAAGAGGGAAGGCAGCTTTTGGAAGCTTATGGACTGAATGTGACGCATGGAGAAATTGTCCCGGGCAAAAGAAGTATTTTTAAATACTTAGGGGTGCAACAGTAACTTAATAGGACTAGGACAAGGATGTTATAAAAACCTTATTTGCTGAATTTTTCAGCATTCATTCATTCATTATTTCTTTTCATAATTCAGTCGACACTTTTAGTATTATTCACGTTACAATTTCTGTAACTTTAGACAGAAAAAATGCTACAAGAACGGCTAGAGAGGAAATCACGTCATTCTCATAGTGACGCCAATACATACCCATCGTGAGATTGTTATCGTTTTGGTATGATGATGATGATGTCTTCGTTGTTTTCCTTTACAATCATGAGTAGCTAAACTTCTCTGTTAGGGTTATGGAAGCCTTTTGATATACTATCTATTACTATGAGTTTGTGAATTCTTGATGCGTATGTTACTTATATCATTACTCTTTTTGTTTTAATTAAATTCTTGTGGTTGCAAACATATAGAATACGCCATTATAGCATTAACTTGTTCGAGAGAAAAGTTACATATTTGGAAAAGAGTGTGTGACAAGGAAATAGGGCTACCAACCCCTGTTTACACGTTAATGCCTTAACCGGATTAACCTCTTGGAGAGTTCGTACCATTAGTTATACGCTTTAAGCTCGAGAGAGTTAAAGTAAAATAATCCTTGATGGTTGATAAACACTAGGATTTACCATTAGAATACGAATCTCTATAAGTGCATGCATGTCTGAATTCCGCATTACTCATAGTTAATAGATACGTAGAACTCATAAGGTGGACATAAACCTAACATATTTTTCTCTGTGATTAAATCTTACTACACAAAGCATTCTGTTTTTACTGTGATATTATTAATTCACGCCAAACCCAAAACCCTCCTTTTTCGTGGAATTTTCGACCAACAGTCTACTAATAATTGCAACACTTAGTGACCAAGTATTCCCTGTGGGATTCGACACCCAACCCAGTTGGGTTCTATATTTGACAGCGACCGCTTACACTTTCTAACGAGAGCTGTTGTTTGGGCGTTATCAAATTTTGGCGCCGTTGCCGGGGAATACAGTTGTCAACTAAGTTTGTGATAGTTACTAGGCCCTTTGGTCAAAGATTCTCGAATTTTACTTTTAGTTGTTGTTTTTGTTTTATTCAGGTTCTGTTGAGTGCATGCCAAATACTCGTAGTTCTGGTCAGCCATTATTACCCATAAATCCTGAACCACAACTTATTGGCAGAATGGATGCACAATGTGACATTGAAAGAAGGGCTACTCAACAGGAGCAGGCTAGATTAGCTGCGTTGGCAGCTGCTCAAGTGCATCAACAGAATATTGATAACCCAGGTCGGGCAACAAATCCTGATGATGAGGACCTGGGTGATAATGAGTTACTTAATCCACGGCGTGCAGATGAGGTGGCAGCGCCTGTGAAAAGGAGAGATCGTCAAGCTAGAATGAGACCTGAACGCCGAGCTGTGCAGGATCCTTTTGATGATGATGATGATGATCTTGATGGAGCTGGTGACACAGGGGCTATTATTCCTCCGCCCTTGGCACCTGGAGCCAAGTTCAATATCACTAGCACCATGATTCAGCTATTGCAGCTCAAAGGTTTATTTGGTGGACTTGCAGGCGATGATCCGAATATGCATCTGGTCAATTTTATTTCAACATGCAAGTCGTTTGACAATCCAGGAGTTGGGCAGAATATAATTCGGCTGCGCTTATTTCCATTGTCTTTGTCTGGGGAGGCAACTCTATGGCTGAACGGGCTAACTCCTGATTCTATTACTAATTGGAGGCAACTGAAAGACATTTTCCTAGAAAAATTCTTTCCGCCATCCAAGAGAGCACAGTTAAGAGATGAGATCAGCAATTTCCGACAACTTCCAACTGAAGCTCTCCACGAAACATGGGAGAGGTTCAAGAAGAAGCTTATGCGGTGCCCAAATCATCAGATGACCAACATCCACTTGATGGAGATATTATACAGGGCTTTGAACTCAGTGACAAAGCCAGTGGTTGATAATGCTGCAGGTGGGTTATTCATGGACCTTACTTTCATTGAGGCAAGTGATATGCTAGACCATATGACAAAGCAGAGTAGAGCCTGGCATACCAGGGATGCTGAGGTAGAAAGCTCTACTTTATCTTTTGGCATGACTGCAGAGCAGAGGCGTAGACAAGAGGAACGTAACCAAGATATGGCTCACATGAAAACGCAGATGGATCTTCTTACCAAGCATTTATTATCAGGGAAGACCGAAAAAGTTAAAGCCATTGTATCACAGGGAAGATATGATTTCGATTCTGAGGGGGAAGCAAATTACTTGAATAATCAGGGGGGTTTCCGAGGCAATGCCCAAGGAAACCAAGGTCAGAACTATTATGATAAATCTTGATCTAAGGACCGCGATCAAGGTGGTTGGAAGAATAAGACTGACAGGAGTGGTTTGTATGTTCCTCCTGGAAACCGTAAGGCTGTGGTGCCTGGCTCTGGAAAGATGTCCATGGATGATATGATGGCTAAGCTATTGAAAGGGGTGAAGGCAACCAATATGGGCGTTACTGAGATAAAGAATGATTTGTCATCAATAAATCAATTGGTTGACTCACATTCTACTGCAATAAAACAGTGGAGCAACAATTGAGTCAATTATCAGCGGCATTCAACCAAAGAAAGGCTGGCACGCTACCCAGTGACAATGTGCAAAACCCAAGGAATGACAGATCATGTATGGCTATTACTACCCGGAGTGGTAAAGTGTTGGAAAATTCATCCAAAGGCAAGCAGGTGGTTGATTATATAGCAGAGAATGTTGATGAAGCAGAGTTTGAAGATAATGTAGAAGCTGAAGTGAGTGCTCATGATGTTACACCTAGACGTCACCAGCCTGAAAAGAGTGATAATCGGAAGCAAGATAAAAAGGAAGTGGTGGAGAAAATGATTCCCCTTCCACCACCACCTTTTCCACAGAGACTGAAGAAGAAAGCTGATGACACCAGGTTCAGTAAATTCATGACCATGTTAAAGCAGCTGACTATTAATGTTCCGTTGGTGGAGGTGCTGGAACAGATGACTGGGTATGCTAAATTCATGAAGGACCTGTTGATAAAGAAGCGGCCAGCAAGTTATGAGCTGGCAGATAATGTTCATAATTGTAGTGCAATCGCTATAAGATCTTTAGTACAGAAGAAGGCAGATCCTGGTGCTTTCACTATTCCTTGCACGGTTGGATCTATGAATTTTGCTAAGGCATTATGCGATCTGGAGGCTAGCATCAATTTGATGCCGTTATCCGTTTATAGAAATTTGGGGTTGGGCGATCCTACACCAACCAATATGCGACTTCTGATGGCAGATAGGTCAGTAAAAGGACCTTTTGGTATCTTATATGATGTATTGGTGAAGGTTTCTACATTCATTTTTCCTGCAGACTTTGTTATTTTAGATTGCGAGGTGGATTCTGAAGTTCCCATAATCTTGGGGCGTCTTTTCCTTGCAATTGGAAGTGTGCTGATTGATTTAAGAGCTAATGAGCTTTTATTTCGGCTGAATGACGAAGTGGTCCATTTTGATGTATATAAATTGATGAAGCAGCCTAGAGATATGGATATGTTCTCTATAGTTGATATTTACTATGAGGATGAGAAAGGATTATCTGTAGAGAAGCAGCTTACTGTTGAGCCATTGTCTGCTGTTCTGTTGAATTTTGAGCGTGAGGATGTTGAAGAATATGAAGAAATTGTTTGTGCTCTAACAGGAATAAAGTCCTATTCTCATGCTACTAAGAAGCTGGACCTTGATCTTAGGAATCGACCTTCACCAACAGCGAAGACTTCCATTGAAGAGCCACCAGTGCTGGAATCGAAAGAGCTCCCCAGTCACCTAAGGTATGCGTTCTTGGGAAGAGGAAATACACTTCCGGTGAGTGTTGCGGCTGATTTAGGTGAACAGCACGTAGAGTCTCTCATCTCTGCTCTAAAGAGGTACAAAAGAGCTATGGGTTGGACTATTGATGATATAATTGGTATCCCTCCTGGGATATGTATGCACAAGAGTCATCTCGAAGAAGATTTCATGCCTACAAGTAAGCATCAGCGTCGTCTGAATCCATTCAGAAAATGATGCACCATCTATCTCGATGAAGTCTAAGTAATCGAGATAGCTATGTCATGTCGCGACAATAAATCAAGAGCTAAATGGGAGGCAACCCATCGTTTTTAGTCGTTTTGTTTTCCTAGGAGTTTGTTTTGTTAAATAAAAATCCAAAAAGAAGAGTCGAGCCATGACCAAAACTAAGGCGCTTGGTGGGAGGTAACCCATCTTTCTAATCATTTTTGTTGTTTTTGATTAAGTGTAGGGGAAAATGTATAAAGGAGGAGCTTGGTCTCAAATTTTGATTTGAAAGTGAGCAATGTTAAAGGTAGTAAGTGAGTAATGAAGGAGAAAAAGGCTTTCGGTTAGGCATTTCCTATACAAATCTAGGCAATGGACAAGGCAAGGCCTATGTAAATCTAGGAAACGGACAAGGCAAGGCCTATGCTATTGCCTTTGCTCTATGAATCGACAATGCTATAGCATAGGCGCCGCATATGCTCAACTAGGCAAAGCTAAAGGCGCCGCATATGCCATTGCCTTTGCTCTTTGAATCTACAATGCCATAGCATAGGCGCCGCCTATGCCCAACTAGGCCATAGCATAGGCGCCGCCTATGTTCAACTAGGCTTTGCTAAAGGCGCCGCCTATGCTAAGCATAGGCAAATCATTAGGCGCCTCCTACTTATGCTTTTTGGTCTCCTAACCCGATTTTTCATGGGTCAAACCCGACCCAAGCCTTGGTCTATAAATAGAACTTCAATCTTGAGACAAAATCACATTGTTTTCTCAACCTAGGCACCGCCTAACCTTCCCAAATCTCTCTAAACTTTTCTTTTTACTCATCTAACCTTGAAAGATCATCTTCCGAATCCATCACCAAGTAAGTTCTTCTTTTATATTCCGTAGTTATTACAATACTACGCCTATAATGATTTGTTAAATCTTAAAGTGGTGTTGGTGATTTGAATGTGGTTGGTTTTCTATGATACATCTAGTTGAGTGAAAGAATACGTATGGGTGTTCTTGACTTTGTTCCGATTTGTATTTGATTGTTATACACTGTCATCTTTTTGCGGAATCGAAATGTTAAAGTTAATTACATAATCTTGTAAGATGAAAGCTTGAATGTTTGAATGACTCGTTCATCGAGATAAAGATCATGATTGAATACAAGCATGAGATGTTGTGATTATTTATATGCCATAACTTGATACGATCTCTATGTAGTAGTCTTATTCCAAAGGTGCATTAATCTAAACATCAAAGTGTAGTTAAGATTACATGAAATAGAGTTGTAAAGAATAGTTAAGGTTCCATGAAAGTATGACTGTGATGAACATATTGTTGGAACATATCGCCTACATGTATGTCGATGAAGTTTGAGTAATCGATATCATTCACTTAATTAGTTGGTGCCAACAAATTAAGTGTGGGGTGGTGCCATTATTATTTGTTTTTCGATCAAATCTTCCGAGATAAGCTAACATGACTTTATTTTAATCTCAGGTAAAATGGCACCAAAAGGTCGACCAGGAAAATAAAAAGTGTCTACCTCACAGAAAGGTCAGAAAAGGGGAAGAAAAAAGCAAGCTGAATCCTCCTCGCTGCAAATACCTCGCCGCATGTTCGGGATAAAATGGTTCCTAGAGGAGGAATGAAAGAAGTGGTACAAGAACAACAAAGTGAAAAAATATGTTCACGTGGAGTTGATACAAAAGGAGAGTCTAGCGAAGAGAGAACCTCGCATTTTGGCTAAAATCATGGCGCTACATCTTGATTTTATTTTCCAAGATATGGGAGAATGCAATCTTGATCTAACGCGAGAATTCTATGCCAATTGGTCCCCAAAGACTACCGGAAGTGAAGTGAAGATTTGGGGCCAAGTCTTGCAACTGAATGCAGAGTTGTTCAACTCTTTTCTGGGTTTTCCATCTGTAGATCCATCACCGCTCAAGGAGCTTTATCACGGACCTTCGTACAGGGCAATCAGACACATACTGTGTGGAACAAGATCAATGGCATATTGGAGTCATCACAAGGATACCAATCGACACAATACCTTCCTGTATGCTTCCTTGAACAGAGAAGCTCGGATATGGTTTCGGATAGTCAACTCTTGCCTGATTCCAGGGACACAGTACACAAAGATCACACGTGATGGAGTATGCTTGGTGTACTCTATGATGACTAATATTCCCATCCACATTGGTGCGGTTATACGGTCGTCAATGCGTAAGGCTAGGCTGCACAAGAGGTCCCACTTCAGCTTTAGCAATTTGTTGACTATGATATTGAGGAAGGATGACATTGAAGAGGAACCTGCAGATCATAAGCTTCCACACAACCCGAAGAAGGTTGATCTTACGAAGGTTAAAGATCCTGAAACTATGTATGGCGTCAACCTGACCACTGTAAAAAGACATGCTCGCGACGAAAGCTTCTTCCGCCATTTATATGGCATGACGTGGTTTACCATGATGAGTGGGGGACGTGTTCCGACTGATGCAGAGCTCCAGCAGTTGGATTATGACTACCCGATGAATGAGCATGCGCGGGCTATGGGTGGAGTAGGTGTACATTTTGAGGAACCTCTCGATGATGACGTACCGACTGACGATGATCACCGACAGCCAGACTCAGATGTGGAGGATAACTTTGATGACGACGACTCTGATGATGATTCCGATGCAGGGGGTATGACCCCAGACATAGAGGAAGAGTCTGACTAATCAGGTTTTCCTTATTTATTTTCCACTGAGGACAGTGTATCCCGTCTTAGTGTGGGGTGCTGGTATTTGTATGTTGTATTGTACTTCTTTGCCTGCATTTATTCTCGTTTGTAGTTAAATTTTTAGATTTGTAGTTAAAGTTTTAGATTTTTAAAAAAAAATTAGATTTTGCATGAAATTGTTCTGATAGGCGGCATGGTATTATGACAAGAGTTTGTGCCAAAATCATTACTATTGAGACATTTAGGCTCTAAGTGTGACTCACTGCGTGATAATTGTGTGGTTTAATTCATTCACCTGTTGGGTCAAGAGTCTATACTGCTCCCAATTAAGTTGACCATGTGCCTTGTGTGTGTGAGGTTATAGTATATTCTGTGTTGTGACTGATGCTAGAACTTTCCTGGTGTGTGTGTAAAGCGAAATAAAGAGTGTGAGTTTAGGAGATGATTTAGGCATTTCTTTGGTAGCCTATAATTGTTTACCTTCTTTTTACCTACCTGTGTACATTATCCTAGTGAACCCCCATTGAGCCTTTAGCCGTTTTCTTTGACAGCCTCATATGTAGCCTAATCCATTTTTTACGACCATAATTTGATCCAAATTCCTAAGCGCTTTAAATTGTAAAGTCATGTGACAAAATAAGAGGAAATTGGGTGAGAGTGATGCCTTAGAGCATATTGGTACTTGAATTAGTTATGAAAAAAGAGTGGCTATCATAGAGGTGTTTTATAAAAAAAATGAAAAGTTAGTTTTGTTTATAATTGAAGAACAAAATAGATGAAAAGGGGTGGTAGATGAAAGGAATGTAGAGGGTTGTTTAAAAGAGAGTGTTAATGACATAATGTGATGTATTAAAGCGCTTAGGGAACATAGTCACTATTTCTGGCCAAAATAGTCCTACCTGTCCCTTAGCCTACATTACAACCTGTAAAGACCTATTTGATCCTAAGCTTAGCAATCTGATATTAGTAGAGCATTACACTAAGGGCAAGCCTATGGTCATTAGTTGCAACATATGAATTCTTTGTGAGAGTGAGAGAAAGGAGAATCTTAAACCCATGTTCCGAAAAATGCAAAACTTGTGAGTGATTATGGGTGATATCTTGTGTGAGACACACATGGTTGATGAGTTTTGGGTAGTTTTGTATGATTCTTGGTGCCTTAACTTGTGGATACGAATTATCCATCATCACGAGTCTATGTTAGAGGTTGAATGGTTTCTAGTAGTGATCCAGAAAACTACTCTTTGTTAATAATTGTCGTGCATGTCTGGTTGAACATTTTGTGTTACTGCTGTGAAATCCTAGTTAGATGTTTGCATGGACGTAATATTTTGTTCGAGGACGAACAAAGCTTTAAGTGTGGGGAGTTGATGTTGGGTGTATTTACACGCCTAAACACCATAATTTACCCATGTTATAGCTAAGTTTTGAGGATAAAATATATAATTCTTGCACTTTTAGTCCATTTTCCTGTAAGTGAGCTAACCTACGTGATTAGCATGTTTTCAGGTATTAATGATGAATATTTCAGCACTTTGTGGACCTTTGGACAGCAAAGGAAAACTTCACAGAAGAGGGAAGGCAGCTTTTGGAAGCTTATGGACTGAATGTGACGCATGGAGAAATTATCCCGGGCAAAAGCAGTATTTTTAAATACTTAGGGGTGCAACCGTAACTTAATAGGACTGGGACAAGGATGTTATAAAAACCTTATTTGCTGAATTTTTCAGCATTCATTCATTCATTATTTCTTTTCATAATTCAGTCGACACTTTTAATATTATTCACGTTACAATTTCTGTAACTTTAGACAGAAAAAACGCTACAAGAACGGCTAGAGAGGAAATAACGTCATTCTCATAGTGACGCCAATACATACCCATCGTGAGATTGTTATCGTTTTGGTATGATGATGATGATGTCTTCGTTTTTTTCCTTTACAATCATAAGTAGCTAAACTTCTCTATTAGGGTTATGGAAGTCTTTTGATATACTATCTATTACTATGAGTTTGTGAATTCTTGATGCGTATGCTACTTATATCATTACTCTCTTTGTTTTAATTAAATTCTTGTGGTTGCAAACATATAGAATACGCCATTATAGCATTAACTTGTTCGAGAGAAAAGTTACATGTTTGGAAAAGAGAGTGTGACAAGGAAATAGGGCTACCAACCCCTGTTTACACGTTAATGCCTTAACCGGATTAACCTCTTGGAGAGTTCGTACCATTAGTTATACGCTTTAAGCTCGAGAGAGTTAAAGTGAAATAAACCTTGATGGTTGAGAAACACTAGAATTTACCATTAGAATACGAATCTCTATAAGTGCATGCATGTCTGAATTCCGCATTACTCATAGTTAATAGATACGTAGAACTCATAAGGTGGACATAACCCTAACGGATTTTTCTCTGTGATTAAATCTTACTACACAAAGCATTCTGTTTTTACTGTGATATTATTAATTCACGCCAAACCCAAAACCCCCCCTTTTTCATAGAATTTTAGACCAACAGTCTACTAATAATTGCAACACTTAGTGACCAAGTATTCCCTGTGGGATTCGACACCCAACCCAGTTGGGTTCTATATTTGACAGCGACCGCTTACACTTTCTAACGAGAGCTGTAGTTTGGGCGTTATCAGTTACATAGCCCAAATGGCATACGTTTGAAAGCAAACGTACCATACGGGCATGTAAAAGTTTTCTTCTCTTGATATTCAGGAGAAATGCAGATCTGATTATAGCCGGAATAACCATCTAAGAAACAAAACCATCCCTTCCCTGCCAATCGATCAAGAATTTGGTCCATGAATGGCATTGGGAAGTGATCCTTTAGCATCCACGAATTCAGCTTCCGGTAGTCCATGCACACTCTCCACCCTGTGACAGGTCTGAGTGGAATTAGCTCATTCTCTTCGTTTGCGACTACCGTCATGCCCCTTTCTTGGGCACACATTGTACCGGACTCACCCATTTACTGTCGGAGATTGGATACACCACCCCAGCATCTAACTACTTAATAATTTCTTTCTTCACCACCTCTTGCATAGGTAGATTCAAACGATGTTGATGCTCAATTGTGGGCACGGAATTTTCTTCTAGCTGAATCTTGTGCATACATATCCCAGGAGGGATACCAATTATATCAGCAATAGTCCAACCGATGGATCTCTTGTATTTTTTTAGAACAGAGATGAGAGCCGCTACTTGCTGTTCACCTAAATCAGCCGCAATAATAACCGGAAGTGTATCACCACTTCCCAAAAATGCATACTTCAGGTGGCTGGGTAGCTCTTTCAATTCTAGCACTGGTGGTTCTTCAATGGATGGCTTTGCTGGTGGTGAAGGTCGATTCTTAAGATCAAGGTCCAGCTTCTTAGGAGCATGAGAATATGACCCTATTCCTGTTAGAGAACAAATAGTTTCTTCATACTCTTCAACATCCTCACGCTCAAAATTTATAAGCACAACAGCCAATGGATCAACAATAAGCTGCTTCTCTACAGATAATTCTTTCTCATCTTCATAATAAACATCAGCTACAGAGAACACATTCATATCTTTGGGCTGCTTCATCGATTTGCGTACATCAAAATGGACCACTTCGTCATTCATCCGAAATAAAAGCTCATTAGCTCTTAAATCAATAAGCACACTTCCTGTTGCAAGGAAAGGACACCCCAAGATTATGGAAACTTTAGAATCCACCTCACAATCCAAAATAACAAAGTCTGCAGGAAAAATGAAGGTGGAAACCTTCACCAATACATCATATAAGATACCAACAGGTCATTTTACCGACCTATCTGCCATCACGAGACGCATATTGGTTGGTGTAGGATCACCCAACCCCAACTTTCTGTAAATAGATAGCGGCATCAAATTGATGCTAGCCCCTAGATCGCACAATGCCTTAGCAAAATCCAAAGATCCAACCGTGCAAGGAATAGTGAAAGCACCAGGATCTGCCTTCTTCTGAATTAACGATCTTGTAGCGATTGCACTGCAATGATGAACATTATCTGCCAGCTCATAGATTGCTGCCCTCTTCTTTGTCAAAAGGTCCTTCATGAATTTAGCGTACCCAGGCATCTGTTCCAGCGCCTCCACCAAAGGAACATTAATAGTCAGTTGCTTCAACATAGTCATGAATTTACTGAACTTGGTGTCATCAGCTTTCTTCTTCAGTCTCTGAGGAAAAGGTGGTGGTGGAAGGGGAATATTTTTCTCCAACACTTCCTTTTTATCTTGCTTCAGATTATCAATCTTTTCAGGCTGGTGACGTCTAAGTGTAGTGTCATGAACGTTCTGACTTTCAGCTTCTACAGAATCATCACAATCTGCTTCAATCACATTCTCTTCTGTATTATCAACCACTTTCTTGCCTTTGGATGGATTTTCCAACACCTTACCACTCCTGGTAGTAATAGCCATACATGATCTATCATTCCTTGGATTTTGTATGGTGTCGCTAGGTAGGGTGCCAGCTTTTCTTTGATTGAGTGCCGCTGATAGTTGACTCAATTGTTGTTCCAACTATTTTATTGAAGTGGAATATGAATCAACCAATTGATTTATTGAGGACAAATCATTTTTTACCTCCGTTACTCCCGTGTTGGTTGCCTCCACTCCTTTCAATAGCTTAGCCATCATATCTTCCATGGACATCTTCCCAGAGCCAGATGCCGCGACCTCACGATTTCCAGGAGGAACATACAAACCACTCCTGTCAGTCTTATTCTTGTATCCGGATTTATCATAATATTTTCGACCTTGGTTTCCTTGGGCATTGCCTCGAAAACCCCCCTGATTATTCTAATAATTTTCTTCCTCCTAAGAATCGGATTCATCTCTTCCTTGTGATACAACGGCCTTAACTTTTTCGGTCTTCCCTGATAATAAATGCTTGGTAAGAAGATCCATCTGCGTTTTCATGTGAGCCATGTCCTGGTCACGTTCCTCTTCTCTTCGCCTTTGTTCTGCCGTCAAGCCAATAGATACAGTAGAGCTTGCTACCTCAGAATCCCTGGTATGCCAAGCTCTACTCTGCTTTGTCATACGATCTAGCATATCACTTGCCTCAATAAAAGTAAGGTCTATGAATAACCCACCTGCAACATTATCAACCACTGGTTTAGTCACCGAATTCAAAGACCTGTATAATATCTCCATCAAGTGGATATTGGTTATCTGATGGTTTGGGCACCGCATAAGCTTCTTCTTGAACCTCTCCCATGTTTCGTGGAGAGCTTCAGTTGGAAGCTGTCGAAAATTATTGATCTCATCTCTTAATTGTGCACTTTTGGATGGCGGAAAGAATCTTTCTAGGAAAGCGTTTTTCAATTGCCTCCAATTAGTAATAGAATCAGGAGTTAGCCCGTTCAACCATAGAGTTACCTCTCCAGATAGAGACAATGGAAATAAGCGCAGTCGAATTGTATTTTGTCCAACTCCTGGATTGTCAAACGACTTGCATGTTGAGATAAAGTTGATCAGATGCATATTCGGATCATCACCTGCAAGTCCACCAAATAACCCCTTAAGTTGCAATAGCTGAATCATGGTGCTAGTGATATTGAACTTGGCTCCGGGTGCCAAGGGCGGAGAAATAATAGCCCCTGTGGCACCAGACCCATCCAAATCGTCATCATCATCGTCAAAAAGAGCCTGCACAGCTCGGCGTTCAGGTCTCATTCTAGCTTGACGATCTCTCCTGTTCACAGGTGCTGCCACCTCATCTGCACGCCGTGGATTAAGTAACTTATCATCACCCAGGTCCTTATCATTAGGATTTGCTTCCCGACCTGGGTTATCAATATTCTGTTGATGCACTTGAGCAGCTACCAACGCAGCTAACCTAGCCTGCTCCTGTTGAGCAGCTCTTCTTTCAATGTCACGTTGTGCATCTATTCTGCCAATAAGTTGTGGTTCAGGATTTATGGGTAATAATGGCTGACCAGATCTTCGTGTATTTGACATGCACTCTACCAAACCTGAACAAAACAAAAACAACAAACAAAAAGTAAAATTCGAGAATCTTTGACCAAAGGGTCTAGTAACTATCACAAACATAGTTGACAATCGTATTACCCGACAGCGGCCCCAAAATTTGATAACGCCCAAATTACAGCTCTCGTTAGAAAGTGTAAGCGGTCGCTGTCAAATATAGAACCCAACTGGGTTGGGTGTCGAATCCCACAGGGAATACTTGGTCACTAAGTGTTGCAATTGTTAGTAGACTGTTGGTCAAAAATTCCACGGAAAAGGGGGGTTTTGATTTAGGCGTGAATTAATAATATCAAAGTAACGAATGAATGATTTGTTTAGTAAGGTTAATCACAATGATTTGTTTAGTAAAGGTTAATCACATAGAATAATAAGTTAGGGTTATGTCCACCTTGTAGTTTCTACTTCTCTATTAACTATGAGTAACGCGGAATTTAGACATGCATGCACTTATAGAGAATCGTATTCTAATTCTAAATCCAAGTGTTTCCCAACCATCAAGGATTTATTTCACTTTAGCTCTCTCGAGCCTAAAGTGTATAACAAATGGTACAAATTCACCAAGAAGTTAATCCGGTTAAGGCATTAACGTGTAAATAGAGGTTAAAGCCCTATTTCCTTGTCACACTCTCTTTTCCAAACATGTAACTTTTCTCCCGAACAAGTTAATGTTATAATGTCATGTTCTCTATGTTTGCAACCATGAGAATTTAATTAAAACGAAGAGAGTAATGATATAAGTAGCATACACATCAAGAATTCACAAACTCATAGCAACAAATAGTATCTTACAAGGTTTCCATAACCCTAACAGAGAAGTTTAGCTACTCATGGATACGACGGAAATCAAAATAGACATAATCATCATACCACAACCTAGAACAATCTTTGCGATGGAAGTGATCTTAGCGTCACAAAGAGAGTAACGTTTTTTCTCTAGCCGTTTCCAAGTGTGAGCCGTGTTTCTCTGTCCAAAACTTACAGAATCTGTAAACTGAATAATGACTAATGATCGAATCAATGCTGAAAAATTCAGCAAATAAGGTTTTTATAACATCCTTGTCCTACTAAGTTACTGTTGCATCCCTAAGTATTTAGAAATACTGATTTTGCCCGGGACAAGTTCTCCATGCATCATATTCAGTCCACAAGCTTCCAAAAGTTGCGTTTCCTCTTATGTGAAGTTTCCCTTTGCTGCCCAAAGGTCCACAAAGTGCTGAAATCTTCATCATTAATACCTGAAAAACATGCTAATCACATAGGTTAGCTCACTTAATGGAAAATGGACTAAAAGTGCAGGAATTATATATTTTATCCTCCAAACTGAGCTAAAATATGGGTAAATTATGGTTCTTAGGGGTATAAATACGCCCAACATCAAAGGCTCTACTAGAAATTTGGGAAGCTCCTAGCCTGCTTGTGCATTCTATTTCATATTCAAGGATTAATGTGTCTCGATGGAAAGATGCATAACCCGGAGTGTTTAAGGTTGTACTTTGTTCCGTATCAAAGTATTACGAGCCTAAATTTGTGAGTTTTACTAACACCACACCTGTTTGGAAATACCTAATTTAAACTGGAATATAAAAAAGGTACTTTTATTTTCATCCAAAAAATCCCTTAAATATTTATGAATAATTCTCTAGGTACGATATATTACATTATTTTTTAATTTTTTGATATTTTAATGATGATGGTAAGTTAGCATTACAATTATATTAGTTAGGCATTATTCAAATAATTTTTTATTAATCATAATATATTCAGAAAGTTATATATATTTTACCACGAACCTATGCAATACCCGAGTATATGAATAGAAATATTTTTGTTATTGTCACCTCCACTCCACGAGGAGGTGGAGGGAGGGGACAACACCTTTTAAACAATTTGAGACTTCCACTTGCTACTGTCACAATCCAATTCTGAAGGTCATGATGGTACCTACATTTTCCTAACCTTGGTAGGTAATCCTAACACCAAAAAGGAAATGAATGAGGAAAAAATGATAATAAGAGAATATAATACGAGACTTTAGAATAAAGTCACAAAAATAAAATATCAAGGAAAATCTCATAAATACATCTCAAAACCTCCTAAAAACAAGTATCATGAGTAAATGAGCAACTCTATCAGTCATAAGAACGCATATTACACCAATTGTATGTCTTAGAAATGAAATAAAGACAACATAATAGTAAAGAGGAAGTCTGGAACATACTCTGGACGAGGAGCACCTGCATATTGAGTACTCTCAACTCAGCACGATATTAGGCTTCTCGAGTCGTAGTTAAATTAGGATCTGCTCCAAAATATTACTATCATGACTCAACTAACCAGATCATGTGGGCACCTACTCTAATCCACCTAGATAGGAGAACCATTAACACCCATTTCAAAATATGTGTAAGTAAATAAGAAAAAATAAAATATCTTATTTATAACAACCAATTTACCGAAACTTGAAAAACAAAATCAATACTTTCCCAAGAACCTAGTCTAAACAGGAACAAGTGATATTAAGAGAAGACAAAAACCTGTACACATGACCCAACTTTCACCATAGAAACAATAACAAAAGTTGTTGGAGATCTTTGCTGCATTAATTATGAAACATCTACTAATCATACAACCAGATTATACCCAATAAAGGGTATATCAAGAGTTGTATTAGTACAACCGCTCGTAATGGTAGGTATTATCAATTGAACAAGGCTAGATAACATAAACATAATACAAAAATCATAAAAATAAAGCATGACAACTTATGTAACAATTTAATTCACGTCACTTTCATTCACTTATATTATCTAAGAGTATTCCATTCTTATTCTTACTAAATTAGTTGTATCCCATTCATTACCAGTAGTCAATAAGTACCATTGACATTCAATTAACCTCAATAATAAATGAGAACAAATATCCATAACCTTGTAAACAAGTACAACCATGAACACTTAGAAAGTGCATCAGCTATGTTACCACATAGGCTTTCACAATAATACAAAGAATTTAGTCAAGTGTAGGTCATTATAGACAATATATTTAGTCAAGATCATGGCTACCAATAATAGAACCAATCAATAAATCATGACTAACCACAATAAGCCAAGTTAATAGAACCATGACTCACAACAATAATTTGCATCTTGTATGAAATACACCAATAAGTAGGCAATAACAGAATATATGTTGTTCATTTATGTCCTTAGTCTGACCACTCAAGGATCCAATATAATCAACAAGTTAATAATCGTAATTTTTGGCTTGCTCAAGAATCCAAATATAACAAGTCAATATATAAACATGGTCCACACAAGGTGTCAATATAATATCAAATAACACATAAATTTGGTTCACTCAATGAATCAAATATAATATCATGTAACAAATAAATCTAGCTCACTCAAGGAACCAAATATAACATTAGATAACACATAAACCAATCACTCAAGAAACCAAATATGATATCAGATATCACATAAACCCAGTTTACTCAAGGAACCAAATATGATATCATATAACACATAACACGGTTCACTCAAGGAACCAAATAGAATATCATATGACATATAAACCTAATTCATTCAAGGAGCAGTTACACTTATCAATACCTTGTACGCATATTCTAAGGGTCTTATAGTCGCCCAAAAGCCATGACCTGAAGGGATGATCTCTTATCCATGTACTGAAAAGTTTTAGAGATCTAGTATCTGCCAACCTTATATCAACCAATCCTATGAAGATGTCCAAATACTAAATCCCACAATAATAAATATAAATTATATGACGATTTTCAATATTGATACATCCTATAATAATAAATATAAATCTTATGAAGATGTCCAAATATAGGTACATCTCATAATGGCAACAGATATCTCAACAATCACAACCACTATGAGAATAAACAATTATACTTGTACCTTTAACACGCCTTTAATATAGCCACTTTATATATGATTCATACTTAGGATATCATTGAATAATTTACTTTCGTGAACATGAATTACCACAAGTAGACAAGCTCTCTAAACAATTGATCAAACTTAAGTTAATTATTTCTAATAAACACCAATAATTCTTTGACACATGATCTAATGCCTTGAGAACACACCCTGGATTCCACACGGTACTTACAACCCCAAACGACCAAAAGCTAACCCATGAACTGGTACCTGTTGTGAGTACTGATTAAGATCACAAAGAACATATGTGAAATTTAACTGGAAAAGTCATAAGGTTTTAGCAACTGAAATCAATAATGAATCATGGTTTTTAAGAATATGAAACATACTGTCAATATTAATAATATGACTAATCATAACAACTAAAAACTGACTAAATAGCAGTACTAGTCTGAAAGCCTTAAAATTGACTGAATATGGAGTTGATGGGACAAACCCCAAACTAACTCCAACTAAATAGAACTACTAAACTAATATGATGAACTAAAATAAATAAAAATGGTCCTCGAAATATGAGGACTCACCAGTGCTGCTGCTCCTGCTGGTGCGCTGGGATGTTTAGGTGCAGTCGGAACCTGAGCACCCGAACCTATGATATGAGACATCATAGAGCAAGAAATAAGTATGTGGTTAGTACTTTGAATGTACTGGTATTCTAGATAAGGTTAGGCTGATATGCATGGATTAAATACATGAATAATACAAACTAAATAAATAATATGAGATAGCTGATGTATAGTATGCGAGAAAGCTGTAAAATTTAAGAATGCATGACCAAGAATATGACATGATGCTGGGATAGTCTATAAACTAAAATACTAAAATACTAATACTGAACAACTAATAACTGTATGCCATAGACAAGTAGGCCTAAAAATTGAACTCTGAACTGAATACTGGACTGAGACTATGAGAGCTATCATCTAACCGACATGCCCCAATATGAGCTAACTGGGGTCCAACCTGTGACCTCAGTTGGAAGGGTATCAGTACCGATCCATGGTTACTAACACTGGTTGTGTGGATCCACTGAAATAAATTCCTAAAAGACTAATGAGTTACCTACTACTGGAAGGTGCTCTAATGATATGATAACACTCAACTGGCAGGTTAACATCTCTACCTATGCCAGCAACGTAGTTCAGGAATATAGATAGTACAACTAAAGGTCACACCCTCAACTGGTATGTGAGACCCCATCCCTAGGTTCGCTCGGTTCTAAATCCTACTCCCAACTGAATTAACTCAGTTTACTGAACTAAGCTAAAATTATCTGAACCCATAATTAATTGTATTAATTGATTGAATGGTAAAACTCATAGTATGACTGAAATCATTCTATAGGTACTGAAAAGCAGGTAAACAACTAAATTTTAGGTATTCATAACCCCCAGGACTCAATAGCAATAACAATAGAAACGTACTGAAGCTTCAAAAACATCATAAGGAGTAAATATATAAAACCCAATCATTAAGGCATTTCATCAAACACTTGAGGGTCATGAATTAAAGCATGAGAATGGTTTAACATGTAGTACTAACATAATTGCAATTCTAAAATCATGGGTTAAGGATTTGACATGAAAAAATTACCATTCAAATGTGTCATGAATAATTCCAACGAAAACAACTTGTAAACGTGATATATACATATTTATAATCAAAATTTATGAAGTGTCATGGATATAATTCACAATAAAATATAAAGATCATACTTTTTAAACTTGAAAATAGATTCTTGGACTCCATGGGTGGAAAGGACCCATGGATAAACATCTAACACCTTAATCAAAGAATTTGTGAAGGTTCTTAGTGGTTTACTTGAAACTTGATCTTGAATATTGAAGGGGCTAGGGTTTGTTTCTGAGAAATAATGGTTTTCAATTGAGAGAATTTGAGTAAAAAAAGACCAAATATGCTTTTGAGGGATTTAATCCCGTGTTATGGACCCCTTGGGTGAAGGGAAAATGACCCATTTGACCTTGGAAAAATGGAATCAAAACTTAGAATACAAAGTGCGCGATGGAGCGGGAAGCACGAGCTCTAGTGCAGTACACTGGAGAGAGAGACAGTAGCTCCACTACAGTGCACTAGAATAGGCGTCGCGAGCTCCACTATGGTGCACTATAGCGAGCGATGTGGGCTTATCCCGGTGCTGCCACTATTTTGGAAATCCAAACATGCCCTTACGCTCGTCCAAAATTCCAAAACTCACCTGAGACGTACCCTTGACATCCCCGATCATGAATCAACTTTAAAATCGACGGTCTAAGGCCGGGAAGGTTGAAAATAAAATCGTCAAAGTTTAAGGGCCTTTTAAAATTACTAAGTCTTAACACTTAGTGATTTTTTTCTAAGTCTTGGACCCCTTTAACATGCAATAGTAAGCTAAAATGATCTAGGGTCTTATGGGGTCTTACAATATCTCCCCCTTAGGAACATTCATCCTCGAATGAGATAAATTAAGATGAGAATTACTGAGGTACTGAGATTAAAAGCTAAATATGCATAACTGAAAGCTTGATTACATGACTGAGTCTGAAACATGGAGACTGATTGAACTAATTTGTGAATGCATGCAGTGACATGAAGATAATTATATGTCTGGAACTGAGACTGGAAAAGAGATAGTCTCAGGAAAAATATTACCTTGAACTGAGTTTGAGTTTTCGAAGAATAGATGAGGGTACTTGGTTCACATATCTACTTTAGCTTCCTAATTGGCTCGCTCAACGGACTAGTTCCACCAAAGAACTTTGACCAAGGAAACTTATTTGTTTCTTAGTCTATGAATCTAGCGATCTAAGATCTCAACTGAATTTTCTTCATAAGAAAGGTTGTTCTGAACCTCTAAGTTTTCTAAAGGAATAATAACAGTTGGGTCACCAATATACTTCTTTAACAAAGAAACCTCAAATATTGGGTGCACTGATGCTAGATCTACAGGAAACTCAATCTCATAAGCTACCTTTCCAAAACTACTCAAGATCCTGTAAGGGCTAACATATTGGAGACTGAGCTTTCCCTTCCTACCAAATCTCTTCACTCCCAATCAAGTCTCCAACTGCATACTCGAGATCCCTCCTACACACATCTATATAGGATTTTTGTTAGCTTTGGGATATCTTAAGCCTCTCTCTGATTAGCTAAACTTTCTCTAATGCATCAAATACTGAATTTGGCCCAATCAACACGGTCTCGCTACCTCAAACCAATCGATAGGAGATTTACATCTCCTCCCATAAAGAGCCTCAAATGGAGTCATCTAAATACTGGAATGATAACTATTATTGTAGGAAAACCCAATCAATGGCAAGTGATCATCCCAACTGCCCTTAAAGTCAATAACACAAGCTCTCAACATGTCCTTTAGGGTCTAAATGGTCCTCTTTGTCTGACCATCGGTCTGGGGTTAAAGGTTGTACTTAGATTAACGTAGGTACCAAGACCCTTCTGAAAAGCTTTCCAAAAGTGAGAGGTAAACTGATTACCTCTATCTGAAATGATGGACAATGGGAATCCATGCAACCTAACTAACTTTCTAATATAGATCTTGGCATAATCCTTGACTAAATAAGAAGTATTAACTGGCAATAAATGGTTTTATTTAGTTATTCTATCTACAATAACCTAAATTGAATCATGCAGGTTACGTGAACGAGGCAACCAAAATCCATGTTCACCTCTTCCTACTTCCAAATGGGAATGTTGAACTCTTGTATAGTGCCACTAGGTATTTGGTGCTCAACCTTAACCTGATGTCAATTAGAATACTTGGCTACAAACTATGCAATATCTCTCTTCATGCCACTCCACCAATAGATTTCCCGCAAATCATGGTACATCTTAATGGCTCCTAGGTGAATAGAGTAACGCGCACCATGCGCTTCTGCAAGAATTTGCTATCTTAAACCATCAATGCACGGCACACACAGTCTACCCTATCAACGCAACACACTATCTCCCCCTTGCAAGAAAACCTTTACTTTTTGATCCCTGACTGACCCTATTAACTTAACCAAGCTAGGAACCCTATCTTTCTTTTCTTCCACTTCGGCAACCAAAAAAGATTATGAACTATTCTGCACCCAAACACTACCCTCAGTTGAATCAACCAAACAGACGCCTAATCTGGCAAGCAGATGAACTTCCCTAACTAGCTTTTTCTTATCATCCTCAACATGACCAATACTACCCATCGATAATCTACTAAGGTCATTTCCAACTAGATTGGCCTTGCTTGGTTGATACAAAACACTCATATCATAATCTTTCAACAATTCTAACCATCTTCACTAACGGAGATTTAACTCTCTCTGTGAAAACACATACTGCAAACTTTTGTGATCCGTAAACACATCAACATGCACCTCATAAAAATAATGCCTCCAAAATTTCAAGGAAAAAACAGCAACTGCTAACTCAAGATCATGGATAGGATAATTCTTTTCATGGGGATTAACTTATCTAGAAGTGTAGGCTATGACCTTACCTCTCTTCATCAACACACAACCCAAAACAACGTTGGAAGTATTACAATAAACAACAAACCCATCTGAACCATCTGGCAATGTCAAAACTGGGTTGAGGTGAGTCAAGTCTTCAACTCCTGAAAACTCTTCTCATAAGAATCTGACCAATGAAACTTGACTTTCCTCTTGTGTCAATCTGTACATGGGGGATGAAATAGACGAAAACCCTTCAACAAACCATCCATAATAGCCAGCCAAACCTAAGAAACTCCTGATATCTGATGGAGAAATAGGTTTGGGCCAGTTTCTCACTATTTTGGTCTTTTGAGGATCAACTTTAATGCCATCACTGAAAATAATATAGACAAGAAAAGCTACGGATCTTAGAAAATCTCACACTTACTGAATTTAGAAAATAAATGATGGGTTCTAAGTGTCTGCAATACTATTCTGAGGTGGTCTGCGTGATCATTTTCTATAGGAATAGACAAAGATATCATCTATGAAGACTATGGAAAACATGTCAAAGTACTGCTTGAACACTCTATTCATCAAGTCTATTAAATCTACTAGGGAATTTGTTAGACCAAAGGACTTGACTAGAAATTCAAAGTGACCATATCGAGTTCTGAAAGTTATTTTCAGAATGTCTCATTCTCTGACTCAGAGATGATAATAGCCGGATTTGAGGTCTATCTTAGAGAAGTAACTGGCACCCTAAAGTTGGTCGAACAAGTCATCAATTCTGGGGAGAAGGTACTTATTCTTAATTGTGACTTTGTACAACTGACAGAAATCAATGCACATTCTAAGAGAACCATCTTTTTTACGCACGAAAAGGACTGGAGCACCCCATGGGGAAACACTGGGATTGATAAATCCCTTATCTAAGAGATATTCAACTATTCTTTTAACTCTCTAAGCTTAGATAGAGACATTTTGTAGGGCAGAATAGAGATAGGTTGGGTATCTGGAAGCAAGTCTATTCCAAAGTCAATTTCCATTTTAGGAGAAACTCCGAGAAGATCTTTGGGAAACACATCTAGAAATTCCCTTACTACTAAAACTTACTCAAGACCAGGAATCGCTGATTCAGAGTTTCTGACTCGAACAAGATGGTAGACACACCCCTTGGATATCATTTTTCCAGCTCTAAGGTCTGAAACAAGCTGACCCCTAAGTACTGAAGTACTACCCCTCCATTCAAGGACTGGTTCATTCGAAAACTAAAAATGAACAACTCTGTTTCTACAATCAACTGAAGCATAGCATGAGTAGAGCCAATCCATGTCGAGAAAGAGATCAAAGTTAGTCATTTCTAACTCTATGAGATCTACTGAGGTGACTTTCTGGGATATTATGACCGGACAGTTCCTGTATGCCTACCTGGCTATAATTGAGACACCTACTGTGGTAGACACTGAGAAGGGTTCTGCTAAAGTCTCAGGACTGACACCAAAATTTATAGCTATGTAGGGAGTAACAAAAAAAAAGAGAAGCTCTGGAATCTAACAAAGCATAAACATGTAAATAAAAGACTTGTAACGTACCAGTAAGCACATCAGGAGAACTTTCCTGATCCTGTCATGACTGAAGTGCACACAATCTCTTTGGTCGTTGACCACTGGTGGCACTCGAAGCGGCACCCTGCTAAGTCGGTCGATCGGATAGAACTGGGGGACGATTGGACTGACCCTGCTAACCACTCTGTGGGCAATCCCTGACCCTGTGGCATGGCTTGAGACACCCAAATCATACATCACTGCCAGCTTTACACACACCCTAATGGTTTCTACCACACTTCTGGCAAAGAGGATTTGTGCGACCACTATTTACACTTTCCTGGGTCTTAAGTCCTGGGGCCCTATCCCAATTATCGTTTCAAAACTTTGGTGCTGGCGTACTAGATAAAGATGGTTCTGGGGATGAAGATTTTTGAGAAAATTAAGGATTGTTACCACCCTTCGACCTCGGTTGAGCAAAATTAAAGCTACCTATTCTAGCCCTTTTATTCTCTCTCTCTCTTCCCTTAAACTTCTACTCCTCAATTTGTTAAGCATAGACCATCAACCTAGAAAAGTCCATCTCCTTAATCAACATCGCGGTCCTACACTTCTTGACCACGCTATCAGCTCCCCCATAAACATACTTACTCATCCTAGACCTTTCATCAGACACCGCATTAGGAGTAACCTGGCTAGCCTAGTAAACTTAAGAGAATATTCTTTCACACTCATATTTCCCTACCTCAAATTAATAAACTCATGTACCTTAGATTCCTTTAACTCCAAGGGAAAGAACCTATTTAAAAAGGTCATCACAAATTCTTCCTATTTAATAGGCCTTACATCTTCCCCTCTATCTCCCTTCCACTGCTTATACCATGTGTAAGCAACATCCTGCAACTGGTAAGCACCCAATTTTGCATCTCACTAGAAGTCACACCCATAATATCAGTTACCTTCTAAACCATGTCGAGGAACTCCTGTGGATCCTCATCAGACTTAGATCTCAAAAATAGAGGAGGGTTCATTCGGGTAAAGTCCCAAATCCTAGCTGCGACAGTATTATCCATCTAAAAAGCTGGGATGACAGCCGGATGATTATTCTGGGCTGCTACTGAGTGAGCTAAAGTAGTAAATACAACTCTAAATTCTGGATGGGACACATGCTTTTTAAGGGATCTTCCTTAACAGGCAGAGGTGCGGGCTAATTCCCATTTGTCCTTCTGTTATTCTTTTTGAGAGGCATATTCTGTAAACAGAAAAAAGATTAAATTAGACAGAGAGTTTGACTTGATCTTATGCTCTTTTCCACGACATGAATACTAAAAGAAGGGAAACTTTTCCTAAACGTCTTGTAGCCTCTTGTCCATAAGTGTGGCGCGTTTCACACCCATGCATAAAACTCTACTCAACGTGGCTTTCAGACTTCCTAGGACACTTTAAAACCTTAAGCTCTGATACCAAGTCTGTAATGCCCCGAGAACACACCCTGGATTCCACATGGTGCATACAACCTTTAAGGACCATAAGCTAACCCGTAAACTGGTACCTGCTGTGAGTACTAATTAAGATCACAAAAAACATATATAGAATTTAACTAGAAAAGCCATAAGGTTGTAGCAACTGAAATCAATAATGAATCATGGTTTTTAAGCATCTAAAAACATATTTTCAATACTAATAATATGACTTATCATAACAACTAAAAACTAACTAACGACTTGTACTAGTTTGAAAGCCTCTAAACTGACTGAATGTGGAGTTGATGGGACACATCCCAAACTAACTCTGACTAAATAGAAATACTGAACTAATAAATTAAATTGAAATAAACATAAGTGGTCCACGAAATATGAGGACTCACCACTATTGTTGTTGCTGGTGCGCTGGGATGTCTAGGTGCGGTCGGAACCTGGGCGTCTGAACCTATGATATGAGACATCATAGAGAAAGAAATAAGTATATAGTTAGTACTATGAATGTACTGGTATGCTAGATGAGGTTAGGTTGATATGCATGGCTCATATTCATGAATAATACTGACTTAATAAATAGCATGAGATAGATGATATATATAGTATGTGAGGAAGCTGTAAAATATGAGAATGTATGACCAAGCATATGACATGATGCTGGGATAGTCTATAAACTAAAGTACTAAAATACTAATACTGAACAACTAATAATTGTAAGACATGGTCAAGCAAGACTGAAAATTAAACTCTGAACTAAATACTAAAATGAGACTGTGGGAGCTATTATCTAACCGACATACCCCAATATGATCTAATTGGGGTCCAAATTGTAATCCTAGTTAGAAAGGTTTCAGTACCGTGCCATGGGTACTAACACTGGTTATGTGGATCCGCTGAAATGAAGTCCCAAAATACTAATGAGTCACCCTCTACTAGCAGGTGCTCTAGTGAGATATATCTTAACCCTCAACTGGTAGGTTAAAATCTCTACCTACACTGGCTACGTAGTTCTGGAATACAGGGACTGCTACTAAAGGTCAGACCCTTAACTGGCAGGTGATCCCCCATCCCTGGGTTCGCTCTATGCTTAATTCTACTCCTAACTGAACTGACTAGGATTACTGAACTAAGTAAACTTAACTGAACCCACAACTGACCGTATTAACTGATTGGACGGTAAAACACAAGGTATGACTGAAATCACTCTATGGGTACTAAAACTAGGTAAATAGATAAATTTTGGGTATTCATATCCCCCAGGACTCGATAACAATAACAATAGAAACATATTGAAGCATCAAAAACATCATAAAGAGTCAATATCCAAAACCCAATCATTAAGGCATTTCATCAAACACTTGAGGGTCATGAATTAAATCATGGGAATATTTTAACATGTAGTACTAACATAATTGTAATTCTAAAACCATGGGTTAAGGATTTGACATGCAAAAATCATCATTCAAACGTGCCATGAACAATTACAATGAAAACAACTTATAAACGTGATATATACATATTTATAATCAAAATGTATGAAGTGTCATGGATATAATTCACAATAAAATATAAAGATCATACTTTTTAAACTTGAAAATGGATTCTTGGACTCCATGGGTAGAAAGGACCCATGGATGAACATCTAACACCTTAATCGAAGAATTCGTGAAGGTTCTTTGTGGTTTTCTTAAAACTTGAGCTTGAATCTTGAAGGCGCTAGGGTTTGTTCTTGAGAAAGAATGGTTTTCAATTGAGGGAATTTGAGTACAAGATGACCAAATATGCTTTTGAGGGATTTAATCCCGTGTTATGGACCCCTTGGGTGAAGGGAAAATGACCCATTTGTCCTTGGAAAAATGGAATCAAAACTTAGAATACAAGGTGTGCGATGGAGCGGGCGCCACGAGCTCTAGTGTAGTGTACCGAAGAGAGCGCCAGGAGTTCCACTGCAGTGCATTAGAGCAGGCGCCACGGGCTCCACTATGGTGCACTATAGCGGGTGTCGTGGGATTATACCGGTGCTTCCACTGTTTTAGAAATCCAAACATTCCCTTACACTCGTCCAAAATTCTGAAACTCAGTCGAGACATACCCTTGACATCCCCGATCATGAATCAACTTTAAAATCGACAATCTAAGGCTGGGAAGGTTGAAAATGAAATTTTCAAAGTTTAAGGGCCTTTTAAAATGACTAAGTCTTAACACTTAGTGAATTTTTTCTAAGTCTTGTACCCTTTAACATGCAATAGTAAGATAAAACGAGCTAGGGTCTTATGGGGTCTTACACATAAAATCACAAGTATGCCGAAAAGCCAGCCAACAACTTATAATTCAGGGCTTATAAATTCATCTTCATCAATCACAGCATGCCCAAGACCAATCCATGATTTATTCAAGGAAGCATATCAAGCCACATTCAACAATTTCAAGTATTTATAATAGTAATGCACATTCAATCAAATGAAGTCTAAACTCTAGAAATGTCATCCCTCACTTCAGCACCTACAAGCATAGGGGGATCAATGGTGGCCAGACCACTTCGAGTGGTGATGGCCAAATATTGATCATCGTTTTTGGATTTTACACAATGTTGCTTCAAAGAGTTCCTAATTAATATTGATTCAACATGATTGACATTTGCCCAAAATACTAATCAAGTTGTTTGATTGCAGTAGCATGTGATTCTACCTTTTGGCTAAGTCTTGAAGTATCTACCTTAATCTTCTTAAAGAAACTCTCTTGACTTTTCCAACCCTTGACTATCTTTGACAACATTGCTTAAATTTTAAAATCAACATCTTTGTTCCCTCGCAGAATGTAAACACCACTCTTCTCCTTGTAATCATCCTTATGTCTCCAGTCACCATCTGTCTCTTAGCTCTAATCTTTATATCTATCCCTATAGTAGTTTTGACTTTGGTTTCCTTGCCTCAAATTCCAAGTGTCTTGAGCAGACCCTTGGACATTGGCTTGGAAACCTGCTAATTCTCTATCTAGATACTTTGATTCTTCCTTAAGATCATAATCAAATGACTTAGGAACTTTACCATGTGAGCCAGAAGCATTCACCTTTTCAGCATTCAGTATGGCAAATTGCTTCATCAGCAACCCAATATTTGTCCTCGGTTATGAAACTTCTTATTCTACCGTATCATCTATGATTATTTTCTCATTGGAAGCATCAATAGCTTAAGCACCAACGCCTCTGTATGCCTCCCGAGTATGGCACCCTCCGTTGGTAATAGAGACCTGATCTAAGATTTCTGACGCTACCTCCCAACATAAGCTCATGAACACTCTACCAATAATAGTGTCTGCGATAACTTAGAACTAACATTCACAACTCGATAGAATATGTCAAACAAATTTTGCCCTGAAATCCTGTGATTGAGCACCATCATTAACTTCTTCTTAAACAATAACCATGCCTCATACATTGGTTCAGAATGCAATTGCCTGAAATTATATATCTCATTATTTAATTGATGCATCTTCGAGGGAAGAAAAAATCATTCCAAGAACTATTTTTACAACTCATTATAAGCAGTGATAAACCCACGTGGTAATTCCTCTAGCCATAATATAGCTTCAGCAGATAGAGAAAATGGGAATAGCTTGAGCTTTAGTGCTTCCTAACTCACCCCAGGTAAATTCTATAAAGTGTAGATCCCCAAAAAATTCATGATGTGCATGTTGGCGTCATCGGTTAGCAGGCCAACAAACACACTCTTCAGATTCAACAACTAGATCATAGCACTAGTAATATCAAACTTTATCCCCTAGGGCAACGTAGGAGGTATAATGGCTCCTATCTCGATAGATCATCATACCTCTAAGTCATTCTCTGGATCATCATAACCTGGCAAATACTAATAAGTTGGGAGAACTTGAGCCCTATCTCTCCTACCTCTATCAAGTTCTACTTAATGCAATGCTTCCTATCTCTGACTCTCCTCTTGATGTGCACAATAGGTAACCTCATTATCCCTCCTTTATTGTTTATCCGCTAGTAATGGCGCAATAGTTTCCACAATTGTATCTTGAATACCACATAAATATGGATGAGGCAATTCATGTAGATCATCTCGAAGCCTCTTATGATGAGCTTCACATTCGTGGTCTGGCATCCTGTGATTTTGTTATAAGATTCTTTCTAGATCTGGATCAAATGGATCAAGGGAGTGTCTTGACTCCTAGTATTGGTCATACACCAGTGTACGACCTAAGAAAAATAGAAAAGTAAATACCAATAACCTTAACAACTCCAATAAATCAATCCATAATCATATTCCCTGACAATAGTACCAAAATTTGATGTCTCCCAAACTATACCCTCCAAGAAGATAAAATATGGGCATTGTCAAATCATAGTAATCCAACTAGGTTAGGTCGATCCCACAGGGAATAGGTCAAATATGTCTCTCGAACTTGTTGAAGTATCCAAAAAAGCAAAAAAGTAAATGGCATAATTTGCAATAAACATAAAGAGTAGAAAGTCTTGATTGTTTTTGGCTACAATCAATCTGAGACAAACACTAGGACTGTGTTCCCCCTGACTTCCTAACTCTGTACTTTTGTTGTGCTTCATTGAAATATCACAATATCTTGCATGAAGAATCTGATAAGTTATGTATCACTAACTATTTTGTGAACACCTTTAGTGAATTTCACTCTTTAATTTGTGTGTCTCAATTTGTCACGTTACCAACCCTAATCCTAGATCCCGGATTAACTATTACCTTTTGAGTCTTAAGTTAATTAGATGAGGTTTGATAGCCTCAAATTACTATCATGATCTTCTTTTCCAAACATCTACTTCTCTTGTGAGTAAGTAGTGAATACAGGTAGGTTCTCAACATTGTCCACTGCTAAGAAAACTACTAAACCGAAGACAATAACAATACATCCAAGAATATTGGTCAAGAAAACGTTGCACTTCCTCTACTTTGTTATTCCACCAGGGTTCCCACAGCCCTATCCAAGGGATGTAGCCTCTCATAGTTGCAAAAAACTCCATGGAATTCATAAAAGAAAGCATAGCAATAATCTTACAACAATTGAAAAATAAAACCCAAAGTCCCAAATTAATAATCAACTAAAAACCAAGAACAAAGAGGATTCCAAGATCAAAAGTCTATCTTGAAATCAATATATGTTTTTTGAATACTATGAGCGCGTAAAAGTTCATCCGCTAACTAAAAAACATCAAAAGAGTATTTATAAATTACATAAAAACACAAAACATCCAAACAAAAATAAAATAGGAAACTTGGGTTGGTGGCCACTTATGGGCCGTAAGTGGCACTTACGCTCCATAAGTGGGTGTCATAAGTGATCAAAAGTATGGAAGCCTAGAATCTTCTTGAGCACCGCTTAAGAGGGTACTTACGGGGTGTAAGTGATACTTATGTCCCATAAGTGACCCATAATAAGTATCAGAAACTTTTGGAATCTTCAGCTTCTCTGATCCTTCAATCTCTTCTACTTATGATGGCACTTATGGTGTTGTAAGTAGTACTTATGGTCCGTAAGTGACCCATCATAAGTGTCAGAAAAAGATTTATCTTTCAAGTTCTCCGAGGTTTCAACATCTGATGCCTACGAACCCAACTTGCTCCACATAAGTGCAACCTACACCATGTAGGTTGCATCGTAGGTTGGTCTTTCTGCAGTCTTAACTCTTCTTCATTTTAAACTCCAAAACCTAGTTTCCTACAAAATAAACACTAAAACACATCATATTTACCAAAAAGGACCTAAGTACTTTCATATTTTTTGGTTTTAAGCATCAAAAGTGCCATAAAACCGTGGCACATCAAATACTCTCTGAATTTAAGGTAGCTCTCCTAAATTCACCTCTCAAACTTTGATGACGAATTCCACAAACTCTACTATCATTAAATTGGCTTCTTTGAATCTACTAAAATAAGGTAGATCTAGCTTCAACACTGGCAAAGATCCTCTTAGAGCTTGGAATCTTAAATCAGATCATCAAGTTGGCTAAGAACTAAACAACATAAGCCAACGGCCTCTCCAAAACTGAAATATAGGCCAAGCTACCCATACTCTTACATGACCCAAACCAAGGCCTAGTCATTTCTGGCATCTCAAGTCCAACCAGGACCATAGACCACTCCCAATACCCAATCATAACTGCCCTGCATCCTATGTCGGATGAATTCCAAACATATAACAACATAAAACAATAATAGTTTAAAAACATTAAATAAAGTCTATAATCCAAAATCCAACAACGTCAACAAATTATCCAACCGGTGCCAAAACCAATGACATGCCCCAAAACTGGGCCATGTCGTATGGGAACCCCAAGCTCACATGAACTGGAGGTCTCCCCAATAATCCAACCTAATCATCAACGTAAATCACAAAGGTCGGATGGAATCCGACTATATGATCATATAGCGGAGAACATATCGCAAGTCTAAATTAATCAATATAAAACACTACATAATTCACCAAACTAGCCAATCTACCCAAGTCCATAGTCATCCAACACACCTTTATACGAATTCAAAGTTTAGAAATGTATATGTTAGGACAAGCCTCCCATAATAGCCAAATCAAGTCTGAATAAGACTAAGTCGAAGGATAAGAGATCAAGAATGAATGTCTTTCGAAGAAAGTAAGCTCACCACACCAAATTCAACGCACGAACCACTTCAATCATCTAATCACTGCGCATAGGGACATAGCGTCCAGAGATGGTTAGCAGTTGAAACTCTAGCATAAAACTCAAGGATAAGGATAAAATAGCATCATCATTTAACAGCAAGTCAATATAACATATTCGATTACCTTATCCATACATATACATATATCACATGCCAACCAACTACTCAAGTCTTTCTCAAATCATTTATTCATTAGGCATGAAATGGGGGACTCAAACCCACCACACTGTAGATTCAACAATTCTCATTAAACATAGGACATTCAACCACATTCACATATCATTTAGACTAAGGACTTAATACTTATACACACTCATAAGTAAAAGACTCTAACAACATACATATCCATTGAAGCAAGGGACTCTAACCACATGCTCACACATTCAATTAGGCATGGGACTCTAACTACAAGCTCACACTTTTAATTAGGCATGGGACTCTAACCACATGTGCACACATTGGGCAAGGGAATCTAACCTCATGCCCGATTTGAAAAGGGACTCTAACCCCAGGCCAATTCACTTGGAGAGGTACTTTGACCTCATGAGATCTCATTAGGTAAGGGACTTTAATCACAAGAAATTTCATTAGGAAAGGGACTTTAACCTCAAGACATCATGACTATCATTAGTCGACATTTGGACTCTAACCTTTTATCCATGCAACCTCATACATTTAATTCCACACATAAGGACTTTAACCCATTTAGCCAATTCAACACCATACATGACCACATGGTCCTCATGGGAGCCTTTATTGCTCAACCATTTCAATAGGACAATGCCTCAATTTATTTTATCATCCCATTCATTTCATGGTCGTCAAGACCCTTACATTATATTAATATTTCATTAGAAAACATATATCACATCCTTACCACATCTTAACTCAACACATAATTCAAGTTCCTTTTTTTCATGTTTAGGGACTTTAACCCCTTATTAGACATTAACCAACAAGGTCATCAATTCACAATATATGGCACACAATACCTTTAACAAATCATAAATCAATTATTCATTCTCATTGGGCCATTTCCCTTGTTCAATACATCACCAATATATGACTAGACAATTCACTTAGATGTTTTCACAAACACCTTATGTGCATTCCTTCAACAAGGCTATTTTTATGGTAGAAATCATCAAGAGTAGGGTTACTCAAGATCATCATGTTAAACCACATACAACAAGCACCCACATTCGCAATCTACCATCAATAACATGTATAAACACAAGTATAAGCAAGAATCATCATTATTCATTATTAGGTAACAAAACCCTTTTCATTTGATTCAAAACCACCATGTACACTTACTAATCCAAGTGTGAAATACATAGGTTTTAGAGTTATTAAACAAGGGGAAGAGGTACATTCCTTAAACAATCTTGAATCAATAAGAATATTGACTCCACTTTTCCTCTTAAAGACGACTCTTGGAACCGTAGCTTCCAATCATCCAAAGATGTGCTTAAGAGAGTGGTTTAGGGTGTTTGATCCATCAAAATGGATGTTTAGGAGGCTACACACACTTATATAGCAAAAGGGTTTAGGGTTTTAGGCATGGTAAATGGCCACAAAGACCTTAGTTAAAAGATGAAAAATGGGGCTGGAAAATGGCCCCGTCCAGGGGTACAACTCCCCCATACGACTAATTAAGTAGTAGTAACCTAGGGTACAAGTGGTGCCCTAACTCGAACCCTAGGCTCATCCTAGGCCTTCTACACTGGTTAGTGTATGAGTGGACACCCTTGAGTCGTATCCAAAGGGTACAACTCATGCCTTAACCGTATGCTCCATTCGTATCAAAAACAATCCACTTGAGTTGAGACTCCACTCCATACGATTGAACTGGGTATGACTCGTATACATTGGATACGACCAAGGGGAGACCATGTCATATAGTGGATAGTATGTCACCCTCATAGAATGACCAAGGTACGAGAAGGGGAGGGCAAAGTGGGTACGATCGGTATCTATGGGTACGACTCAAGCTCCTAATCATACCCAACTCAGAGACACAAAAATGAAGTTGTTTTTCAATGGTTCAAGACCTAGGTGTTTCAATTCTCCCCCAATTGGATCATTCTTCCTCGAATAAAGGGTAAGGAAAGCATAAACATCAGTTAACATATAAACATGCATCCAACCAACCCTTACACAAGTTAGAAATAAGCACACAATAAGGAAACAACACAACACATATCATGATCATCATCAATCAACCATTTTATTTCATTGGTCTTGGGACTCAAATCCATTACTTATCAAACACTTACTCATTTCACAACTTAGGGACCTCAACCCATCGACTTTCAAGGATATAAATCAACTCAAAGTATTAGGGACTATAACCCATAGTCTAACAAAACACAATCAATTCAAACTCAGGGATTTTAACCCATTGTCTATTAAAGACATGACTCAAGCAAGGAAATTTAACACATACCTCCATCACAAGCTTTCATAATAGAAAACAAATGGGGGTACTTGGACTTCATGTCCTCTTCTGCCTCCAAAGTAGCTTCCTCAGACTTTTGGTTCCTTCACAGAACTTTCACCGAAGCTACTTTTTTTTTTCGTGACCGACGAACTTACCGATCCAAGATCCTCACCAAGATTTCCTCATATGACAAGTAGTATGAGATATCAACATTCCCCAAGGGAACAACCAACGAAGTATCACCAACACATTTCCAAAACATAGAGACATAGATAGTTGGGTGAATGGAGTTCATACTAGGAGGCAACTCCAACTCATAGGCAACATTACCGACCCTCTTCACAATTAATTAAGGACTGACATACCGGGGACTAAGTTTCCCCTTTTTACCTAACCGTATCACTCCCTTCAAGGGAGATACTTTCAAGAATACCCGATTGCCAACACTAAACTCTAAGTCCCTACACCTTATATCCGTATAAAATTTTTGGCATCTTTGAGCGGTTTTCAACCTTTCACAAATCACCTTCACCCTTTCTAAGGTTTGGTGAACTAGATCGGGGCCAAGCAACTTACCCTCTCCAACTTCGTACTACCCAATAGGAGATCGACATTTCCTACCATACAATGCCTTAAAAGGTGCCCTATCAATGCTAGAGTGGTAACTATTATTATAGGCAAACTCAATCAAAGGTAAGAGGTCATACCAACTACCACCATAATCAATCACACAAACCTGCAACATATCCTCCAAAGTTTGGATGGTCCTTTCGGCTTGCCCATCCAATTGCAGGTGGAAAACATTGCTAAGGCACACTCTAGTACCCAAAGACTTTTGGAATGAATTCCAAAAGTGGGATGAAAATGGAGGACCACAATCCGATATAATAGACACCAGAGCATCGTGAAACTTTATGATATTTGCAAGATACAACTTAGCATAATCTTCCGCTGAGTAACTAGTTCTAGAAGGGAAAAAATAGGCGGACTTAGTCATTTTATCAATAATGACCCAAATAGAATCACATTGATCTGAGATCTAGGAAGACCGGTAATGAAATCCATATTAATTGCCTCTCACTTCAACTCGGGAAAGGATATCTCTTGGTACAAACCACCAGGCCTTATGTGCTCAACTTTCACTTGTTGACACACCATACACTTGGCCATATAGCTAGCCACATCACGCTTCATATTAACCCATTAATAGAACTCTTTAAGATCATGATACATCTTGGTAGAACTAGGATGAATAGCATAACTGGCTTCATGAGCCTTGGCCATGACTCTTTCCCTTAATCCATCAACGTCGGGAACACATAGCCTACCTTGGTATCTTAAGATACCATCACCACTAACCACAAAGTCTGCAACTTTGTGTCGACCTATGTTACTCTTGATCATCATCAAGTCAAGGTCAAAATCTTGTTTTTCCTTTATCTCAACAATAAGAGATAACTGAGATACCAAATGTACAAATACACCACCATCCTAGGAGTCCGTAAGTCGTACTCCAAGACTAGACAAACAGTGAATGTCTTTCACCAATTCCCGCTTATCCACATCTATATGGGCAAAACTCCAGATGGCCAATCTACTAAGAGCATCGGCGACTACATTCGCCTTACCAGGATGGTAATGAAGACTCATATCATAGTCTTTCAATAGATCGAGTCACTTTCTTTGCTGGAGACTTAACTCCCTTTAAGTAAACACATATTGGAGGATCTTATGATCAGAAAAGATAGCAACCTGAACCCCATAAAGATAATGCCACCAAATTATTAAAGCAAAAACCACGGCTAACAACTCTAGGTCATGAGTAAGGTAGTTTTTTATATGAACTTTCAATTTTCTAGAAGCATAGGCCACCACCCTACTATGTTACATCAACACATAACCAAGATCGACACGGGAAGAATCACAATAAACCACAAAACCATCACTACCCTCGGGCAAGGTCAAAATCAAAGTTAAAGCCAATTTGTTCTTCAAATTCTCAAAACTACCTTCACATGCATTGGACCATAAGAACTTGACCTTATTTTGGGCTAACTTGATCAACAAGGCAGCTATGGTCGAGAAACTTCCATAAACCTTCTATAATAACCGGCCAGACCCAAGAAGCTCCAAATATTGGCTGGAGTCATAGGTCTAGGCCACTTCTTAACCGTCGCGACCTTTTGGGGGTATACCATGATCCCTCATAACCAAGAAAAGCTACGGCTTTTAACCAAAACTCAGACTTGGAAAACTTAGCGTACAAACGATGATCCTTGAAAGTTTGCAGCATGGTACAGAGGTGATTTATATGATCTGTCTCACTCATAGAATACACTAAGATATCATCAATGAAGACAATGGCAAACATGTCGAAGAATAGACGGAAGACCCTATTCATCAAGTCCATAAATGTCGTTGGGGCATTGGTCGACCAAAAAGACATGATAAGAAACTCATAGTGACCATATCGGGTTCTAAAGGTCATCTTAGGGATATCCGCATCCCTAATCTTAAGCTGATGATAATCCAATCTTAGATTAATCTTAGAGAAATACTTCGCACCCTTAAATTGATCAAACAAATCGTCAATCCTAGGAAGAGGATATTTATTCTTTATGGTCACTTTGTTCAATTGACGATAATCAATGCACATACGAAGGAAATCATCCTTCTTGCGCATGAACAACACAGAAGTACCCCATGGAGACACATTAGGATAGATAAAACCTTTAACTAAGAGGTCTTTTAATTGCTCCTTAAGCTTTTTTAGCTTCGCCGGAGCCATTCTATAAGGAGGAATAGAAATCGAACAAGTGTCCAAAATAAGATCAATCCCAAAATCAATTTCCCTATTAGGAGAAACACCTGGAAGATCATCAAGAAACACATTGGTAAACTCATTAACAACGGGAACGAATTGTAGAGAAGGCTCTTTTGAGTTAGAATCTTTAACTCAGACCAGATAATACAAACACCCCTTCGAAATCAACCATCAGCCTTTAAGATAAGAAATGAACCTTTTCTTAGGCACTAAGGAACCACCTTCCCATACAATGACCGGCTCATTAGGGAATTTGAACATGACCCTACGGGTTTAAAAATCTAAAGAGGCATAACACGAATGCAACTAATCTATCCCTAGGATGACATCAAATCAATCACATCTAAATCTACCAAATCTATAATAGTATCTCTACAACCAACAGATATCACACACCCCTTATAGACTCTTGTAATAATGACAGAGTCTTCCACTGAGGTATAAATAAAAAAAGGAATCGACAGACTCTCTGGACCATAATTAAGATGCACAGCCACATACGAGGTCAAATAAGAAAGAGAAGGCATTGGATTAAGAAAACAATACATATCACAGAAAAAAGTCTTAGCATCCCTGTGACAACATCGAGAGATGCCTTGGAATCCTAGCGAGTAGCAAGTGCATACAAATGGTTCCAGACAACGTCGGTGCAAAAATAAAAGTAGAGACAGGCATAGCACCCTTTGGTATGGGAGTAGATAGAGTAGCAATAGGGGACTTATTGGCCCAAGAAGCTTCTAGAGAAGGGCAATCACACTGCATATGCTCAATCTGACCACAATGGAAACATCTATTTCTCCTCTTCACATTGACCATAATGAATTTGACCACAAAATTTGCAAGTAGGGAGAGGTGGAGCCAATTGGGCACCCCTAGCCTAGAATTAGAAACCCTGTGCCCGTAACCCATCACTAAATTGATTCTGATGATCACCCAAAAACTTTGGGTAAGGAGAAAGAACACTAGCCGAGGAGAAAGAACTCGAACTCCACCACTTCTTCCATGGCCACTTTCCACCATCACCACCACTATGCTCAGAAGGCCTAAATTTCTTTCCTTGCCTCTCACTTAGCTCAACTTGCTTCTTTTTTTCTTCTTCCACTTGTTGCAAATACACAATCAACCTAGAAATATGCATGTTCTTAATCAACAAGGCTGTCTTTCTCTCAAGGACTAACTCATAGGACAATCCCCAAACAAACTTACTCATTCTAGCCTTCATGCTTGAAACCATCTCAAGAGCATACCTTGACCATTGATGGATTTCAAGGTATACTCTTGAATGAACATCCTCTCTTGCTTCAAGTTCACAAACTCAAGGCTTAAGGATATTTTCACATGCCAAACAAGTACTCAAGGATCAACATTATTCTCAAAGTATTCATTCATTAGGCACGGAATGGGTGACACCAACCCACCACACTTTAGATTAAATAATTCTCATTAAACATAGGACATTCAACCATATTCACATATCATTTAGACTAAGGACTTGATGTTTATACACACTTATAAGTAAAGGACTTTAACAACTTACATATCTATTGAAGCAAGGGACTTTAACCATATGCTCACACATTTAATTAGGCATGGGACTCTAACTACATGCTCACACTTTCAAATAGGCATGGGACTCTAACAATATGTGCACATATTAGGCAAGGGACTCTAACCTCATGCCCTATTTGATAGGGGACTCTAACCCCAAGCTAATTCATTTGGCGAGGTACTTTGACCTCATGAGAACACATTATGCAAAGGGACTTTAACCACAAGGGATTTTATTAGGCAAGGGACTTTCACCTCAAGCCATCACGACTATCTTTGGTCGAAATTGGGACTCTAACCCTTTGTCCATTCAACCTCATACATTCAATTCCACACATAAGGACTTAACCTATTTAGCCAACTCAACACCATACATGACTACATTGTCCTCATAGGAGCCTTCATTGCTCAACCATTTCAATAGGCCAATGCCTCAATTTATTTTATCATGTCATGTATTTCATGGTCATCAAGACCCTTAAACTATATTCATATTTCATTAGGAAACATATATCACATCCTTACCACATCTTAGCTCAACACACAATTCAAGTTCATTTTCAAGTTTAGGGACTTGAACCCCTTATTAGACATTAACCAACAAGGTCATCAATTCATAATACATAGATCACAATACCTTTAACATATCATATATCAATCATTCATGCAAATTGGGAAATTTTCCTTATTTAATACATCACAAACATATGACTAGACAACTCACTTAGATATTTTCACAAACACCTTATGTGCATACCTTCAACAAAACTATTTTCTTGGTAGAAATCATCAAGATTAAGTTTACTCAAGACCCTCATGTTAAACCACATATAACAAGAACCCACATATGCAATCTACCATCAATAACATGTATAAATCATGTATAAGCAAGAATCATCATTATTCATTATTAGGTAACAAAACCCTTTTCATTTGATTAATAACTACCATGTACACTTACTAATCCAAGTGTGAAATACATGGGTTTTAGTGTTATTAAACTAGGGGAAGAGGTACATGCCTTAAACAATCTTGAATCACCAAGAATATTGACTTCCTTTTGCTTCTTGAAGACCACTCTTGGAACCCTAGCCTCTAATCTTCCAAAGATGAGCTTGAGTGAGTGTTTTAGGGTGTTTGATCCATCAAAATATATGTTTAGGAGGATACACACACTTATATAGTAAAAGAGTTTAGGGTTTTAGGCATGGGAAATGACCACAAGGCCCTTAGTTAAAAGATGGAAAATGGCCCGTCCAGGGGTACGACTCCCTCATACAACTCATTACGTAATCGTATCCTAAGGTACGAGTGGTACCCTAACTCGTACCCTAGGCTCCTCCTAGGCCTTCTACACTGGATAGGGTATGAGTGGATACCCTTGAGTCATATCCAAAGGGTATGACTCATGCCTTAACCATATGCAACATTCGTATAAAAAATAGTTCACTTGAGTTAAGACTTCACACCATATGATTGAGTTGGGCATGACGCGTATACATTGGATACAACCAAGGGTAGACCATGTCGTATATTGGAAAGTATGTCATCCTCACAGACTGCCCAAGGGATGAGAGGGGGAGGTCAAGGTGGTTACGACCTGTATGTATAGGTACGACTCAAGCTCCTAATCGTACCCAACTAAGAGACACAAAAATAAAGTTGTTTTTCAATGGTTCAAGACCTAGGTGTTTCAACCAACACCGACCATGTCCATAGTAGTCTGATAAAGCCTCTAACTAGAATCAATATCATCCGATTGGGACATGCCCGGACCATAGCCAAAACCAAACCAAATAAATAACAAAAATAAAAAAAGTTCATAGCATAAAATGGAGCCTTCCAGAGTATGGAATCTCACCACTTCAGTCTTACTCAAAGTTGATTGTGAATCCATGTCACTGAGTAGGAGGAATTATTGTATGGTCGATTCCTGCATCGCACAAGGATAGAATGGCCAAGGACGGTTAGCAGAGTAAACGCTAGCATGTACTCAGAAATAAGAATAAAATAATGCCACCAGTCTAAATTAAAGTAAATGACCATATGAAAACATATACATACATATATATACCATGAAGGGAAAGGGAATTGGGTTTATCATACATTTAAAACCTTAACTTGGGATGTGTAGCTTTGCTATCCTAAAACCACTCACGGTCTATATAGGTTCAGCTCCCCCTACTGAAAGGGCCCAAGAACGTGTTAGTCGAACGACCGGAGGAAAGACCCTGAGATGACTAGTACATCTCCCAAAATATATGGTGTGACATCATGCACACGGTCCCATGAACAAACCTCATATTGGTAAACATGAGTTTCCAGTATTGGTCCCCCTGGGACCTCTACCTTTCATAATTTTAATATACCCCACCCCCCTCCCAAGCCCATATTAAAACTATTTACACATTTTAATTATTTACCAAGGAGTCTTTTAAATTAGGCATTAACCATTGGTATCGTCATACCAAAACTAGAGTTTGCAAGTTTATCCATTTATGTCATACCAAAGCCATTAAACCAAGTTGTCTCCAAAGTATCCAATTAAACCAATACCATGGCCACCAAGGCCTTTCACACCCATTTAAAACCAACTAAACCAATTTTGGTTCCATTACCTTTTATGCAATGTAAGAATTTCAAGAATAGTCAAACTATGTGACAAAATCATTCTCTTTGACATTTTAACAAACATGTTGAAGGAATATAATTTCCAAAACCAAAATAAAGTACCAATTGACCATTCCCTTGCAACCACATGCTCAAACCATAATTATAACATGAAAATAATAAGTAAAACATGGGAAAAAACATTATCCAACCATGAACAACCAAAACCCCAACATCTATTTCAAAACCATAACAATATTTTAAAAACCAAGCATTAAAACGCATGCTTTTAGTTGAACTAAAGATGAGGGAGGAGTAACATGCCTTACATACTAAGGAAGACGGAGAGATTCGCTCTTGAAAGCCCCTAATTGATTGCCTTGAAGAAACCTATCCTCATGGCTCCTAGTGAGCCACTCATACTCAGATCCAAGATGAGTTACTAAGTTTTTTATTAAGTAAAGGAACACCCTACGACTCGTTACCACACCTAACGACCCATACCACCAAATTGTACCTATAACAAAAACTCAACCACTAATAATTGGATACCTCACAAGTTGGGTAACCTGACCCATACCCACATCATATGACTCGTCTGATGAGTTTTTACAAGACCAGTAAGCTCAAAGCTCAAGAATTTGCCAAGGGCCAAAACCCAAGGTGTTTTATACTCACCACATTTTGCCTCAAGGCATCTGTTATCACATTGGCCTTGCTCGGATGATAAATAATAGAGATATCATAGTCCCTTAGATACTTAACCTATTTGCATTATGTCGAATTAAGCTCCCTCTGATTCATAATGTACGGAAGACTATGATAGTAGAATAGATCTCACAATAAACACCATATAAGTAGCGCCTGTAAATCTTGAGCGTAAATACTACCGTAACTAATTCTAAATCATGTGTAGGGTAGTTAAGCTCATAGACCTTCATCTGCCTCGACGCATAAGCAATAACTCAACACTGCTACATAAAAAAACAACCTAAAAAAACACCAAAAACATCATGATATACGGTAAATCCCTATCCCTCAATAGAAAGATTCAAAATAAGAGCTAAAGTGGGCAAGCCCTTGAGCTTTAGAAAACTCAACTCACATTCGCTGGACAACTTAAAAGGAACCTTTTTTCTAGTTAATCTAGTCATCGATGCTGCAATAGTGGTAAAACCCTCAATAAACCACCCCCAAATAGCCTCAATCTTTACTATATCTACCATAATTCTATCCTTAGACATCATATGCAAAGGAATGTAACAGACTTGAGCCAAAACTTATATTTTAAAGTTTGGCATAAAGAATATTATCTCTCAAAGTAAGCACAATCCTTAAATATTACTCGTGCTCCCCCTAAATCCTCGAATACACAATTATATCATCAATGAAAATAATCACAAAGGATTCTAAATAGGGCCTGAACACTCAGTTCATCAAATTTATAAATGTAGTTGGGGCATTGGTTAACCTAGAAGACATCACCAGGAACTCATAATGGTCATAGCAAGTTATGAAGGCTTTCTTAGGGATGTCCTCGGCATAAATCCTCAACTGATGGTAACCGTATCTCAAGTGGATCTTAGTGAACACCTCCACTCCCTAAATTTGGTAAAACAAGTCATTAATATGAGGCATAAGATACTTATTCTTCACTGTCACCTTATTTGAATGCTTCTAGTCAATACACCTACGCATAGAACTATTTTTCTTCCTCAAAAACAAGATGTGAGCATCCCAAGGCAATACACTCGACTTAATAAATCCCCTACCCAGAATTGAGAATTTATCTTCTTATTTCTTACGCTTAGTACGAGCCAAATTAAAAGGTTCCATAGAAACAGTTCGGGTGCCTAGCTGAAGGTTAATAAGAAACTCAATATCATACTCAAGAGAAAGCCCAGGTAGATTGATAGAAAAAATATTAGAAAAATCATGGACTATAGGAATAGAATCAAGCAAAGGACTCTTCCTGTTAATATCACGAATATAAGTGAGATAAAACTCACAACCCTTGATATCAGTCTCTGAGCCATAATTCCTGTCGGTGTGCAACTAATAGAACCCTACCACACAACTAAAGGTATGCTAGGCATGGTTAAGGTGACAGAATTGGCAAAGCATTCCAGACTGCTTAATAAGGGATGATGATCCATGCCCAGAATCACTTCAAAGTCTACCATATCTAACATAATAAGATCATCTTGAGTATCAAACTCTAGAATGGTCACCGCACATAATCTATAAATCTTATCCACTACTAAAGAATCACCCAGGGGAATAGATACATGCAATGACACAGATAAAGACTCCCAATAAAACTCTAACCACGGTGCATAATAAATAGACATATACAAATAAGTAGATCCCAAATCAAATAAAGCAATAGTTAGCTGACAGCTCACTAAAATCACCTATAATAACAATATTTGAATACTCTACCTCTAGACTACCAGATACAGAATACAAATGACCTTGCTTTCCACCTGGTTGGTCGCTTGACTGACCATTTATCCAACTTTCCTGAGGACCTCTTCTAGAACCCTAGGGACCATTATTACGACCCTTCATGCCACCTCTAGTTGGGGGTGGTATTGTAAAATTAGCTAAACACTCTGCTTTATAGGCACAACTTACCTATGCTGGGTACACTCTTTAGAATAATGGTTTATGGCCTCATAATCATAGCATGTTGTAGTTACTCCACTCTAACAAAAAGATTTGACTGGCCCAGAATAGCCACCTTGACTAAAAACCAAGAATGTGCCCCCTCAAAGACTGACCACTACTCTAACAAGGGTAATTACTATAGTTGGTCTATCCCTTATAAATATTTTAAAGTGTGGCATGAAGCGTACTAGAATAACCCTAGTATTTATAAGAGTGGCACGGAGTAGACCCCTGAGAACCTCTGTCTCTGAACTGTGAACCACTCTAGCTTAAACTAAAACTACCTTGGTGATGTGGTCTCTTATCGCTACCCCTTAGGCCTCAAACCTCAACAAAGGACCTGTTGGTTGCAACTATACTCTGAGTAGCCATACGAAGAAAAAGTCTCAACCCTCTAACAAAGCACCAAACCTACTCATACTCGATAGATAAGATAGAAGTAGCATATATGGCCAACTTTTAGAATCATGCCTCATACTCTAGAATGGTCATAAAACCTTTCTCAAATCTCAAGAATTGATCTCTAAGAAAACCTTAAAGAACTAATTTTATGTCAAAGGAGGAGATCCAACTAGCCTGGAATCAAGATAACCTCCCCACCAATATCTAGCACCCAAATCCAATTGAAAGGTAGAGTAAATAACCCCACAAGTCTCAATTGGGCCTAAGTACGGAGCCTATCCTTGCAAGCAATCAAGGAATCAAATGCATCCTCACCCAAAGCCCCTACAAATCTAGGTGGAGTCAATCTCAGAAATTTACCTAACATTTTTTTCTCCTCACATAGCTAGTTGGGTGTCTATCAGCTAAGCAATTGCTGGCACTAGAGGGACCTCAACTCTAGAAGTTGCAGCTACAGGTTGCGCCCGTATATTTGTACCACTCTAATCTACAAACTAAGCATCATCCAATAATACACCACGAACCAAACCAAATAACTGAACTAGGGCATCTCTAAGCAATAAAGAAAAATTTAACCCTAGTGAAGCTTGGGCTATCCCTAGACCACTAATGATTGGGGTGGCAGAATCTCTGGATCAGGAGCGATAATAGGATTTGGTGAAGGATACCTATCTTGAACCCTAGTTGGGGTTGTATCTCTCACTTGACCTCACCCCTGGGTTAGTCATGGCCTCTAACAGGAGCTTTAACTACAAACTCAATGTCCTCATCTTCAACGGCCGTATCTCACGTCGTGACCATTATTGAAAGAGTGAAACAATGCAAATTTCTGAAACCAACAAAAATTTGACGCATAAAATGAATGTAGAAAGTGAAGTTCTCCTAAGAATATCATATAACCTTCTGAACATAAGAAAACAATGTCATTTTTTTGATCCATGGAAATCTACTAGAAACTTCCTCTTGTACCAACAATTCTAGTGAACCTAGTCTTTCATAACAATTTTTCATGACCCAATTTTATAAGTCATGATGACACCTACTTTAACCCACCAGTAGGTAAGCTAAATCATAGCCCAGAATGGCAAGTATGGGATAATTGGTAGAAGTTATAATACCAAAATTAAGCATACAGTAGGATTGCAAGTGATAAAATATAAGCATATGATATATATATATATAAATATAAAAATGGTTATAGAAAAAAATTAAAATAATATCGCACGACTTAGTAAGGTTGGTACAAAAGACACTAAATCTAAAAGAATAAGAGTACTAATAGTATCCACTATATAGGCAGTCTCATAAACAAAAAAAACATCCAAAGAAAATTAAAGGGGAGAGAATCAACTCTTGCTCTGAAAGATCACCCTATCTCCACACCTTGAGAAGTTGGATAGAACATCGAAAGCAAAAGATAGTACTTGAATTTACATCACAAAAAGATGCAAAAGAGTAGCATGAGTACCAAAACAATGGGTACTCAGTTGGAATCATCGAACGACGGAGCTAAATTATAATAAAATCACAATAAGATATATGAATATAAACTAAAGTCAGAGATAAAGGGCACCCTGAAATAATACCCTGACTAAAAATAATAAATAACAAGTTAAATAATACCAAAGGAATATAAGCTAACTACATCCTAACTAGGCCACCATAAGCCTAGAAGGTGAAAGAAAGACAAAGATAACCCAACGAGCCCCTGTGAGGCTGATGGATATAATCAAGATAGAATCACCACTAATAATAATAATTATAAATTAACCGACAACTAAAACCATATCTATGAACCCCTTTCATACCATAACCATCTAACTCAAATCGGATCTGTAACATCATAAGTGAACAATAAATTCTAAAATCAAACTGGAATCTAATACCATGTATGTCGGACTTGAACTCAAAATTTAGTATCATAAATAAATAGTAAGTACTGGACTCGAATCAGTATTTAAGGTAAATGGGAGGTAACAAGTTTAGTCAGAAGTTAGGAAGATGTCAAATCATTCTAAGGCTCAAAAATATATGTATGGTGATGAAAGAAGGACTCCTAAGTCTATAAGGAGCTATTTAGGATATTTGACCTACTAGAGGTCTAGTAGGGCTCGCTAATAACACCAAAAGCCCATAATAAGGCAATTTCTACTCAAAACTATACTAAGGATTGTAAGTTCCACTACAAGGTATTAAATAAGTCCAAAGACAATAATTTAACTCAAGGAAAAGAATGGGTCAATTCTACCTAAAATTAACTCTCTAAAATATTCCAAATTTTATTTAAACATGTAACCAAGTCGTATATTACCATCCAAATCTAGCATAATACTACACACTAATAATAAAGCTTAATCTTTGAGGAAAGTAATCCTATCCTACCTGGACGCCGATGAATCTAGAGAAAGTCCACTAAATTTAAGATTTTTTTCCTCTGAGAGGCCTCCTCACAATGCCATGCTATCAAAATAATAATCTACATATTAATACAAGAATAATAATAATACTTATATTACATATAAATGCTTTAGGTCCAAAATTGAGCTAACAATTCCATGTGAGGTCTCTTGCGAAATCACAATTTTGAAATTATCAAAATGTCCCTCTAACCTCAAGGATTATTTACCCTCAAAATAGGTAAAATCCGAGCACAAATACTACCTCAAATAATCCCACAAAGTATTAGGGATTTGGGTTTATTTCAGAGAATTAATTAATAAATTAATGAAAACTTATGGAAATATAGACGATAAAATTCCCCCAACGCACTCCTCAATTCACATCTAACACCCAATGTTCAAACACCATAATTCTCTAAGCCTCTTACTATTTTATAAACTTGTAAATTGAAATAAATAAGAGAAAATTGGGTTCCATAATATTAAATACTACCAGGGGTCCCTTCTTCGCGATAGTAGAGACCTCATTGAGAATACGATGCCTGACCCAACTTACCCTTCGTGAATGTCAAGTCAAGCCTGAAAATGCAATGGCTAATAATTGTAGCCTTCTAAAATATGGACATGGTCTCACAATCATAATAGGATATTTCCTTGACCTTTGAAAATGTAGCCAAGGCCTCACTAACACGAAGTCCATTTTTTCCTGCACCAGCTGAAGTTACACTAGCAGTTTTGGTCAAGTGTCAAAACTCTGATCGGTCTCTCTAGTTTTTTTTGGAATCCTGTGGACGCAAATGAACTATGCTACCCTATCAAATTTGACATTCCAAACTCGATGGCTAAAATACCTAGGTTTTGGATCCTCAGAAAAATCTCTTAAGTTGTGCATCCTGACCAAGATATGATTTAGGTATGTCACTCGTACACTAATGTACGAGTCGTACCCTTCAACCCTCTCTCTCTTATATATTAAACAGCGTAGGAGGAAATCATATTGACTCTAATATGACTTGTCCTCTCATAGTTGCATCTTAGTGTATGATTTGTACCTAACCTAGTCGTATATAGAGTTGTCTTGAACTTGAGTGGGCTGCTTGTGATACAAGTTAAGGGTATGGTTTAGGGCATAATTCATACCCTTTGGATACAAGTAAAGGGTATATAGTCATACCTTGGATAGTGTATGAATCCTAGGTAAATCCTAGGGTATGAGTTAAGGTACGATTGACTTAAGTGAGTCATACCCACCTGGAAGGCCACTTTTTAGTTTTTAAGTCAGGGGCTTTATAGTCATTTCCTACCTCAAAACCCTAAAGTCCCCTTACTATATAAGGGTGTGTGTTCTCTTAAAACACATTTTGAGTGGACAAAACATCCTAAATACTCTCTAAAACATATCTTTGAAGATTTGGAGTCTAGGGTTTCAAGGGTGGTCATCTAGAGGTAAAGAGGAGTCAAATTTCTTGGTGGATCATCTTGTTTGAGGCATGTACCTATATACCTTGATAAATAACTCAAAAACCATGTATTTTACACATAGATTAATATTGAAAATAGTGATTTTGAATTCAAATGATAAGGGTTTTTTTGTCTAATAATGAATAATGTTTGTTCTTGCTTGGACTTGAGTGTATACATGCTATTAATGATGATTTGCATATATGGGTTCTTGTTGTCTATGGTTTAACAAATTGGTCTTGAATAACCCTAATATTGAAGGATTCTCCCAGGATTTGGTGCCTTGATAAAGGTAGGCACACAAGGTGTTTGTGAGAATGTCTAAGTAAAATGTCTAGTCTCATGTTGACAATATTTTGAACTAAGGCAATGGCCCAATGAGTATGAATGTTTGATAAGTGGTATTTTGATGATATTGTTGGCCATATAATTTTTTAATTTATGAACTTATTGGTATGATATCTAAAGAAGGGTTAAATTCCCCATCATGAAATTGAATTGTGTTGAACTAAAAGGGTGTGAGATAGCTAATGAGGAATGAATAGCTTGTAAGGGTCTTAATCACCATAAATTTAACTGAATGATGAATTGAATTAAGGCATTGGACTAATGATATGTTTGAATAAAAAGTGACCATAAGAGTCATGTGTGGTGTAGAATTGGTTAAATGGGTTAGAGTCCCTAAGTGTTGAAGTGAATGAATATCGATGTATGGACAAAGGGTTAGAGTCCCTAAGTGTTGAAGTGAATGAATATTGATGTATAAACAAAGGGTTAGAGTCCCAATGTCGACTAATGATAGTCGTGATGGATTATGGTTAATGTCCCTTGACTATCTAATATGTCTTGAGGTTATAGTCCTTTGACTAATGAAAATGGAAGAGGTTAGAGTCCCTTGCTTAAATATGTCGGCTTGGAGTTAGAGTCCCCTAACTAATATTTTATGTGGTTAGAGTCCCACACTGAATAAGATTATTTGGGGTTAGAGTCCCCTACCTAATAAGGCTTGAGGTTAGAGTTCCTATCCTAATGAAAATGCATGAGGTTAGAGTCCCATTCCAATAAAAAAGGGCATACAGTTAGAGTCCCTTGCCCAATGAATGTGTGTGGTTAAAGTCCTTAGTCTAATGAGAATGCATGAGGTTAAAGTTCTTTTCCTAATAAGAATTATTTGAATCTATACATGTGGAAGGTTGAAGTCCTACACCATATGACATGTGAATAAGTATATCGAGAATGTTTGCTAAGCCCTTATTCCTTGTGGCACTTTATGAATGTGTTGTATATATTTCTACATGTATGATTATGCACATAAATATAATTAAAATGGTGTAATTATTTGTCTTTAAATGATAATGCTATATTATCCTTATCCTTGAGTTACATGCTAACATTCCAACCGCTAACCATCTCTAGATGCTATGTTTCCATGCGACATAGGGGTAGGAGCTTCTTCTTCTCTTCCTATATAGTGTCAAGTTTTCGGGTGGCTCGTTTGTTGACATTGAAGTGGTGAGATTCCATTTTTAGAAAGGCATACATTTCATTGTCTCTTATCTTTGGTCGTAGATATATATATTTAGACTTGGTTTGGCTATTGTAAGGGGCTTGTCCCGACATATATATATATAGACATCAAATTTGTGTAGAGGCATTGTGGATGACTATGAACTTGGGTGTGTTGGTAGAATGTTGATGTAAATGAAATATTTAGACATTGTCTAACTTAGGATTTTAAGATTTGTTTCCACTACCTTGATTATATAGTTGGAGTTCACTCGAAACTTGTGGATTTGTGTGATGGTTGGGTTGGGTTAACGGAGCGATCTCCGGCCCAAGTTGGGCTTGAGGTGACCATGCGATGAGGCTCGGTCTCGGGTCATGTCAATGGCACCATCAAAATTTTCATACAAGGTTATTTTGATGAAATATCGGTCCCAAACCTAATGGCCTTTTTAATAAAAATACACCCAATAGCCCAAAATGAGTCCAAAAGTCTCGGGACCTGAACCAATGGTCCCACTATCCTAAAATTAATGTTTCAGAGCAAATAGAAATGTTAAAATTGGCATATAAGTCCATTAACCTAAAGTTTAATCTTGATACCATATTCTCAACCATGATAACTTCAAAATAGAGAATTTCTCTAAAAGTCAAACGAACTGACCGATAACCAAACTATTAGCTCCAGCAAGTCATAACTGACTTGGGGCGGCTATGCAAAAGCTCAAAATGGTGAAATAGTATTAAAACATAAGAAATGACCTAGAGATTCATTATACGAACATCCTCAAAATCAACTACCGCTTATAAATATAACATCCACAAATTAAAAGAAAACTAATGATACTCATATTGCTATATTTAAGCGGGTCCAAAATAATTTCAAAAAATGAGTTTAAAAATAAAAGTGGTTAAACCAAAATTTGTTTTAGAAATATATTCCCCAAGGTTATAGGAGTTTACAGTTAAAAAAGTGAGTTCCAAAATAAGGAAAACCTATTTAAAAGCTTTACTAGTAAAAACCTCAAAATTCTATTTCAAAATCATGATTAAAAGATGTTTTCAAAGATGTTATCATTGGAAAATAATAGAATATGAGTTTGTAAATTAGCCATATGAAACATGATGAGGAAACCCTCAAAAATTGCCTTTCCCAAAGCTTGAAGGTCAAAAAATAGAGAAAAATTGCAAAATTATGGCTTATCTATTGTTCTGCAAATAGTGTCTCATAATCAGGGACCCTACCTCGCGATTGTGAGGATCAACATTGACGTGGGAATTAATTTTCCTTCACGTTTGTAGTTAGGACTTCACGTTTGAGAAGGTCCATGACTCGTACCATTGTGTTTGGAACAGCCCTGCTGCATTTGCAAAGAAGGGATGGCACACGACTCAACTAACTACATATTGCAATTGCGACCAACACCATCACGATTGTGATAAAGGATTAATTCTTTCTCTGCATTGAGGCTTGTATTCACAAAAAATGATATCTTTTGTACTAGATATCAGCAACTTTGCTAATTTTACATGTCTTACAAATTCTCTGAATGAACCCTCGGCATTTGTTTGGGACACCAAAGGAATAAATCATATATGCTACCAGGCTATATTTTACATTTTGGACTTAATGGCAATGTTTTATTTTTGAAAAAGATTATTTTCAATATAATAACTCTCGGGCCCCTTTTCTACTATTTTCTAAATGAAGGGTTGACTTGCAAAATAAGGGTTCCAAACCGGAAACATTTCCTCTACAAGCTCAAATTCAATATTTTGGATCTAATGGAACTGTACAAATCACTATCTGACACTCTAAATATCAAATATTGATTGATGTCAACTACATTGCTTTTAAAGCTTCTAAAAATCACAAACTCACCCAAATAATTCTTGATCACATCAGGACCTATGCCAACCATCCCCACACTCCAAAATCAATAGGTAGAAACTAAGGGAAAGAGCAAGATGGCATAGGTCCTGATGTGATCAAGAATTAATGCCAACTAAAATAGATAAAATCCATTAAAATTAGGAGAATCTGAGTAAAGTTCAATTTCACATTTTTAGGAAGGGTTTAAGGCACCTAAAACGTCCACTGACATGCAATTGTCCAGTCTATTTGAAAATCAAGTTGAATAGACTAACTTAGGGAAAATGGGTTTGATTAATTTTTGAGAAAAAGAATGCTTATTCCAAAAGAGGTTTGAAAAGTTTTTAGGCAAAAGTAAAGGAAATTCTTGTCTCTATCCCAATTTGAACTTTATCCAAAACAAAGTTTCAATAACAAGAAATCCAATTTAAATTATACAAATAAGAGATAGTGAGAAGGTGGGTTTAGGTATTTAGGCCTAAGCCCCTGTGAATATCCAAAATAGACTAACAAATTAAAGTGGGTTACGTTCATTTTAATTCATTCGCTTCATCTTCAACCCGTATAATATCTGTAAAGTGTAACACTTAGACCATGTATTTTTCTTCTCCTGAATCCTTGCAATTTGGACCCATTTTGAGTCTTGGGAAAAGGATGACTTAATAAGACTTGGGCTTTGACCCATCAGGGAAATGCAAATGGTAGAGTTCATTGGGACTTAAAATAGCATCACATGCAGGAAAGAAAAGAAAAGATTAGTTCTCCATTCTCATGATTTCAAAATAAGTCGTACCAAATCACAAATTGCAACACTAAATTTATTTAAATTAAAACACAAATAAAGGTGCCAGGATATGATTACTTTAAGCTACTAAGTTATCATACTCACATGACAATTGTCCATCTTCGTCTAAGATTGATACTAAAAATGAGATCTAGTACTAACAAAATAGTGTCAAGAATCTGCGACATATGATTCAAGCAATATTTGAAATTGTAAAAGCAAAAAGGCATACATTTTCAACAAAAATCAATTTCCAGTAATAATAAAGCATATGAAAAGCACAAATTTTTGACTTTAAGCAAGAATTTTACCAGGAATTGTAATTAGCACCTTTCTATTTTGCAAACATGGGGGGGAAATTTAAAATAAAAGACAATACCCAGAGGATTTAAACACATGAAGAAAGCCTCGATAAATTTTTCTATGTTTTCCTACTAGAACATGTATGTGTTATATTATGGAGTTGAGTAAATCATCTTAATGTCAACAAAAAACTCATGTGAACCATGGGAAATAAACACAATCAACCATGGTGTTATGACCCAATTTTTCAGGTCAAGACGACACCTACTATAACCCTTCCTCTAGTAGGTAAGCCAACACATAATCAGGAACTACTAGTAATGAATTATTGAGAAAATCACAAGAAAATAATGGAAATGAATCTAAATAATAGGCTAGTATATATTAGAACCCTTAAGACCTGGTGAAATTGGTACAAGAACTTCTAATACAATTAGAGTACAAAGGGAAATATAGAAAAAAATATTCATGTACAGATTATCTCTAAATACAAAATAGAGATAAGTCTAATCAATACAAGGGAGAGCAGGAATACTCCGAATGTTAGGAGCTCACCCTAAATATCTGATCCATAGTTGCTCCACACGATGCACAGGTCAATGGCAAGAACTGATACTATGATACACAAATTGCAGAAGTATAGTATGAGTACCAAACACATGTACGCAGTAGGCATTTATCAATTGAGCTCCAAAGATAATTCAAGTATAAAAAATAGGTAAAGCAGGAATATAACCTACAAGCAAATATCCAAGAAACTAAACATAATCATGTTAATGGAGAAATAAGGGTAAACTACCCTATTCTAACAGTATCTGAGAACTAAAGTACAATATTGTATATCTCTATCCAGTATATAAATGAAGAGTAAAGAAAGTAATATAGCAATAATACAAGGCCAAAGGATATATATATGACATGGACAAATAAGGAAAGAGAAGGATATATGATAGTATTATATATATATATATATATTAAAAAAATCACACATACCTATATAGGACAAAACTCAAAGATAATAACCTAAGGGACTCAATCTAACCTCTCGACGATAATATACAAGAAGAAAAGCTAATACTAACATAATCAGGGTCACTATCCAAAGGATGACTAAACATGAGATAACCTATCAATAATGTAACTTACCAATACTGGATAAAGATAACAAATCAAAAATGTAATTTCAACCTCGGGTACTAGTCGATAATTGTCCTGTCATGAACTAACCATAAGCCAACAATAAAGTAACCTGCTACTTTGGATAAACAATACCTAATCGGACCTCTATAAGAACGTAAGATTTTAGAAAGCACACAATAAATAGAAATCATATCTTATACCTATACAACCCCTCCATAAGGCTGATAGGTATAAGCACCAAAAAATTATACTAGTGATAGGTCATGCATATGAATGAAGGAATAAATGAATGCACATAAATCAATAGTGAACCATATCCAATCTAAATGCCAAATGCACCAAGTTTATACACCTCCTCAAGCTCAATATCTCACAAAGGCGAGTCCAATAATGACTATCCTTCTTCAACACTATGACTCCTGGTTGAAAAGGCCCATAGGGGGCTTGGATATCCATATACACTATATGATCCTAAACTAGTACTTCTATGTCATGCCCTAATTTATGAGTCATGATGTCACCTACTTTATCCCTCTAGTTTTTGTGAAATTATGGCCCGAAGCTATAATCGAAGGGCTAATTTGATGGGAAAAAGGCATAAAATATGGAAATTTGCAAGTAGAGACTTTCAAAAATAATAAGACAATAAAACTAGTCTAAAAGGTTGATAAAACATCAATAACCATCCCATGACCTAGTAATGTCGGTACAAGAGCTATTAACAAATAGAACATAAGTACTAAAATAGTCAAATACTAATCCATCTCGAATAGTGAAAGACTAGACATGATAATAGAAGGAAAAGGGGCAACTCCAACTTCAAGAGTTCATCCTATCTCCAAACTCAACATAGCACGATCTCGATGTCAACAGCGATCATTAGTACTCAAATCTGCACCAAAAAGGTATAGAAGTATAGTATGATTACCAAAACCATAGGTACTCAGTAGGCATCATCGGCCAACTGAGCTAAATCATGATATAAGTATGATAAGGTGCAAGATAAATAAGCTAAGTCAAGGTAAAAGAGAAAACCTGAAAATAAGATCCAACACTATAAATAAATAACTGAAACATATATAATTTGAAAGAAAACATAATTAATACTACAAGACTGGCCCCCATAAGCCAGTGAAGCGAAAAAGTAAATAACCTAATGCGGGCCCCCATAAACCAGGAGGGTGCAATTAAAGGAAAGTAAACAATTGAAGTTCCATAGTTACTGAATATCAAGCCATAACCATGAATCCATCCATATTGTATTATGTCATAACTAAACTCTCAATTTTGAACTCGAATTGAGACTCAATATTATCATCGTCATTATCATCCTTTTCCAGACTTGAACTAAAACTCATGTCATCAATATCATCATCGGCTGCCCGAATTGAATTGGAACTCAATATCAATTAACCACCGAGTTTATCCCAAAATCAACACTAAGTTCCAAGTTCAAAACTAGCATAAATATCATGTATCTAATCTCCTCAAACTCCAAAATAAGCATTAAAAGGGGGTATAATATGTGTAAAGAAGTCTACAAGAGCTAACATGAATCTTGGCCTAAGGTGCACTGGAGGGGCCAACTTCTAATCCTCAAAATTCATTGTAAGGAAAATTCTACCCTAGACTAGAATAAGGTATCTAAATTCACTTCTAGATGTTAAGTAAGCCACAATTAGCCCTAAGATAGCAATTCTAACTAAATCATGAGCAACTAGGTTAATTAGACCTAATTTATGGTTCTTTAATATTCTAAGCAATCCAAATAATGTTAATTATACCGATTATACCTTCAAGACCTAATTACCTTCCTATATATTGCATAATATCATAACTATGAATCAGCTCAATCTATGAGAAAGGTAAACCTAGCCTACCTGGATGCCGAAGAAAAGCCCAATGAATCCACTAAACCAATTATTTTCCCTTTCAAGAAGATTTTGCAAGATTCTATGCTATAAAAATCATAGTCTATTCATCAAAACGAGAAAAATGATACCCATATTGCACTATTGTCCTTCGGGTCTAAATTACGTAAAAATCTCATGTAGAGCCCGTTTGTGAAATTGTACTTTCAAAACCAAAAATACGTCCCTCTATGCTCAAGGAATATTTACTTTTAAGAATGGGTGAATTTCGAGCTCAAATGGTGCTACAATCAACCAACCAATATTCTAGGGATTTTGGAAAAACAATAAGGGATTTAACATGGAAGCTTACCAAGAATTCAGAGAAGAAACGCGTTATTTGAGATTATGAACACCCCAAAATCACCCACTAATGTTTATCCCAGATTTTCACAACTTCTAGGGTTCTAATCTCTTGGAAATAGGTGAAAATGGAAGAAAACATGCTAATTTTGGGGAATATATATGCACAAGGTACTACTAAAACAGGCCCTAGGCCGCTTTAGTGGTTAGTGATATAGTGCCCGGATGAATGCTTAAGAGATACTTGTCCACTGCCGCCAGGCTGCTAAAGAGGACAAGCTGCCACTAAAGTGGCTTGCGCTTTAGAGGCCAACTGGCCACTAAGTGACACTTGTTATGCCGGAAGGGTCACTAAAGTGCCTGAGAGCTGCTAAAGAACCCAAAGGGCCACTTTAGCGGTCACACCAGCTGTAATGCACTAGCTGGAGACATGGAAATTTCTAAGTCTCCACCACCCATTGAGATCCAATCAGAATTCCATTACACAAATGAACTATGCTACCTTATCAAATTTATTATTCTAAACTCAACGGAACAGATGGAACTTTCATCCGAGGTTATTTTAATAAAAAATAGGTCCCATACCCACGTGCCATTTTTCTTAACTTTTGGCCAATAGCACAACAAAAAACTTACTGTGGACATGACCCTAGATAGGAAGATGTGGAGGTCAAGGATAAGGGTAAAAGGCTAGGGTGTATGGGTAAGTCGTAGCAAGTAGCTAGGAGAGCTCTTATGTAGCCGGGTTAGTAATCCTAGGACTGTGTCCATAGGCAGGAGCAGCTAGTCAGGGAGTTTGGGTGTGGTGGGTGTTTTATTTCTTATTTCTTATTTCTATGTCTTTCTTCTTATTGCTCTTATTTATTTTATTTCTTATTTCTCTTATTTTTGTTTTTGTTATTTCTTATTTCTTATCTCCGTTAGGCCATCCATCCTGTTTCATTGTTCCATTATGACCTTGTTTACTATTCTTTATCTTGAGTCAGGGGTTTATCGGAAATAGACTCTCTACTTTTTCAGAGGTAGTGGTATGGACTGTATACATTCTACCCTCCCTAGACCCCTTTTTATGGGAATACACTGGGTTTGTTGTTTTTGTTGTTGGACAATAGCCCAAAATGAGTCCAGAAGCCTTAGGACCCAAACCAAGGGTCCTCCTAGCCTAAAATAGACGTTTCAGAGCTGTTGGAACTATTAGAATTGGCATAAACTGTCATGTGACGAAGTTTTGGCTCAGTAGCCAATTCTAACTAGTGAAGTCTTCAAAATAGGGAATTGGCTCTAAAAACCAAATGAACTTCCCGATAACCAAACTGTCAGCTCCAACAAGTCATAAATGACTTGGGAAAGGAATAGAAAGAAAAACTCTAAATGGTGAAAATAGGCAAAAATGCAAAATATGACCTAGAGGGTCATTGCAATATCCATTACTAAAAGAACTTTCATTAGCAAAAGTAAAGGATTAGGATATACCTGAAGCCTTAAACAGGTAAGGATATTGGGTCCACATCTCACTCTCGATCTCCTAAGTAGCCTTCTCTATTGGTCGGTCTCCAATGAATTTTAACTACTGGAATCTCCCAAGTGCTCAACCACCTGACATCCCTAGATAATATGAACACAAACTCCTATGTGAAGGTCAATCGCTTATTTAACTGAATTGAGTCCCATCACAGCACATGATACATATCTAGGATGTATCGCCACAACATAGAAACATAGAAAACTGGATTGACACCAGCAAAATCTAGTGGTAAGGCTAACTCATAACCCATCTCACCAACTATGCAAATAATCTCAAAGGGTCTAATATATCTATAGTTGAGGTTGCATTTCCTCCTGCACCTTATCATACCCTTCATGGGTGATACTCGAAGGAATACCTGGTCACCACCTCTAAATCTCAAGGAACAAAGTATGTGGTCTGCATAAGACTCCTATCTACTCAGAGTTGCCCTTAACTGATCCTGAATCACCCTGACTCTATCCAATGTCTCCTGAATCAAGTTAGTACCACGAGGTGTAATCTCGAAGGTCTCAAAGCACCCAATAGGGGAATGACATCTCCTACCATACAAAGCCTCAAATGGTTCCATCTTAATACTTTAATGGTTGTTAGTATTATATGCAAACTCTAACAAAGCTACGTACCACTCCCACTGACCTCCAAAATACATACATAGGCTTGGAGCATATCCTCAAGAACCTAGATAGTCCGCTCTAACTTCCCGTAGGTCAGAGGATGAAAGACTATACTAAGATCCACTTGAGTACCCAAATCCTCCTTAAAAACTTCCAAAATCTAGAAGTGAACACCGAACCCCAGTCTAAAATGATGGATATAGGCACAACATGCAAATGGGCTATCTTACGAACATAGATATAAGCTAACCTCTCTACACTGAAGGACATCTGAATAGTAGTGAAATATCTTTATTTGGTCAACCGATCCAAAGTGACCCAAATAGCATCGGCACCATGGGAGGTGCGAGGAAAACCACTAACAAAGTCCATGGTGATATACTCCTACTTCCACTCGAGAATGAGCAATCTTTGAATCAAGACATTAGGCCTCTAATTCTCATTTTTCATCTGCTAACAATATAGGCAATGAGCTACAAAGTTTCGCACATCTCTCTTCATACCACTCTATTCATATAGGAGGCATATTTCGAAAGGAGGCACATCTTTCTTCATATAGGAGCTAAAGTAAGAAATCATTTGATCTTCCCAAAGATTGACCCACACTCCTCGAACCATTGAAATGGAACCACCTTTCGAGTCAATCTAGTCATCGGCTCTGTAATAGGGGAAATTTCTCAATGAATTGTTTATAGTACCCGGCCAAACCAATGAAGCAATGAACCTCAGAAAGAGATGTAGGTCTAGCCCAATCATGAATAGCCTCAATCTTTATTGCAATAAACATAATCCTATCCTTAGAGACCATATGCCCAAGAAATGTCACTAACTCAAGCTAGAATTCATACTTAGAGAATTTGGAAAAAATCCTATGATCTTTCAAAGTTTAGAGAACAATCCTTAAATGTTGCATATGCTCCTCTCTACTCCTCAAATACACAAGGATAGTCAATGAACACAATCCCAAAGAAATCCAAATAAATCCTGAACATGCAATTTAGCAAATCCATAAATGTGGTTGGGGCATTGGTCAACCCAAAAGACATCACCAAGAACTTATAATGACCATACTGGGTCCTAAAGGCTATCTTTGGGGTAACCTCAGTCCGAATCCTCAATAGATGGTAACCAGATCTTAATTTAATCTTAGAGAATGCCATTGCATCCTGAAGCTAGTCAACTAAATCATCAATGCGAGGAATAGGATACCAGTTCGTCATCATCACCTTATTAAGTTATCCGTAGTCAATACATATACATATGGAACCATCCTTATTTTTCAAAGACAAGATAGGAGCTCCCCAAGGAGACACACTTGGTTTAATGAAAACCTTACCAAGAAGATACTAAAGATGAGAATTCAGCTCCTTAAGACCGACAAGAGCCATACAATAAGGTGCCATAAAAATAGGTTGGGTGCTCGGCTCAAGATCAATAACAAACTCAATATCATGCTCAGGAGGAAGATCAGGTAGATCGGTAGGAAAAACATCAGGAAACTCACAAACTATAGGAATAGAGTCTAGCAACGGACTATCCACACTAACATCAAGAATATAAGAGAGAATACTTACAGCCCCTTAAAATAAGTCTCTTATCCCAAATATAAGAAATAATATCCTTTGGCTCACGGCTAATAGCTCCCTACCACTCAACCATGGAGATTTCGGGCATGGCTAAGATAATGGTCTTGGCAAAATAATCCAAGATCGCATGATAGTAGGATAACCGGTCCATGCCCAGAATCACATCAAAATCTGTCATATCTAACACAATAAGATCAACCTAAGAATCAAACTCCTAAACAGTCACAACATATGATCTATAAACCTAATCACTCCTAAAGAATCACCCAAGGAAGTAGATACACATAATGATATAGATAAGGAATCCTAAGATAACTCTAACCATGGGGTATAATAAGCAGACATGTAAGAATAAGTGGATCTTGGATCAAATAAAGAAAAAGCTATTGATGGCACACCAACATCATACTTGTGATAATAGTATTTGAAGACTCAGCTTCAGGTCTAGCAAGTACAGTAAATAACTGACCACGCTCGCCACCTGGCCGGTATCCTGGCTGATTTTCTACTCTTTCTGTCTGAGAACCTCCATAAGACCCCTGGGGACTACCCTGATAATCATGTATACCACCTCTAGATGCAGGATATACTACCCTAATTGGCATAACACTCTAAACTTAAGGGACTATCTCTCCATGACTAGGGCACTCTCATGACAAATGGCCAAAATCCCTACAACCATAACATGCCCAAAGTGTTATACTGAAACCAGAAGACCCGATTGACCCAGAATAACCACCATGACTAGAATAATCAAAAGACAAAACCCTCAAAGTCTAACCACTACTCTGTCCAGGATGATCACTGTAACTAGACTAACCTTCATTAGTAATCTGAAATACAGCCTGAACTGTCCTACTAGATAAATCCTGATGTTGATATGGCTAATATGGAGGGTACGTACCCTGAGAACCACTGTTTTCAAACCATTAACCACTACGGAACCCACTGAAACTACCTTGATATCACATCCTCTTATCATTGCCCCCTTGGGCCTCGTGATGTATCTCCTCCATAGCCAAAGCATGATTAGAAACCTCAGCAAAATATCCACCTGTAGCAACCAAAGTTTGTGTAGACATGCAAAGAGGGAGTCTTAATCCTTAAACAAAACAATGAACCCTCTCATACTCAGTAGTCAAAATAGAAGTATCATGCCTAGAAAACTCATAAAATCAAGCCTCATACTCCACAATAGTCATGGAGCCCTACTCGAACCTCAAAAACTAATCCCTCAACCGATATCTAATACTGTGGGGCATATACTTCTCAAAGAACTAAGTCCATATCAAAAGAAGAGATCCAGTTGTCCTGGAATCAAGATGACCTCTCCATCAACGTTGAGCTACTAGGTCCAATGACAAGTAATTTAATACACACCATAAGTCTGAACTAGGCCCAAATTATGGATCCTATCCGTATAAGCAATCAAGAACTCATAAGCATTCTTGACAGTGCAGCAGAGATTGTCAAGACTCAATTTATGAGTCATGATAGAACCTACCTTGTCTCGCTAGAAGGTAAGCAAACCATAGCCCGGTGTTGGTTAAAATGGGCTAACTTGGTGGGAAATGGCCAAGAAGCCAGAAATTAACAATTAAAATTCAAATAACAATAATACAATCATAAAGGTCTAATAAATATATAGAAAACCATCAAGCATCCCAAGACTCAATAGTGTTGCTACAAGAGCTACTATAATATACTATGAGTACTGAATAGTCAAATACCATCCTTCTTGAAAGTTATAGACTAGATATAGATACATAGTAGGAAAAAAGGTAACTCTAACTCCAAGAGCTCATCCAATCTCCAAAGCCAACTCTATAAGAACGTTAAATCAACGGCAGCAAGTAGTACTCAGATATGCACTAAAAAGGTACAGAAGTATAGTATGAGTACCAAAACCACGGGTATTCAGTAAGCATCATTGACTGATTGAGCTAAATCATGATATAAATATGATAAGATACAAGATAACATAAGCTAAGTCAAGATAAAAAGGGTAAACTTGGAAATAAACTCTAACACCACTGTACACAGATAAATAAAAGTATATGAGAATGATAACATAAATATCATACCATTAACTACAAGATTGGACCCCATAAACCAATAAGTGTAGAAAAATAAATAACCTAACGTAGGCCCCCATAAGTCTGGAGGGTACAATCAAGGAAACTAACAATTAAATAACCTAAATTTACCAGCTATCATGCCATAACCAAGAATCCACCCATCCCGTATTACATCATAAACTATCCGAATTGAATTAGAACTCAATAGCATCATCATTAGTATCATCAATTTCGCCAGACTTGAACTGGAACTCATCATCAAACCATCAGTCATTATTGCACTTGAACCAAAACTCATATTTATAAACCATATCAATGAACCATTTTAGTAAGCTATTTCAATAAGCTAAACTCAATAGGTTATGCCAATAAATTATAGCTATAAACTATCTTTTTACTTATTTTTATACACTAGACCTAGAATCATATCTGCAGGTCTTATCCATAATCACGTCTATAAGCGATATTATTAACCATATCAAAAATTCATATTGATACTAATGTTCATAAGCAATACTATTAAAAATATCCAAAATTCATACCAATAGTCATATTTATAGGTCACCCATCATATCTATAAGTCGTTAATCTTATCTATAAGTCACATCATATCTAGGAGCTATATCATATCTATAAGTCAAATCGTACTTATAAGCAATATCAAGTACGTAAGTTGTATCTGGTCTATAAGTTATACCTTTTAATCACGTTGGTAAATATATCATTAAGCACGTCAATAGGACATATTATTAATCATGTTCGGAAGCCATACCAATAATTGCATGTATAAGTCATAACTAATTCTTATAAATTATATCCTTAATCATACATATGAGCAATATCACTAGAGATACTCAAAAATTAGCATTAATCCTTCAATATCAAACTAACATACACTAATTATATTTAACCTCCTCAAGTTTCAAACCTACCATTAATAAGAGTATATCATACATAAATGAGACAGGGTTATCACAAGTCTTGGCCTAAGGTGAGCCGTAGGGGGGCCACTTCTAAACCCCAAAAATCCTCTTAGGCAACTTCTAACCCGGACTAGGCTAAGGTATCTAAGTTCAGTCTTAGATGTCATGTAAGCCATATTTATTCCTAACTTATTAATCCTTCCCAAACATGAATAACTAAGGCAATCCCACCTTGAACAATAATAACTATGGCAATTCCCTTAACTTAAGCAACTGAGGACCATCCTACTCTAACATGAATAACTAGGGCAATTTCACCTACCTTGAGTAATTAAGGCATTTCCATTCTAAATATATACCATGAAGCTCAATCTACCTAAGCCATGGATAACTATGCTAACTATTCCAAGTCTATGGTTTCAAGATTGCCTAACGACCCAATTAAGCCAAATACCCTCATTCATACTTCCAACACCTAAATACCCCCCCCCCCATATCTAGCATAATATCATAATTATACTATGAGTTAGCTTAATATAGAAAAAAAGTAAACCTAGCCTACCTAGGCGCCGAAGAAAAGCCTAAAGAATCTGCTAAATCATCGATTTCCCCTTTCAAGAAGCTTCTGCAATGTGCCACACTATCAAAATCATAATCTACTCATCAAAATGAGAATAATGATACCCATATTTCACTATTATGCTTTGGGTCTAAAATTATGTGAAAATCCTATGTGGATCCCATTTACAAAAATTATGTTTCCAAAACCAACTCAACACCCCCCTCCCCTATGACAATATTCACCCTTAAGAATGGGTGTATTTTGAGCTATAATGGCACTAAAATCAAGTCACCAAGCTTCTAGGGTTTTAACAAAAGAAAGAGAATTCTAGCAAGAAATTAACGAAAACTCACCAGAAATTTGAAGGAGAAATGCATAAATAATCTTTATCCAAGCCCCAAAATCACCCATAAATTTTATCCCCAAGCTTTATCATTTTTTATGTTTTAAGATTCTAGATAATGGATGAGAAATGGTGAAATATGGCAAATGGGGTATTTATACCCTTCCCAGGTCCACGAGTATCGCGTAAGCTATCGTTGGGCCGCTTAAGTGGTTACCTCTTAAGCAACCTAGTGACTCTTTAGCAATATCCTAACGACTGCACAAGTACCGCTAAAGCAGCCCCTAAATATTTTAGCAGCTACCGCTTAAGCGGTATTATTCTGTTTTAGCGACATATGACCAAGCCAGCTTGACCGCTTAAGCGATAAGCTGGGCTTTTTAGTGGACCTATACTTAAGTGAACCAAATATCCATTTAAGAAGGTTCACCAGCTAAAATATCAAGTTTAATTTGAATTTTTGCCAACCCCTCGAGATTCATCCGTAATCCCGTATACACGCATGGACTATGCTACCCTTTCAAATTTGTCATTTCAAACTCAATGGTGCAGTAAAAATTTCCATCCAAGGTCATTTTGAAAATAATGGGTCCCACACCCACTTACCATTCTTTTTAATTTCCAGCTAATAGCCCTAAATGGGTCCGAGAGTCTTGAGACCTAGACCAAGGGTCCACCTAACCTAAAATTGACATTCTAGAGCTGTTAGAATAGTCAAAAATGGCATACAGGGTCATTTCACTAAAGGTTTTGCTTGGTATCTAATTTGAACCAGCGAAGGCTTCAAAATAGAGAATTGGCTCTAAAAACCAATGAACTGGCCGATAACCGAACTGTCAGTCCCAACAAGTCTCAAGTAGGGATGGAAATGGTGTGGTGCAGTGTGGGTTTTATCTAAACCCGTGAATTTTACCACTTCTCACTACACTGCATCACCTTTAAACCCGCATAAACTCACTCCACACTCATACCCATGCATACCCGCACCGTGTCGCCCCACATTTTTATTTTTTCTATTTTGCAAAATTTATAACTCCATTGAAAATCATATTTTTTCCAATACTAGAAAATAATAACAACTGATTTCTATTATATCACTTTTCACTAATAAATTATTAGAAAAATATTACGTGTACAAGTAATGATCAAATTTACATTAAGATGAATAAAGAAATTTAAAAAGTTATAAAATTATTTATTTGTGGTGCTATACATGTTGTTTTAAGTATCATAAGATTTTAAGTGAATAATACATATAATTTTAGATAGATTCATGAGAATAATACTAATTTTTAACTTTATTTTTAGTTTATACCCATATATAACCGCAACCTGTCCTGCCCTGCCCCGCATCATTTAAAAAAACCTTACTTAAACCCGCCCCACACCCACATAGTCTAAAACCCACACCACCCTACATATCCTAAAACCCGCACCACCACGTTGCCATCCCTAATATTAAGTGACTTAGGGAAGCTATAAGAAAGCTTTAAATGGCAAAATAAGTGGAAATACAAAAAATAAGTTGAAGGGTCATTACAAAAACCTAGGCGGATCCAATCTCAAGAATTTACCCAACATCTTCTGCTTCTCAATAGACATAGCAAGGTGGGAAACTATCGGTTGAGCATCCACTAGCGCGGGAGGGACCTTAACTCTGAGATTCATAGCTAAAGTTTGTTTCCCTGCCTTAGTACTGCTCTGATCCACAGATTTTGCACCATCAAATAGTGAGCCACTAACTAATCCCAAGAGATTCACTAATGCATACCTAAGAATTACAGAACAAATAAACCCTATTAGAGCCTGAGCTGGTCCCTGGCCCACCGTTAGCTGCGCAGAAAAATCTCTAGCTAGGGAGCAAGAATAGGGTCTGGTAATGGCCTCCTATCCTAGCCCCTACTGGGGATACATTCCTAGGTTATCCATGACCTCTAAGTCATCCATAAAAATCTATATAATCCCTAGTCGAGGACTCAGACTCCTCATCTCGTATAGTGGTTGTACGTCTCCTAGCCATCTACAAAAAAGTGAAACAAAAAGAATCTTTGGAAACCAACTCAAACCCATAGTACTAAATGAGTGAAAGAAGTGAAGAACTGCTAAGAATGTCCAATATCCTCCCAAAGATAAGAAACAGGTGTCATCGTTCCAATCCATAGGACTTTACTAGACACTTTCTCTTGTACCAAATATACTGGTGAACCTCAGCTCTGATGCCAATTTTCCATGACTCAATTTATGAGTCATAATGGCACTTACGTTATCCCTTCAGCAGGTAAGCCAAACCGAGGCCTAGAGCTCTAAGCAATGGGTTAATTTGGAGAGAAAAAGACATAAAAGTCAAAAATTTGCAAGTAAGGACTTACAAGAATAATAAGGTAATGATAATAGTCTAAAAGAGAGATAAAACATCAATAACCATCCCATACTAGTAGTGTCGATACAAGGGAAACTAACAAAAGGAACATAAGTAGTGAAATGGTCAAATACAAATCCTTTTCAAATAGTGAAAGACTAGACATAATAATAGAAGGAAAAGGATCAACAATGACTTTAAGAGCTCACCTTATCTCCGAACTCAATTCAGCACGATCTCAGCATCAATGGTAGCTACTAGTACTCAGATCTACACCAAAAAGTATAATATCAGTATGAAAATCACGGGTACTCAGTAAGCAACATCGTCCGACTAAGATAAATCATGATATAAGTACGATAAGGTGCAAGACAAATAAGCTAAGTCAAGGTAAAAAAGCAAACTTACAAATAAGCTCCAACTTTGTAAATAAATAATAGAAACATATATAATATGAAAGAGAACATAATTAATAATACAACACTAGCCCTCCTAAGACAGTCAATGAAAAAAATAATAACCCAATGTGGGCCCCCATAAGCTTGGAGAGTGCGATCAAAGGAAAGTAAATAACTGAAGTTCCCTAAATTTACCGAATATTAAGCCATAACCTTGAATCCATACATACTGTATTATATCATAAATAAACTCTCAATGTTTGGACTCAAAATGGAACTAAATATCATCATTATCATTATCATTATTTTCCATACTTGAACAAAAACTCATGTCACCAATATCATCATCAATTATCGGACTTCAATCGAAACTCAATATCAATAAACCATTGGGTTTTGCCCAAAATCAGCACCAATATCCAAGTAGCAAACTGGCATAAAAAATATATATCTAAGCTCATAAAACTCCAAAACAAGCATTTAAAGCTGGGGTATAATATGCATAAATAATTCTACAAGAGCTAACACGAATCTTAGCCTAAGGTGGGCCGAAGAGTCCCACTTCTAATCCCCGAAATTCGCTCTAAGGCAAATTCTACCCCGAACTAGAATAATGTAACTTATAGATGTTACGTAAGCCACAATTAGCCCTAAGATAGAAATTCTACATAAATCATGAGCAACAAGGTTAATTATGCCTAATTTATGATTTCTTAATAAGCTAAACAGTCCAAATAATGATAATTATACCAATAATACCTTCAGGAACTTATTACCATCATGTATCTAGCATAATATCATAAATGTACTACAAATTAGCTCAATCTATGAGAAAGGTAAACCTAGCCTACCTGGACGCCAAAGAAAAGCCTAAAAAATCTACTAAACTGATGATTTCCCCTTCTATCATCAAAACAAGAACAATGATACCCATATTGCACTATTGTGCTTAAGGTCCAAAATTGCATAAAAATCCTATGTGGGGATCGTTTGTTGAATCACACTTTCAAAATTGGCAATATGTCTCTCTATTCTTAAGGAACTTTTGCCCTAAAGAGTGGGTGAATTTTGAGCCCAAATAGTGCTACAATAAACCTACCAATATTCAAGTAATTTTGGAAAAAGACTAAGGATTTAATCATGAAATTGATGGAAGATTACCAAGAATTTGGAGACAAAATATGTTATTCAAGATTATAAACACCCCAAGATCACTCACTAATGTTTTTTCCAGGTTTTGACACCTTCTAGGGTTCTACTCTCTAGAAAATGGGTGAAAATAGGAGAAAACATGCTAAGTGGGGAATATATATGCACCAGGTGCCTCTAAAGTAGGCCCTGGGCCACTTTAGTGGTCAGTGCTAAGGAACCCAGTGTAACACCCCAAAAATCAGTCCCGAGATGTCACATGGTGCTTAGGATCATAAGTGATCCCAAGTTAACCCATGAACTGGCATACTATTAAGAAACTGAATAAATATGAAATAAATACTGATTTTACTGTGCAAAAACATAATAATGGTGGAATACATGATGATACAATACGGATACAACTTTACATTCTGATAAAGTATGAAAAGAAGGACTGAAATTACAAGGCAAACTCTAAATGACATCTGTGAAGCCTCTACTATACTGACTATAGATAGCTAGGACACGACCCCAACTATCACTAATCAATACATATGATTAAGAAAGTAAAGAACATAAATAAATCTAACTAAAGTACCCACAGTAGGAGGACTCATCATCTCGCTGGCTGGAATCTGCAACTGTTTGAATCTGAATGTGCATACTAAACTTGTACCTATATTATGAGATAATGTAGCACATAGACATATATGTAGATCATTACTTTGAGGATGTACTGAGTATATGGGGGTGAAATACATAAGTAAAACATCATCTCATCATCAGAATTTGTAAAATAATGCATGCTAAATGTAAATGACTCACATAAGCTAGAATGTCTAAAATACTGAAATCTAAAGCAATAAGAGCAATTCATACTTTATAAATCTTGTGAGCCATCACATTCAGTTCTAAAGGCTGTACTTGAATTATTTCTTTAAATCATACTGTCTAAGTGTAGAAAGGACTCACTCTTTAAATCTTAAATCTGAAAGTTGATATCTTTCTGTAAAGCATAATCTGAATAAATTTGTGAACCTTTAAACTTAGTTTTCTAAAAGCTTTTCTGTAAATATCTTCTCTTTAGGAAAACACTTTAACGAAGGGAAATACTTTAAAACTATTCTGAAAAACTTTACTATTAAGTTGTAGGGAATTCTTTCAAAGCTTTAAGGAAAATACTTTATATGAAAAGTTGTGTATCTTTTACTAGCAGGGAGGTTCTCTTAACCGACATAAACCATATGAGCTATATGGAGTCCAACGTCTTACCAACGTTGGGGAGATTCCCACATCTTTTCCTCCTAAGGAAGAAACCTCACATTGGGGAGAGGTGTCATAATATTGCCAGGGAGTATAACTTGAGCTAAGTGATCACATCTGAGTCATCCATGTAGAGGTGGGAATAATATGATAATATGTACCTATGATGGATACGTAGTTATGGGGTACGAGACCTTGAAATCATACCCAACTCGATGCTAAATACTACTCTCTTTTTTTATTTGTCTCGCTCGTTTCGTTGGAAATCCACTTTTAAAATAATCTAATGGTTTATAACAAAACCAGCTGTAAATATGGGGAGCTAAATCTATAAGTCAGAATCTGTGAAGTGAATTTATTTATCTTTAGCTTAGGACCAAAAAGGTTAAATCTTTATCAAAATCTGAGAATAATCTCATCATGGGGTGCTCATAGCACAAACAATCTTCAAACAACAATCTTTAATTGGGGTCTAATGACCCAGGCATCAATCTCATGTTAAAACATCTCAAAATTCATACTTGATAATGTAAGCATTCATAAATTATCTGAAAATCTAGAAATTTCAGTAATATACATGGAAAAATAAACATAGTCATGTAATTCAACTCTTAAATCAAGGGAAATTTCATAATCATGCAAAAATCAACAATGGGTATAAATCCCAACTTAAATTTCATGGAAAATCATATATATATATAAATCTTTGGGCACAAGGATGAAAGAATTATCCTTGTCCAAATCCCACATACCTTAATAGATGATCTTTGATGATTTGAATGTGAAAGCTTGTATCTTTGACTTCTATTGATGCTTTGGTTATGAATTCTTAGAGCTTTTGTATTGGGAACCCTTAATCTTGAATTTCCTTGGAGAATAATTGGAGGAATTTGAATTTCTTGAGGAGGAAGTTTGATGAGCTAGGGTTTTTCTTCTTGAGATGAAAATATAAATAATGAGGTATCTTTGCTTCTTTGGGGGTGAAATTATATGTTTTGGGCGGTTTTGGGTGAGGGAAATTAACCAAAGTGACCCTATTCCCTTTTTTAATTGAATTATCATGTAAAATAGCTTTGGATCCGTGCCAATTTTTCGTGTCGAGGCGTAGTGGACGCGACGCGTCAAGATCGCGTCGGCTCACTGCCTCACTCAGAAAATTCCTTAACTTTTTACTCGGTTATCGGATTTTTGCAAAGCTGGTATCGTTGGAAAGCTAATTCAATTATCTAAAATTTGGTAGGTCTTGGGATGGAAAATTCCACGTATATAAAAGTTATACACATTTAAAGTAGACCTTTGTAGAATCGAATATCAAACTTTGGACAAATCAAAGGAACTTAGCTCCACTAGGCTCTAAGTGACTTCTATGAACATTCTTCACCTTAAAAGCTCATCAAACATGAGGATAAAGATCATGAAACTTATATTCATATGGGAATCACTAGTATTATATATTATACACATAAGACGGCGGTTCATAGACTAGCCCAAAAATGTGGGGTATTACATTATCTCCCCCTTGGGAACATTCGTCCTCGAATGTAACTAATTAAGCTGAAAGTACTGAGGAACCTGAGGCTATAAGCTATCATGTAAAACTGAAATAAACTGAATAGCTAAATCTTAAACATAATAAGCTACTGAACTGATCTGCGAGTGTATGAATTCTCATGAAAAATAGCTATTTGGCTGAAATAGAAACGAGAGTGTCAACTTATGAGTAACCATTACTTTAGGTTGGATCTGATTTCGCGAGAAATAGATGATAGGTTTATGACATAAAAACGTGGGGTATTAAAACATCCCCCCCGGATCATTCGTCCTCGAATAATACTGATTTAGTTGAAATACTAGGAAAGATTGAGATGATACACAGGGTACTTACGAACTGAATTATGACTTAATATCTAAAACTGAAACTGATGCGTGATCTGAGCTGAATTCATAATTTACATGGATGCAAACACATTACCTCTTGGAATGGACATACGCATAAGATTGTGGATATTAAGACTTGATGGAAAGTTGGAAATCTATAGGAGCTTATCTAATTGATTGCTAAACAGGATTGTAGGCTATATGGACTGGATCATACTGACTGCCCATACTCAAATGGAGTGTTTCTTCAGCACTCTTCTACAAAATTTTAATAATATTAGGAAGCAAAGAAGTTTAGGCATGATCTGAACAAGACATCTGACTAAGGAATCATAACATTGATACAACTCTATAGCTTGGAACATAGACATATAGATTATAAGCTAGGTTAGAATTTCTAGGTCTTGGCAATGCAACTTCTTTCTTTCAAGCTTAGCAACTCTTCTCGAATACTCTCTCAACTATACTATTCTCCTTATTTACCATACTCACTTGATTAAATTTCTAATTCTCACATAGTTGATCATAAATCCATCTACTAATGTCTAAACTGAACTAAGTCCTCTCACCATGGTTAAGCCTAACTCAAAATCACAGGGTACTACATATAACACCATAACTGATCTAGACTACCGACGTGATAAGTGACGCACCACGTTGCTCCCTACCAACATGATACACGTGCACCGTGGCCATATCGTGTTGCCTTACTATTTTTACCACCCAAATAGGTCTCAAACCTCGCCCAAAAAATTTGAAACTTACACGAGATGTGCTATTGACAACCCCGATCATGAATTTACTTAAAGATTTATATTCCAAGGTCGAGAAGGTTGGAAACTAATGCGCACCACATTCATCCACTTATACACCAACATGAAATTCAAGCCTATTGTTATAAGCACATATGAACGTCTAAACAAACACCCATAACAGCATACTCCTCATATTCTTTAAACCTTTATCACAACAACTCCCACGTACTACCCCAAGAACATACACACACAGATTTTAACTAGCCACAACATGTATCAAAGACTTGGACTCAACCTTACTTCATACTTATGGCCTTATCTAAAACAAGCATATAATCATCTTTTGTTAAAAAGAAATATTTACTCATCACCACTATTATTACATAAGGAGGGGTCATTGAAAGGTTAGAAAATAAGACCTTGAAGCATAGAAGGATACTATACGTAACTTGACACTTAATTGGGGCCTGAGGAATATAGAATAAAAATCATGGATTCATCAAAGAGATCTAAATTGAGGGCATATATGGCTATAAACTGAATATCGCTAATCATTAGGAGTGTAGCATTAGTTATGGGAACTGAACATACTATAAAGCATGAGTACATAAGTCATGAGCTGCATGACCTGAATTTGGAGTTCATAAATTCCTGGAATATGATTTGTACTGTGAAATGAACTGGATCTCCTCATACTAGGGACTAGTAGAGTACATGTTTTTCTATGATATGCATGAACAGAACTATGATCATAGAGATGACACGTAAGGCATGAGTAGACATCGTGATGGCTGGGGTACTAATACGGAAATAAGAATGAGTCAAGCACCATCCTCCTATTTGGGTAACACTACTAGAATCTGAGAATCTAACTTGGTTACTTATCCTATCATCTTTCCCTTAGCTTTAAGCAATCATTCTAAGTTTGTGGAACCCCTTTACTAAACTCTAACTAAGATACAACCACTTTACTCTAGAGTCCGGGGGTATAACAATACACGTAAATAATAGAACTTAACCCAAAAGACTACACCTGAAAGTGTAAAACCCACTACCAATACTTCCTTCCAAAATACAATTCTATCTTTCTATAGCCCCAAAAGTCATCATATGAGAACTTAAATACTTAATAACTTAAAATTGTTATGGGTATCACCTATCCCGAGTTCACACCATCTAGAGCTTCAACTCTTATTTTTATTTGCTCAATCTTCAAGGATTCAAACTTAGATTCTAACACTTAACACAGATATCATCAACCTTTAATAAACCATACTGCTCTTTGTCATAGCTTACTAATATCATAGCTTTAAACTTATATTTCTAAGCCACGAGAATCAAGATCATACCAAAAGGGCTCAACATTGTCTACCCATAACTCCTTAACTTAGCTATTAAAAACATCATATACCACATAGCCTCATTCATATTTATCAATTCAAGGGTACTACTAACCACTCATCACTTAATAAATTTCAAAAATAATAAAGCCCCTTATCACCTTGGGCATATCTCTACATCATACATGCAACATTATATTAAATTGCAAACAAATAAACTTAAGCTCTTGCATACATTGTTCAAGCCTACTAGATCACTTCCATACAACTAGCTATACTAACCAAGAAATCATTACATCCACCTTGATAAATATCTACTATTCAAACTTAGTGTCTTGTGCTAGGAATGATTAACAACCCAACCTCACATACTAATCTCACTTGAATCTATAGAATAAAACATCAAGAAACACTAATCCACTAGAACTTCATAACAACAATAATCGATCATAATCATATGGCCTATCTTATGATAATCCATTAACACATCCTCTTTCTACACATCATTACTATTTACCCTTCTATACATCTAGATTACTATCATAGCTCCTTAAGTTTCAACTAAAACTCTTTTTTGTAACCTTAAGGGAAGCCTAAATTAACAACACTAAACCACCATGTACTTTATTAATATCATGTACCTTTCAACCACTATAAATACCATCAATAACTCCTTCCGTACTTCAAGAAAACAATAATTCACCTTAACTAATAACTCCTTCTCTAGCTTTCACAAATCGAACACACTAGGACATATCACCATAACATAAAATCTATAGCATGCATAAGTTTATCTCTATACTTTTTATCAATCACCATTCCCACTTTTCTTATCACTGCACTTCTATACCCATACCTCCAACTATAAGAAGGTTCTACTACTTATGAATCATAACATTGAGGGTCATAATATCCCTTGAATGAACACTTTATCTAATAATCTAGGTTTATACTATTTTCTCTGATGAGCATTATCTATATAAAAGGGTTAATGGGAAATATGAATACATATCTAATTTTGTCTCAATTGAACAACATATAAGGATGAGGACAAAACTTTCAACTTAAGAAACTTAACATACTAAGGAGCTCCTCTCAAGTCCCTTTTTGTGTGACTTCTGAAACTTCTGCTAGCAAATCTGAGAGCATTATCTGGGGAGGAACTGGAACTTGCTAATTATGTTATATCAAGAATAAGTCATAAAAAAAGAATTTTAGGGTAACACATGAGTAGACGGGAGTTTTTGAAGGAACAACTTTACATCACGATCTAGCGTATGAAAGAAAGGAAACTTTTCTTAAATGCCTCATACCCTCTTGAAGAAAAGTACAGACGTCTCCATACCGTTCTGCAAGACTCTACTAGACACGGCTTTAGAGACACCCTAGGACACATGAACCTTATGCTCTTATACCAACTTTGTAACACCCTAAAAATCTATCCCGAGACGTCTCACAGTGCTTAGGATCATAAGTGATCCCAAGCTAACCCATGAACTGGCATACTATTAAGAAACTGAATAAATATGAAATAAATACTGAGTTTACTGTGCGGAAATATAATAATCATGGAATACATAATGATACAATACGGATACAACTTTACATTCTGATAAAGTCTGAAAAGAAGGACTGAAATTATAAGACAGACTCTAACTGACATCTGTGAAGCCTCTACTTACAGACTATAGATATCTAGGATGCGACCCCAACTATCACTAATCAATACATATGATTAAGAAAGTAAAGAACATAAATAAATCTAACTGAAGTCCCTGAAGCAAGAGGACTCATCATCTCACTGGCTGGAATTTGCAACTGTCTGAATCTGAATGTGTATACTAAACTTGTACCTAAATTATGAGACAATGTAGCACATATACATATATGTGGATCAGTACTTTGAGGATGTACTGAGTATATGGGGGTGAAATGCATAATTTAACCATCATCTCATCATCATAATTTGTAAAACAATACATGCTAAATGTAAATGACTCATATAAGCTGGAATGTCTAAAATACTGAAATCTGAAGAAATAAGAGCAATTCATACTTTATAAATCTTGTGAGCCATCACATTCAGTTCTAAAGACTGTACTTGAATTATTTCTTTAAATCATACTATCTAAGTGTAGAAAGGACTCACTCTTTAAATCTGAAATCTGAAAGTTGATATCTTTCTATAAAGCATAATCTAAATAAATTTGTGAGCCTTTACACTTAGTTTTCTAAAAGCTTTTCTGTAAGACTCTTATCTTTAGGAAAACACTTTAACGAAGGGAAATACTTTAAAAATATTCTAAAAACCTTTACTATTAAGCTGTAGGGAATTCTTTCAAAGCTTTAGGGAAAATACTTTATATGAAAAGCTATGTATCTTTAACTAGCAAGGAGGTTCTCTTAACCAACATAAACCATGTGAGCTACACGGAGTCCAACATATTACCCACGTTAGGGAGAGTCCCACATCTTGTCCTCCTAAGAAAGAAACCTCACATTGAGGAGAGGTGTCATACTATTTCCAGGGAGTATAACCTGAGCTAAGTGATCACATCTGAGTCATCCACGTAGAAGTGGGAATAATTTGATAATCTGTACCTACGTTGGCTACGTAGTTCTGAGGTACGAGACCTTGGAATCATACCCAACTAGTGCTAAATACTACTTCCTTTTTTTATTTGTCTCGCTCATCTTGTTAGAAATCCACTTTTAAAATAATCTAATGGTTTATAACAAAACCAGCTATAAATCTGGGGAGCTAAATCTGTCAATTTGAATCTGTGAATTAGATTTCTTTATCTTTAGCTTAGGACCAAAAAGGTCAAATCTTTATCAAAATTTAAGGATAATCTCATCATGGGGTGCTCATAGCACAAATAATCTTCAAACAACAATCTTTAATTGGGTCTAATGATCCAGGCATCAATCTCATTTTAAAACATCTCAAAATTCATACTTGGTATTGTAAGCATACATAAATTATCTTAAAATCTAGAAATTTCAGCAATATACTTGGAAAAATAAACATCGTCATGTAATTCAACTCTTAAATCAAGGAAAATCTCATAATCATGCAAATATCAACAATGAGTATAAATCCCAACTTAAATTTCGTGGAAAATCATATATATATATTTCAAAAAAATCATAATTAAAATAAATCTTTGGGCACAAGGATGAAAGAATTATCCTTGTTCAAACCCCACATACCTTAATAAATGATCTTTGATGATTTGAATGCAAAAGCTTAAATATTGGACTTCTATTGATGCTTTGGTGATGAATTCTTAGAGCTTTTGTATTGGGAATCCTTAATATTGAATTTCCTTGGAGAATAATTGGAGGAATTTATATTTCTTGGGGAGGAAGTTTGATGATCTAGGGTTTTGCTTATTGAGATGAAAATATGAATAATGAGGTATCTTTGCTTCTTTGGGGTGAAATTATGTGTTTTGGACGGTTTTGGTTGAGGTGAATTGAACAAAGTGACCCTAGGCCCTTTTTGAATTGAATTAGCATGTAAAATACCTTTGGATCTACGTCAATTTTTTGTGTCGAGGCACAGTCAATGTGATGCGTCAAGATCACATCAGCTTACTACCTCACACAGAAAATTCATAACTTTTTACTCGGTTATGAGATTTTTGCGAAATTGGTATCGTTGAAAAGCTAATTTAATTATCTATAATTTGGTGGGTCTTGGGATGGTAAATTATATGTATATAAAAAGTTATACACGTTTAAAGTTTGCCTTTGTAGAATCGAATATCAATCTTTGAACAAATCAAAGGATCTTAGCTCCACTAGGCTCTAAGTGACTTCTATGAACATTCTTCAACTCAAAAGCTCATAAAACATGAGGATAAATATCATGAAACTTATATTCACATGGGAATCACTAGGATTATAGCTTATACATGTAAGAACGACGGTTCATAGACTATCCCAAAAATATGGGGTATTACACCCAGGTAGCCGCTAAAGTGGTACATATCCACTACTGCCAGGTTGCTAAAGAAACTTGGGATTTAGAGGCCAACTTGCTGCTAAAGAAGCACTTGCTATGCTGGCAGGGTCTCTAAAGCTCCCCTCGCTAATGCGCCCAAAGGGAAGCTTTAGTAGTCACACCAGTTGCCCTACACCAACTGGAGACTTGGAATTTCCATGTCTCTATCGATTCCCTCGGGATTCAATCAAAATCCCATATATTCAAATGAACTATGCTATCCTATAAAATTTGATGTTCTGGACTCAGTGGTGCCATTTAAATTTCCATCCGAGTTCATTTCGATGAAAAGTGGGTTCCATTCTCACATGCTATTTTTCTTACCTTTTGACCAATAGCCCAAAATGAGTCCTAAAGCCTTGGGACTCAAATCAAGGGTCCTCCTCACCTAAAATCGGCATTCCAAAACTGTTGGAACTATCAAAATTGTCATTTGAGGTTATTTGACTTAAGTTTTTGCCCGGTAGTCAATTCTAACCAATAATGTCTTCAAAATAAGGAATTGGCTTTAAAAACAAAATGAAATGCTCGGAAACCTAATTGTCAGTTTGATCAAGTCATAAATGACTTGGGGCCACTATAGGAAAGATCTAAATGGCCAAAATGAGCGAAAATGTAAAAAATGACCTGGAAGGTCTTTTCATTCCAATAATCAGTATAATTAATCTACTTCATCTAGTACTAGATATATATATATAAGTATGATAACTGAATAACTTAAATCATGGCTAAAAGAGTGTAAATCAATAAATCCATTACTTGAGATCAGCGTCGGGACTGAATTTGTAATAGCATAAAAAGGGTTGGAATCTCTCTCGACCAAAGTAAATAGTAGTGGTAAAAGAGAGGATTAGTAATAGACTGGAATCAATCTCAGTCTAGTTTCAAAAATATCACATTTAGTTTCAAAGCTCATAACTCATTAAATAAGACGGTACAATTCCCGTTATAGAAGAAATCTATTTTTAAAGTGAAAAGGAATAAATCCCTTTTCAAAAAATAGTAGTAAAATCAGGGGTTTGGTTGTAATCATACCACTAAGTGATCATGAATTCGCCTAAAAGTTTGCATGCCATCATCAGTATCCAAATAATACGGCCATAGGTGTCTATGTATCCATAGCTCTAATCGTGTCCTTTCTAAGGATAAAGTACTATCCAGGTGTCAAACTAACATCATAATCATAGTCCGGGCCCAATAATTCATAATCAACACCATAAAGCCTCATAACTCAAGAAAGTACGATAATCAAGGGCATAAAACCACTAAAAGGATGTAATTGGGGAAATATTTCCCAAATCACTAAGCTAAGTGGTAAGTCCTATTTTAAAGGATCCAGAATGTCAGTCTCCCTATTCAAGTCTATAAACAAGGATGATAGGATTCTAAGTCCATAACAAATATTCTAGGCTAAGGTTTGGGTCATATTTCTATCCTAAATTCTCCAAGTAGGTTAAGTCATGCTAAATTGGTCATAAATATATTTGGCCATCCATACCTAGAAAGCAATCTATACCATGCACAATCTTATAGAGAAAAGTAGATTGAAGCCTACCTTGATGCCAAACACATTTTTAAACCATCCACAAATCGCTCACAATTCCCCACAATACCAAAAATAATGTCAAACTATCAAATAATAACCTTGGCATTAATAGAAGTAAAATGGTACCCATATTTCTATACAAAATCTTGGGCCCAAAATCAGATAAAAAATGGCCCCATGGGGCCTACTAATGGAATTCCAAAAGTGAATCTGTCAAGAGATCCCTCAAAAAAAGAAATGTGTGCTCAAAAGTTGATCACAAAAGGCACACAAATCAAGGCTTAAATTAGCCCCCAAAACCCAAAGAATCTAAACCTAAAACTAAGTATTAAATAGATTTTAGGATGTAATAACATGAGAATAAAAAGGGAAAAAGACCAAGAAACGATAGGATAACGTACCTGAGATTATTAGGATGAAATTCTAATTATTTCCAAGCTCTATGCTGAAAACACGGTTGAAAAATAACTGAACATAAAAGAAGACAGACCTACATATTTCCAAGGAAATGCCCTTCGTGAAGGTTGGGCTCAAGGGTCGCGAATGCAAAGGTCACAAAAATTGCCCATCATGAATGTAGGCAAGGTTTTCTAAATGCGAAAGTGAACAAGTTCGACTATCGCGAATGCAACACTGATGGTTGTGAATACGAAGAAGGAGAAGAAGATAGGTTGGGTCAACCCTTCATCACAAATGTGAGAGAAGGCTCGCGAATGTGATGGTCAAAATCTTAACCCTTTGCAAATGCGGTATAGCCATAGAAAATGCGAAGTGTAATTGGACCCTGCACCAGCTGCTGTAAACCAGGAGAAGCTAAGTCCTAAAAAACTTTAATTAGGGGTTTGGGTTTTGATAGGAACCCTGTGCACAAACAAACTATGCTACCATACAAAAATCAACATTCCTGACACAATGGAACCATCGAGATTTTCATTCGAGACCATTTTGATTAAATATGGATCCCACACCATATTTAAGGTCGTGTGTCTTAAACCTCATTTGAAAATAACATCCCAAAAGTGCTGAAAATTTACCGACAGTGACTACAAGTCACTATATAACTCATAAGGACTCACTACGACTTGTCACCATGAGTCGTAGTTTGGAAGTTAGTTGAGGGACCCCTCTCTAGTGACCCTACAACTCTTCAAGAGACCCTACAACTCATAAGGTCTTAGTCATAACCAAGACAGAAACATTTGGGGTATACACTAGCCACCCTAAGATTGGTACACTACGACTCGTATAGAGCCATTATGACTCGCAACCCCTTAGTTTTAGTCATAACAGAAACTCCAGGCTAGCATACTATTAAGGCTATGATTAGGGTCTTAAGACCCGTATAGAGACCTCACAACTTATAAGGAGAGTCGTAGGTTGGAAAGTGAGTTCAAAGACACAGAACTTTCCAAGGACCAAAAATCTGGGGTGTTACATTCTCCCCCCCCCTGAGGATCATTCGTCCTCGAATGATGTAACAAGGCATTCATTAGCATGATTTATAAAAGACAAAATCACACTTTATTTTAAAAAATATATTATGAAATACATAGGCCAAAGTCCATCACACAGGCCCTTAGCATATCTACCAAAGTCTGAATAGTCCTTTTCGCTTATCCATTTGTCTGAGGGTCGAAAGCAGTGCTAAGGTTTACCTTGGTTCCTTAAAGTCTCTGAAAAGAATGCCAAAAGTGAGAATAGAACTGTGTGCCTAGATCAGATATAATAAAAATAGGCACACCATACAACTTGACGATCTTTCAAATGAAAAACTTAGCATAATCCTCTGTCAAATAATTAGTCGTCACTTGCAAGAAGTGAGTGGACTTTGTCATCCTATCTAAGATGACCTAAATTGAGTCAAACTAATTATGGGACAGCGGGAGTTTGGTAACAAAATCTATATTAATTATTTCCACCTCCACATGGGCATCTCAATCACTTAAGACAAACCACCAGGAGTCAAGTGCTCCACCTTTACTTGCTAATAAACCGTATAATTAGCCATAAAATTGGCCACATCCCTCTTCATGTTATTCCACCAATAGATCTCTTTCAAATCATGGTACATCTTTCTCAAACCAGAATGGATAGTGTACCTCAAATCATGAACCTCAGTCAAGATCCCTTCTTATAGCCCATTAATATCAAAAAGACATAATCTACCTTGGTACCTCAAGATACCATCACCACCAATCTCAAAATTCATCACCTTCTAGTGACCTATATCATCATCGATTTGCATCAAAATAGGATCTAAAACCTATTTCTCCTTTACCTCAGCACCAAGAGATAACCTCACCACCACTTGAACGATCATACGTCCACACTCAAAGTGAAAAAAATAAACTCCACGATTAACCATATGGTGAATATCCTTCACTAAACCTCATTTATCCTCATCGATATGATATAATATCCCCAGGGACAACCTATTAAGAGCATCAGCAACCACATTATCTTTACCTGGATGATAATGGAGAATCATTTCATAGTCTTTGAGCAACTCAAGCCATCTCCTTTGCCTGAGATGCAACTCCTTATAGGTGAACATATATTGCAAGATCATATGGTTTGAAAATATGTCAACGTGAACTCCATACAAATAATGGCACCAAATATTCAAAGCAAAAACCATAGCCACCAATTCTAAATCATGAGTCAAATAGTTCTTCTCATGAACCTTAAGTTGCCTAGAAGCATACGCTACAACCTTACCATGCTGAATCAACACACAACCCAATCCCAAATAGGACACATCATAATAAACAAAAAATCTATCAGTACCCTCAGGTAGGGTCAAAATCAGAGCAAAAGTCAACTTATCCTTCAACTTCTCAAAGCTACCCTCACAAGCATCAGACAACAGAAACTTCACCTTTTTTTAGTCAACTTAGTCAATGAAACAATGATCAAAGAGAAACTCTCCACAAACCTCCTATAATACCCGACTAAACCCAAGAAGCTCTAAATATCGGTTGGAGTCATATGTCTAGGACATGTCTTAACCACCTCAACCTTCTATGGATCTACCTTGATCCCCTTACTAAAAATAATGTGATCAAGAAAAGTCACTGCCCTCAACCAGAACTCTTATTTTGAATACTTAGCATACAAACACTGATCCTTAAGAGTCTATAAAACTATACAAAAATGATTGGCATGATCCTCCTCACTCATTAAATACACCAACGTGTCATCAATAAGCATAATGACAAATATGTCTAGGAAATGATGAAATACCCGATTCATAAGTGATGCACCATGGAAATACGGCACTTTCAATGCTTAATACAAAGAATTTATGCTTAAACTTAGGTTATTTTGGTTGATATGATATGATTTTGTGGTTGTTGCAGGTGAAACAGGTAAATAACAATCTTGGAATCAAAGTGGAAGAAAAATCTTTGAAAATGATAAAGCACATGCATCATACGAGTTACCTTACAAGTTTTCAACATAATATACAGCTCGTAGGTTCACTCATAAGCACAACAATAACAAAATCCAAGCCGAAAAAATAATGAAGGGTAGATACGATTGAAGAGTACGAATCGTAAGATTTTAATATGGGTCGTGACAAGCAACCGTAAAGAGAATAGAAACTCAATCAATCATATAGAGTTGAAGTAACAGAATAAGATAGGTCAGAAGATCTGACTACAAATCGTAAGGAGAAATTATAAGGAGACCAGTGTCCAAAGCATTGAGAGAGTATGGCCCAGGTGGTGACGAGTAAAGACCACGAGTCGTATGGTCAAGGTACGACTCGTGTGGATGAGTCGTAAAGATAATAGAAGCCTGAAGCCTTGGAAGATTATTCACTGGAAATCACACGACTAGCACTATACGACTCATAAGTATACCTTATGAATGGACCATGCAAATCGTACCTTATGCTGACATACTTTTTCTATTCTATTTTAATTAGGATTTTTGGGTTATTTTGAGATACTATAAATACCTTAGGGTTATTCTGTTACTAGGTTATGCACTATTACAATACTTTTACTACTTTTTACATACTTTGATCATTGAGATTTTTTCTTGAGACTTTTGGGTTTTTATTTAACTAAAGACTTTGAATTTTCTTCTTATTATTCTTGTTAAATTGATTACATGTATTATTAATTGATTATCATGGACTGTTGCATGAACATGAGCGACTAACTTTCTTTACTAGGGTGGTGGGAACCCTGGTGGATTAACTATGTAGAGAAAGTGGGGGATTCATCCATTCTAACATGGTTGCATGTATCTAAATCTTATTCATGTTAATCGACCTCAGAGATACTGTAGAAGCTTAAGGATTGCCTGTAATTGAAAATGTCCTCACAAAAGGCATTTGAGATTAGAAAAAAAGGGATTAAGATATTAATTTGAGATTAACATCCATTTTATTATTCTGTTATCTCATCTAATCAACTTAAGACTCAAAAGGTGAAAGTCGAACTGAATTCATTGACAAGGAGCAATAAGGCGATGCCCTGAAACTCACAATCTAAAGGGTGAGATTTATATACACGTTCACAAGATGGTTGATAATACATAGCTTGTCGACTTTACATGCAGAATAGCAGAATAGGTAGGTTGAACACAAAAATTTACAGAGTTGAGAAGCCAGTGGGAACACAGTCCTAATGTTTATCTTTTATCATTTACAAACTCAAATCTTTCAAGTTCGGTGACTACTTACTGTCAATTCCAAATTCCCCCCATTTACTTTTCCGTACTACTCGTGAATTTTTGTCTAGTTAAGCAAATGTTCAAAATTTTCCTTGTGGGTTTGACCCCAACCTGGTTCGGGTTACTATATTTGGCATCGACCTTCTTTGGAGGTTAGTTTTTAGGCAACATCAAATTTTGGCATCGTTGCCAGGGAAGACAATTTGAATAGTTAATTAAAGTTGGTAAAGTTCGCAAATTTTATTTCCTCTTCTTGATCTGCCATATGCTGGCGTATGCCAAACACTAGGAGTAGAGGCTATCCTTTACTCCCTTTTAATCTAGAGCCAGAAAGAATTCTTCAAATACCATAAAAGATGCTAGAATAAGTTTGTGATGGTGTTCCTGCTGGGGTTTGAGGCCCTCAAATTATACCTCATCTTCCACATGTTGATCCTAATGCAAAACTTTTGCGAGCTCCAGGAGATTCACAGAATATTATAGATAGATAGAAAAAGAACTTATTAGCGGAAGAAGAGGCCTGATAAGCTGAAAGAGGACTAGTCAGGCCACGATAAGTGGTCGAGCATCGAGATAGTGTTTAGAGAGGTAGAGATCCATTGATCCCTACTTATCAGAACCTATAACCATATGATGAAAAAGATGATATGGGTTATATTGAACCTACTAAGACAGGTTTCATCATTTCTCTTACTCTACCCCTTAATATTAAGCCTAACATTATTAGCGTTGTGATTCAATTATTGAACTTAAAGGGTGTATTTTTTGGATCAGCAACTGATGATGCGAATATGAATTTAGCTAACTTTACAGGGATATGCATGGCATATACAATTTTGGGGGTGGATTGGGAAGCTTTGAGGTTGAGTTTGTTCCCATTTTCACTGACTGGAAAAGCATCACTATGGTTGGAGAACTTTCGAGAGGTTCAATCACTACTTAGTATGAATTGTGGAGATAATTTCTGAATAGATTCTTCCCTCTTGCTAGAATACTACAGTTGAAAGATGAAATTTACAATTTCAGACAATTACCTGTAGAGTCCAAGTAAGAGGCATGGTTTAGATTCAAAAATAAGATGAGCATGGTACCTAATCACAGAATTACAGGGTTAAATTTGTTAGAAATCTTCTACGGATCACTAAATATCAGTTCGACAGCAATAGCAAATACTATTTTTGGAGGTGTATCTATGCGTCTACAGTGGGATGCTACGTGGGATATATTGGATGATATTTTAGTGACTAATCGAGGTTGGCACACTAGAGATGCTAAATGTGGTGTAGGTACGTATGTTATTGGAACATCTAATGATTATGGAGATGGTCATGATTTAGAAGCTAGAACTGCTTCAGACTAATATTGGGTTGCTTATAAAATAATTTGCAACAATGAGTGTTGAGAAAGTCAATGCAGTTGGAGCACAGGGATCTACTTCTAGGACTTTTGAGACTTAATATGAAGAGGAAGCAAAGTATATTGATCGTCAATTGGTAGATTTTTTAGCCCAATGGCAAGGGAATTAAGGTCAAAACTATTACAATGATAGATACAGAGACAGGAGCAGAGATTTATATGGTGATTGGAGATGTAAATATGATTATAAAGAGAAGAGTGACAAATATATGCCACTAAGTAGCCAAGAACTGAGTCTAAAATAGAGTCAATGCTGTCGAAATTAATCAAAGGCCAAGAAAGTCAAGAGATCTATCTTAAGGAGATTAAGGCGGACCTATCAGGGATGAATCAGAAAGTTGAGTCACATGCTACCATAATCAAACAACTGGTGCAGCAGTATGGCCAGATGTTGGCCATGTTGAATCAAAGGCAACCTGGCACTCTTCCTAGTAACACAATGGTAAATACGAAGAATAATAGTCATTACCATTCCATTACCACTCGGAGTGGTAAAACCACCATGGATCCACCTACACCAACTTTGATTTATTTAATGAATGAAGATGACCTTATTGCTATTGATAATAGTAGCGAGAAAAATAACAAAGAGGATACGATTGGGGAACCTGTTTTGAAGTTCATCCCAAGACCTCGCCCTCCTTTTCCTCAAAGGCTAAAAAAGAAGAGGGTAAAGGGTAAATATTAGAAATTTTTATCTTTGCTAAAGGAGCTGTCAGTCAATATTCCACTTGTAGAGGCATTAGAGAAAATTCCAAGATATAAAAAATTCATAAAGGATCTAATTACCAAGAAAATATCAGTTAGCTATGATCCAATCGATAATACTCATCATTGTAGCACTATATCTACTAGATCATTGGTAGAGAAGAAAGAGGATCCTGGTGCTTTCACCATTCCTTGCACCATTGGATCTTTCAACTTCACTCGGGCACTATGTGATCTGGGAGCAAGTATCAACCTCATACCATTAGCAGTTTTTAAGTAGTTAGGGTTGGGAGCTGCCAAACCAACCACCGTGAGACTAGTAATGGCAGATAGAATAGTGAAAAAAACAGTTGGTATTATATATAATGTATTGGTGAAGGTGGCTTCTTTTATCTTTCCTGCTGATTTCGTGATCTTAGACTGTGAAGTGGACTTTCAAGTCCCAACTATTTTAGGAAGATCATTCTTATCTAAAGAAAGGACGTTGATTGATTTGGAGCTAGGACATCTAATGCTGAGACTCAATGATGAGTAAGTGATATTCAATGTATGCAAATCCATGAAGCAGTCAAATGAGTTAAGGGTGATATTTATGATTGATGTGTTTGATGAAGAGATGGACTCATCCCATGATGTTGATGAAATGACTATTTGGGATGATGCTTCTGATGTTGTTCCTATTGAAGAAAGGCTAGGTGCTGAAGCCTTAGCAGCTGTGATCGTGAACTTCGACAGTGATAGTATTGATAACTATGATGAGATGGTATATGAACTTTATGGAAGTGATTCTTTCACTTATTCACTAAAGATTCTTGATTTGGATTTATAAAATAGAACCACTCCACCTGCTCGCCCATCTATTGAGGAGCCACCCGTCTTAAAGTTGAAGGTCCCCCTGTATCATTTGCTATATGCATTTTTGGGGGCCATCAACACTTTGCTGGTAATAATTATAGCTGACTTGATACAGTCAGAAGTGGAAGCTTTGTTATCAGTATCACAAAATTCAAGAGGGCCATTAGTTAGTCCATTGCAGATATTGTGGGTATCCCGCCTGGTCTTTGTACTCATAAAATCCAAATTAAATCGGATTATGTTCTAAGTATAGAACATCAGCGTTGGCTTTATCCTCTTATACAAGAGGTGGTAAAGAAAGAGATAATCAAGTGGTTAGATATCAGTGTCGTGTATCCCATTACTGATAGTAAGTGGGTTAGTCCAGTATAATGTGTTCCAAAGAAAGGTGGTATTACTATTGTGACTAATGAGAATAATGATCTAGTGCCAATGAGGCCAGTCACAGGATGGAAAGTGTGCATGGATTACAAAAAACTGAATGCATGGACTCAAATGGACCACTTTCTCATGCCCTTTATAGACCAGATGCTTGACCGAATTTCAGGCAGAGGGTGGTACTATTTTCTGGATGGGTACTTGGGCTACAACCAAATCACTATTGTGCTTAAAGACCAAGAGAATACTACCTTCACTTATCCTCATGGGACTTTTGCATTCGGACGTATGCCATTTGGGTTACATAATGGTCCATCCATATTTCAGAAATATGTGATGTGAATCTTCTCTAACATAGTATAAGACACCATCTAAGTGTTTATGGATGATTTCTCAGTAGTTGGTAATTCTTTTGATGACTACTTGGTTCACTTGGCAAACGCACTTCGAAGGTGTAAGAAATGCAACTTGGTACTTAATTGGGAAAAATGTCATTTCATGTTCAAAGAAGGTATTATCCTTGGGTACAAGATTTCAAAAAGAGGTATAGAGGTAGATAGATCTAAGATTGAAGTAATCAAGAAATTACCACCACCAATTTTTGTGAAGAGTGTTCGAAGCTTTTTTAGACATCCTGGGTTTTATAGGCGATTCATCAAGGATTTCTCGAAGATTGCCAACCCTCTTTGTAGGCTTCTTGAGAAAGAGGTGAAATTTGATTTTACTGAAGCATGCTCGAAGGCTTTTGAATATTTGAAATAAAAGTTGATGATTGCTCCTATCATTGTGTCTACTGATTGGTCCTTGCCATTCAAGGTTATATGTGATGCAAGTAGATTGGCATTAGGTGTTGTACTAGGACAACAAAAATAAAATATCCTTTATCCCATCTACTAATCTAGTAAGGCTCTAAACCCTACTCAAAAGAACTACACAGTCACTGAACAAGAGTTGTTGGCAATGGTTTTTGCCTTTGAGAAATTTTGATCTTATTTGATTGGAACAAAGGTAGTTATGCACACTAATAATGCAGCATTGAGGTACTTAATGGCTAAAAAGGATTTAAAGCCTATACTAATTAAGTGGGTTCTATTGCTATAATAGTTTGATTTCGAGGTCAAGGACAGAAAAGGCACCGAGAATCAAGTTGCGGATCATTTGTCTAGACTTGAGAAGGAAGCTATGCAGAAATTTAAAGATGGACTCAAGATTAATGATATTTTTTTGGACAAACACATAGTTGCTGCTTCCCAAGATCTAATTCCATCATTTGCAGACTATGCAAATTATCTAGTCTTAGAAGACCTTTCCTTCCAGCAAAGAAAGAAGTTTATGCATGAGGTAAGAAAATTTTTTTGGGATGAGCCTTTTTAATTCAAAATTTGTATAGATGGGATTATTTATAGATGTATACCTGAGGTGGAGATGATGAGCATACTTGAGGCTTATCATTCCTCACCAGTTAGGGGTCATCATGGAGGAACCCACACAACCCACAAAATCATACAATATGGGTTCTATTGGCCAACAATTTACAAGGATGTGCATGATTTTTCTTCATCTTGTGAACAATGTCAATGCCAAGGTAACATCTCTAGACGCCATGAACTTTAGATGACTTTTATTTTAGAATTGGAATTGTTTGATGTATGGGGTGTGGTTTTAATGGGACCTTTTATGAGTTCTTTTAGTATGAAATACATCCTTGTGGTTGTGGATTATGTTTCCAAATGGGTGGAAGTGGTTGCACTCCCCAAAAATAAATTAAGAAGTGTCACAGCCATTTTAAAGAAATATATCTTCTCTTTGGCACGCCATGAGAGATCATTAGTAATGGTAGATCATATTTTTGTAATTATCTATTCAGAAGTCTGCTTTAAAATTATGGATTCAAACAAAAGGTGGTAACACCTTATCACCCATAGATTAGAGGACAAGTTAAGGTGTCCAATAGAGAAATAACGTCTATCTTGATGAAGACAGTGAATGCCAATAGGACTAATTGGTCACGAAAGCTAGACAATGCATTGTGGGCTTACCAAAAAGCTTTTAAGACCCCCATTGGTGCTTCTCCTTATCATTTGGTGTATGGCAAGGCATGTCACTTGCTTGTTGAACTTAAACATAAAGCACTATGGGCATTAAAAAATCTGATTTTTGAATGGTTGGATACAACAAAGTCAAGGATGAATAAAATTAATGAGTTGGATGAATTCTGACTCCGAGCTTATGAAAGTTTTGCACTTTACAAAGAAAATATGAAGTTGCATCATGATTTCAAGATTGAGAAAAGGATATTTGAGAAAGGTGATTGGGTATTGCTATATAACTCTGGAACTTGCTTATTTCTATGTAAGTTGAAGTTTAGGTGGTATAGTATATTTACGGTGACAAGAGTTTATCCATATGGTGCTTTGGAATTGAAGCGGGATGGTAAAGTCTCGTTCAAGGTGAATGGGAAAAATTTAAAGCATTATATGGGTAACACTGAAGAAGTTAGTGTGATTTTTGACATGGACCTTGATGAAGTCTGAGTAACCAAGGCAATTATGTCGTGCCGCGATGTTAAATCAAGTGTTGCATGGGAGGAAACCCATGAGTCTAGTTGGTGAAATCTAGGATCCAACTTAGACACATCGTGCCATGATGTTAAATCAAGTGTTGCATGGGAGGCAACCCATGTTTATGTACTTAATAATTTATAGGGTAATATGTGTGTTCAGTGTGAAGGATTAAGGAATGCAGAAGAGAGACAGAAATTCCAGAAAACAAGGTTATACAGACTCTTCACGAGTTGTACCTTAACTCGACGACTCATGTTTAAGAGTTATAAGGATCTGGGAGTTAATTCAGATCTAGGTAAGTGGACACTGGAATCCTTACAATTCTTAGAATGAGTTGTAACCTCTGATTAAAGTTTGTCACATTGAGTCGTAACGACTACAGAACCCAGATAAGGTTCCAGGTTATTATGGAAGGAGTAAAAGACCCATAAGCCTTGGTTATGAGTCGTACACATGACTAGTAACTAGACTTTCCAGGTCAAAAATCGCAGGGCAACCCAGCCCAATTCTTTGGTTTTATACAAAAGAGGGGTACCCGACCTTCCAAACAATGGATATTTCCATTGTTAAATCAATATCTGAGCTCTAAACACACAAAATCACTCTATAACATACACTAATCAGTTGGTTCCTTCCAAACTTCAATAATCTCGCAAGCTTTTGGGAATAAAAGTGTTGAAATCAAAGAAACCTAAGAATATCAATAATCAAGTAAGTCTTTGACCTTAAACTCTTTATATTTTGAGATGAAGTTGAAAATGAGTTGATATTTTAGAACTTCTTCAAGTTGAATATATACATGTATGAAAAATTGAACCCTAGTGCTTAGAAACTGAGTTTAAAATAGGGATTTGGGGGTGAATTCGACTTTGTATACTAAAAATATGTGTATTTGGGTAGAAATGGGGTGGTAATGTTGTATATTTAAGGGTAGTGTGGGGATTGTGCATTAGAAACAACTCAAAGTTAAACCTTTATGTTGCAGTGGATACGAGGCTCCTTATGATTCATACCCACAAGTAACGAGTCATTACGAGACTCGTAACCACTAACAACATAAAAGTCTAACTAGGTGTAGATTCTAGTATGATTACTACTTGACTATGTGAGTCGTAACCAACCCCTACGACTCATAAAAATAATTCATAATGACCTGGGGAGGTAACACATAATAGAGTTTTATTTTTGGTCTTCTTACGAGTGTTGGTAACAAGTCGTAAGTTGTCCTTACGACTGGTAAGGAGGACTCGTAAGCTGACCAGTGAACATTCATGTATACACTCGTTAACTGATGACTCGTGCATATGAGCCATATCCAGTAAATACGATTATGACCCTCAAATTGTATAAAGTCCAGTAAGCCACATTGACATAGAATTTTCTTGCTTTCCTTTCTCAATACATAGATATAACTAATTGATCTTATGTACGCAGGTACAATAGCTCTTAAAGGCGACTCCTCAAAGAAGAATACTAATAAGAAGTCGGCTCCCAAAGATAATTACCATCTGACGGATGAGGAAGCAAGTGACTCAAGTGGTGACTTCGTAGATTACCCAATGAAAAAGAAAGTTAACCCAAGGGAAAAATAATCTCAAGAAAAGAAGGTCGTCACACCCGAGAATACACCTTTGAAGGGCCCAAGAAAGAAGAACCCTCATGCCTCACAACCACGAACACTGTCTCAATCTGAAGAAAATAGTAGCGATGATAATAAGGAAGTAGAATCAAGTTCTAAAGAAGGTAGAGGTAATGCACATGATAAAGACTCTAATTTCCATAAGATAGAATCAGAGAATGGTAGTGATTTTGAGGGAAATGTGACTCATATTTATGTACAGGACCCACCTCTACTTATTAAACCTACTCTGGTATCTACCGTTAAACGGTGGGGGTACCCCAATATGCAGGCATATTATAATAATGGGATAAGAAGAATCCTTGCTACAAGAAGAATAAAGAGAGGGGTTTATCTTGAAAGGAGGTTGACCACAGGAAGCATATCTGAATTTCCTGGATTTACGAACAAATTTCAACAGTATAGTTTCTAATGGAAAACTACGGCACCCAGAAAGTACAGTCCTGTACTAGTGCAGAAATTTTATACTGTGTATAAGGGTAAACTAAGGAAGCAATATCCATGGGAAAACTTGTGGAGGGGTGGTGATCCAGTAACATATTTGACTATTTGGGGAATGCGGGTGAACATCTTACCACTGACTATATCGAGGTTCTTGAACGGACCAAATTTCCAGTAACCAGTAAACACTGCTGAGATGGAGTATCACATAGATGAAATGAGAAAGGTTATGAAGAAGCAAATGAGGTCGCAAGATAAGCTGAGATACTTCTTTTGGATAGCAGGCTTGATTTCTTTGAATAGGGAAAAGTCAGTTGGATGGTCGGTGGACCAGGAGTACAATCACAGTAAATTACAAATCAGACACTGAACATCGAGGCTAAGGCATGGTGGACTTTGGAATGGCATAGACTATGTCCCACTACTTAGGAAAATATGCTTAGCCCGGTTCGTGCAGCGTTGATAGAAGGACTCATGGCGGGGTATGAGTTTGATGTGGGGTAGTTCTTAATGAGAGAAATACGTGACCGAGCAATTAGTGGAGATAATCTACTTTTGGCATTCCCATACATGATTACACAAATTTACTTGGCAGCAAGGGTGCAAGAACTTCCAGTGATTGACCAGTTCATTGAGTCAAAAAATACTATGGACTTGGGGAAGATTTTTGATGCAGCAAATCCCATAACCAGGCAGGTAAAGCAAGGTGCAGCATTGCTAGCTCAAGTGATGCAAAGAAAAGAACAAGGAGCGGAGGATGTTGGAGTTGATGAGGTGCCAGTTGAAGGTGGCCAGTCTGAGCCATAATATTCTAATATGGAAGGCCTAACTAGCACTCCAATTACACCACATATTGCAGCCCTATGGGTATCATCATCTAGAACAGCACCACAAGGGTATGTGATTATTTCCTAGTCTAGTTTAGATGATATTATGCACAGGTTGGTAATGGTCGAAGCAAAGGTATAGTTAATCAAAGGTGGTGTGAAGCCCTGGGTTGAGAACAGGCTAGAAGAATAAAACAAATGGATGTAGGGTAGATTGGATGATTTTGAGCAAAGAATGACCCATTAGTTGGGAAGCAGCCAAACTCCTAACATTGCGGAGGTTAAAGCTGAAGTGGCCAAGATAAAGAAACTAGTGAATGAGCTGTATGACAGGCCATTTATCCCAGCACCAGTAATAACAAAGATTGAGCCTGAGATAGAAGGTTAAAATATCTAGAGTATCCATATGAGAGAAGAAAAGAGAGAGATAAAGAAGAGAAAATTCCAGAGTGCAACGAAATAAAATCTAAAGAAATTAAAGAAATATAGCATATAGAGTGAGAAGGACTGGTAGGTAAGGGTCCAAGAGATTACAGTGAGTATTGGTAGCTCAAAACCGTCAATTGATGATACTGAGAGGGGCAGTGATGTATCCCAGACCCCTGAAGTACCAATAAGCGCACTGGCGACAACTGTTGACACTATTGTAGAGACAGTCCCGACATCTAATGGGACTACTATTGAGGATGGTAGGACCTAATCTGAGGGCCCACGTGATGGGGTAGCATGAGCCAGCACCTTGAGCACCCAGGTATGTCCTACTCTCTTGTATTACATTATTAGATGCACTGGATATAGTGCATAGAATTTAAGTTGGGGTGGGGGTGTATAAAGGTCGCCATAGGTTACAATTATCGTGTTTCGAAACTCGTGGCCACAATCTAAAAAAATTGTGAACCGATATGTGTTTGTTGCTTTAGTGAGTTGTGTGAATCTAGAAATAGGAGAAAAATTTGTACTTGTGGCAGTAGATGTGATTTTGAATGATATGTTGAATTTGTTTGATTTTGAAAAAATTATGCTGAAAAATTGATGCCCCTCCTAAAATTTTGATGATAGTGTGATGTGTGTATGTGTGAGGGACGACCATGAATCTGATAATGGCATTAGAATTATGAATAGAAAATCTATGGAAAATAATTGCATAACAGGATAAGTTGTACCTAGAAGTATGACCATGTGCGAGTGTGTGTGAGGCGTTACTTAGTTCCCGATGTATCAAAATCTAGAACTTGTTTGGTTGCTCTTACCTAGGGTTTAGGATAGTCGATTAGGAGATGATCATAGTCCACTTTTGTTGTAAGTCCACTCGATACTAAATTTCCCACAAAATGATATATGAATCCCTCGATCTAAAAAGTTGAGCAAAATTGACCCATTTTTTTAGTACGCTGATTTCACCTTCCCCTTTCACCTACAATGAACCTGTTTTGGCCCTGGTCCTCCTTGGGCACTGTGCACCTCAACTTAGGAAACATAAGTTGAGGATGGCTATGATAGGTGTGCGTAGGAAAAAATAAGTATGAATAAAGTCGTGTAGAAATAAAAATAAATAAGGGCAGGTGCGATGAAAATAAAAAGAAAATAAAAGAAAAAGAAAGTGTTTGATGCTCGAAGCTAGTGGAACCCACAGGAAAATTGGAGAGAGTTTTTAGACACCTTTGAAATGTCTAGAAAATTCAACATAAAGAAAATTTATAACTCTCTTATGCCTCAGTTCCCTAAGGTACAATGGAAACAACTTATAACGGCAAAAGGACTGATTTCAAGGCATCAGTTTATACAGTGGCTCGCTTTACATCGCAGATTATCTACTGTGGATAGGCTCATGAAGTGGGGAATTTGAGTGCCTCAAGAATGCGTGCTTTGCTCCTACAGGCTGGTAGAAACTTATTCACACCTTTTCTTTGAATACTCCTTTTCTGACAATATTTGGAAGATTCTTCTTGAATGGATAGGGTTTAACAGGAGTATTGGTGACTGGAATTGTGAGACCAGTTGGCTCTCTTCCTTGATCAGGCTAATAAATGTCAAATCTATGATACTGGGGTTTCTTTTTACAGCCACAGTCTATGTTGTTTGGATAGAAAAAAATACCAGGAGGTTCAACCAGCTTACAATATGACCATAATGAAGAATCCAAGAGATTGTGTTACAACTTCACATTATTGGGAAAAGGAATAACAAATGGAGAAGCAAAGCTAAATAATTTTCCTTGTTAGTCAACAAATAGAATGTTATTCATGTTAGTTTATGGGGGTCCAAAATCAGAATTTTACTGAGATCTAGCTATATAGTCCAAACAAGCTAGTTATACAAATGGTTTACTTGGTTAAATGAAATCTTTCTGATTTGAACAAAAAAAGAAAAAGAAAATTGAAAAGAAAAGAAAAAATAAAAAGATAAGAAAAATAATGTGAGAAAAGAAAATTGCACCTGACCCAATCTGAATGTGCTTTAAAATAAAAAGGAAGGCATAAGGGCTGAAATAAAAGGAAGAAAAAGTGGAAAATAAGTAGACCCTAAAGAAAGCATAGTGTCAAGGAGGCGTAGTCACTGAAAAATCCCAAAAAGATGTCACCAGTCCCAAACCTACGTTACAAGTTGAATAAAGTCCTTTAGTGATCCTATCCCGACTGTCCAAAAACTCCAGAAGAGAGAATATGAGCAAGCCTATGGTATTTTGTATACATCGACCGATACTTCTTTGTGAGTGAGAACGACTTTTGAAAATTTCCCTGAATAATTATTGTTGATCTAAACTTAGTAAATGGGACTTCTTTGATTGTGAGCATATATGGGTTATGTTGTTAAGTTGCTACACTGTTCGGCTAATGTGATTTGTGTCTATGCCTAGTTATCTGTTACTAATGTAATGCCATCATTGGATTTCTTTATGTTTCTCCATGTGCCAAATCAATATTCACAGTTGGGTTCTTGAAAATTTAAAACTAGGAGGGGGAATAAAATTGTTGAAAATTAAATTGAAAAGTCATTGCCTTAGGTATCTTAGGATCTTTCTATTTAAGCATCGTTGTTGTGTTAGAGTTTTTGATTTTTGTTTTGCCTGAGGACACGCAAACATTCTAAGTTGAGGGTGTTGAAGCATCATGGAAACACGAAACTTTTTATGCTTAAACAAAGATTTTATGCTTGAACTTAGGTCGTTTAGGTAGATATGATGTTGTTTTGTAGTTGTTGCAGGTGAAATAGGTGAATAACATTCTTGAAATAAAATTAGAAGAAAAATATCTAAAAAGGATAAAGTATATGCATCATACGAGTCTCCATACAAGTCGTCAACACAACATATGGCTCATAGGTTTACTCATAAGCAAACAGTAACAAAACCCAAGTAGAAAAACTAGGTGAAGGGTAGATACGTCTGAAGAGTACAAATCATAAGATGTCGATATGAGTCATGGCAAGAAACTATATAGAGAATTAAAACTTAAGAATTCATACAGAGATGAAGTCATAGAAGAAGACGGGTCAGAAAATCTGAGTACGACTCATACAATGAAATTGTAAAGAGACCAGTGTCTAGAGCATTGAAAGAGTAAGGCCCAGGTGGTGACGAGTGAAGACCACGAGTCGTATGATCAAGGTATAACTCATGCTGATGAGTCGTAAAGATTACAAAATCCCAAATCCTTGGAAGATCATTAACTGGAAAGCTGTAACACCCCAGATTCTGAACCTCGGACGCTACACGATGCTCATAATCCCAAAAGACCATAAGCTAACCCTTTTCTGGTACCTGCTGCAATAACTGAATAATATACTATAACAATGCAAAAAACTAGTGGAAAACTTACCATAAGGTTCAAACTAAATTACAACTATATAAAATATATTAATACCAAAACTAAAATAAATATCTGAACTTCTAGTCTGAAAGCCTCTAAACTGTCTAAACTTGGAGTTGATGGGAAAAAAAACCCCAACTAACTCCATTTACTAAAATACTGAATCTAATGCAATTCTAAAATAAGGAACATCCTCAAATGATGAGGACTCACTGCTAAGTCTACTACTGCTGGATGAGTCTGAACTGCTAAGGATGCTCTGGAGCTCATGCTTCTGAACCTATGATATAAGACACCAGAGCGCAAGAGAAAAGTATGCATCAATACTTTGAATGTACTGGTACGCTAGATGAGGTAAGGCTAAATTCAAGGTTTTACATGCATGAACAATACTGACTAAAGATCATGAGATTACTGAATGAGGACACATGCATGAATGCATAAACTATAACTGAAGTCCTGGAAATACTGAATTCTACTCACTGGACTTCTAATAATTGAGTCACTGATACTGATATCTGATTGACTGAAGTTGAGATCAGTCCTATCTAGCGGGTGATCTCTGAATCTGCTTATAATGAAAATGATTGACTTAATTTGAGATCAGTCCCATCTAGTGGGTGATCTCTGGATCTATGGAACTATCTAAGTTCTTTACTGATCTGAGTGAATATATCTGACAGTCCTGATTTCCGTAATACTGATCTGAGTTCTATTCTGAAGACTAAGACTGAAACTCAGACTGTGGGAAGTAGTCATCTAACCGACATGCCCCTTCTAGCTAAGTTTGGGGTCCAACCTATAACCCCAATTGGAAGGGTGTCAGTACCGTGCCACGGGTAAAGACAACTTTTATGGAGTCAATCCTATCTAACGGGTGACCCCTGGGATCAGTCCTATCTAACGGGTGATCCCTGAGTATGCCAATCATGTCTAACGGGTGACATCTTGTACCTATGCTGGCTACGTAATTCTATAGCTTAGGGACCTTAGTCCTATCTAATGGGTGAGACCCGAGCCCCCATCCCTAGGTTCGCTCGGTGCTAAATTCTACTCCCAACTAAAAGACACTAAACTGATTATTAATTTATACTAGGCTTGACTGAACTGTTACTGATCGTACTTGTTTGACTGAGCTAAACTAAATTCACTGAGTTCAGTTGACTGGCAGAATATTACTGAGTTTTGAATCGATTACTGAACTAAAGATGGAATGCTACAGATACTGAGATTATTGAGATTTCCTACGTTCTGTAACTATCTAAGTTCTACTGAGTTCTGTAACTGACTGAGAGTACTACTAATAATGGCATGAGTGAGATTATCATAAAACTGACACTGGCTCTAGACAAGCAGCTAATTTGTCTGGTATAAATACCCCCAGGACTTGATAACATAAATAATACAAGACAGGACAACTCTTACATAACATAGCAATAGGCTATCATTCATAACACAATCAATGAGGCATCTCTTCAAGCACGTGGAAGTCTTAAACATGTAAATGTATAGGGAGTTCATACTATTATCTCATAATTCATTCAATAAGGAATTCACATGAGTAGGAATGCATGCAACATAGCATAATTCATTCACTAAGGCCTTCCAACAAACACTTGGCATGCATTAACTTATACACAATTGAGGATTTCTTGTCAACATGCTATAATGACTCTATTTTCTTCACATAAGAATTTTATCAAACATATGGGGAGCATACTTTATTCAATACACCAAATTAACATGGTTACATCAATCATCATGCATCTTGAAGGGGTTTATCATAAACATCACATACTAGGATCAAAACTTGAAACTTTGTAAACAAAACATGAATTAAAACTCAATAACAACATGAACTTCAATTTCAATTCACATGAATCATGAAAACTCATAAATATATAATCTTTGAATTTAGAAAAGGATTCTTGAAATTCTTGGGAGAAAGGAATCCAAGAATCAACATCTAACATAATTGGAAATCTAGATTCTTAAAGTTCTTAAAGACTCTTGGGGGGATTCTTGAGATTGCTTTTGAAACTTGGAGGTTAGGGTTTTCTATCTTTGAGAGAGAATGCTTTTATTCTTGAGGAATAGTGAAAATAAATGACCAATTTTGGCTATTAAGGGTTTGAATCCTGTATATAGGCTGATTAGGGGCTTTAGGAAATTACCAATTGGTCCTTGGAATTAAATAATAGAACCTGAAAATCCTGATTTCTCATGCTAGCGCAACGCGGTGAAATCGCACCAGCTCACTGGAAATTGGACAACTGGAAAATAGAGCCTTGGTGCGATGCCCCATAATCACGGAGGCTCACTGGATTTTGATGATTTCCATTTTGGCTGGCTCTGCGATGCACTAAAGTATCAGGTGGTACACTATCTCACTAAAATGGCTCTAACTCTTCGCCCAAGTGTCAAATTTGGGAGAATTTGATATCGATGGAAAGCTTATTCAATTTTCCAAATGATAAAAAGTCAAAATCTTGAAAATACTATAGGGAATAAAAAGGTATTCATCTATGAAGCAAGATCCTTGATGTTCTAGAGATGAATCAGAGTTATGTAGAAGTACGAGGTATTACAAAAGCATATGACTAGCACTGTACGACTCAAAGTATACCTTATGAGTAGACCACGCGAGTCGTACCTTATGCCAACATACTTTTCCTATTTTGTTTTAATTAGGATTTCTGGATTATTTTGAGATACTATAAATACCTTAGGGTTATTCCTTTATTAGGTTACGCACTTTTACAATACTTGTATTACTTTTTACATAATTTGATCATTGAGATTTTGTTCTTGAGATTTTTGGATTTTTATTCAATTGAAGACTTTGGATTTTCATCTTCTTATTCTTATGCAATTGATTACCTGTGTTCTTTATTGATTATCATGGATTGTTGCATTAACATGACCGGCTAATTTCTTTGACTAGGATTGTGAGAACCCTAGTGGATTGACTACGTAGAGGAAGTGGGAGATTCATCTATTCTAACATGGATTCATGTATCTTAATCTTCTTCATATTAATCAACCTCAGTGCTACTGCACAAGCTTGAGGATTGCTTGTATTTGAGAACGTCCTGAAAAATGAGTTTATGATTAGGAAAAGGGTATTTAGACAATAATTTGAGATTCACATCCATCTTATTATTTCACAATCTCATTGTAATACCCCAAACTTTCTTTAAAGTCTAATTTAGTCTCTAGAATATTTAGGGATGACTTCCTAAGTTAATAATGTTTAAATTAGATAGAATTTCCCCAATTTTAAATTTTTATCATGTGGTAAATTGAATTAGCTTTCCAACGATACTAATTTTTCCAAAATCCAATATCGGGGTAAAAAGTTATGGACGTTTTATAGAGAACTGTTCGAACTGTCCAAGAGCGATGGGCAGGCCGATGAACCATCGCGCTTGCGATGAAACGTCACTCCATCCATCGAAACTGAGACAGTAACCCTACTTTCTAGGCAATGTGCGACGTGCAGGCCAACGGACCATCGCTCAAGCCGTCGCACACTTTCGTTCAGCGAATTAAAGTCATTTTTAAAAGGGATGTTTGGGTCTTTTTTCACCATTTTTAACACCTATTTATATCATATCAAGTCTCATAACTCCTATTCACCAATAATATCAAAATTAGGATTTGTTTCAAGATCATTCCTCAAGAACAATATCCACACCCTTCTTCAAGAAACTAAGAAATTCAAGTTCTTCAAGTTCAAGAACCATCAAGAAAATAGCAAGATCTGTGTTTCCCAATCCAAGAACGTTCAAGAAATGTTAGTTATCTTTCAAGATTCAAGCTTTTGAGGTATTTTAGATGTTGATTCTTGGGTTCCTTCCACCCATGAAGTTTAAGAATCCTTTTCAAAATTTTAAAGTTTGTGTATTTATGAGCTTTCATGATTTATGTGAATTGAAGTTCATGATTATGTATTGTTGAGATTTAATTCATGATTTACACTACAAGTTTCAAAAATTGATTCTAGTATGTGATGAATTGTGTGATGTTCATGATAATCCCTCTTCAAGTTGCATGTTGATTGATGTATCCATGATAATTAGGTGTAGAAATTGTTGAATAACCAAAGCATGCGCTCCATATGTTTGATAAAATGCTTATGTGAAGGAATTAGAGTCATTATAGCATGTTGACAAGAAATCCCCAATTATGTATAAGTCCATGCATGCCAAGTGTCTGTTGAAAAGCCTTAGTGAATGAATTGTGACATGTTAGCATGAAATCCCCAATTATGTACACTTGAATGCATGTTATATGTTTGATGCAAGACCTTGTGGGATGAGTTAAGAGATATTTGTATGCATTCCCTATGCAATCACATGTTAATATTTCCAAGTGCTTGAAGAGATGCTTTATTGATTGTATTGTGAATAATAACCGATTGCCATGTTATGTACGAGTTATCCTGTCTTGTGTTATTTATGTTATCGAGTCCTGGGGTTATTTATACCCGACAAATTAGATGTTTGTCTAGAGCCAGTGTCAGTTTTCATGATAATCTCAGTCAAGTCATGATCCTTGAACTCAGTACTCTCAGACAGTTACAGAACTTAGGAAATCTTAGAAATCTCAGTATCATTAGCATTCTAGCTTCAGTTCAGTACTCAGCTCAGCTCTTAGTAGTATTCAAGTATTCAATTCAGAACTCAGTAGCCTTCGGTCAGACAACAGAATCCCGTAGTATTCCGTCAGTCAACGGACAAGTGAACTCAGTTTAGCTCAGTTAATCAGTAAGATCAGTAATAGATTTAGCTTAGTCTATTACAGTTTAAGAAAAAAAATTAGTTCAGTATCTTTCAGTTGCGAGTAGAATTCATCACCGAGCGAACCTAGGGATGGGGGCTCACCCGCTAGGTAAGACTGAGATTCCTAGAAGCAATCCCTAAGTTCCAGAACTATATATCTAGCATAGGTACGAGATTTCACCCGTTAGATAGGACTAACATACTCAGGGATCACCCATTATATAGGACTGATCTCAGAGGTCACCCGTTAGATAGGAATGACTCCATAAGAAAGGTCTTTACATGTGGCACGGTATTGACACCCTTCCAGTTGGGGTTACAGTTTGGACCCCACTAATATTGGGGAATGTTGGTTAGATGACTACCTCCCACTGTCTTAGTTTCAGAATCAGTCTCAATAAAAGAACTCATCTTAGTAGTACAGATTCAGGACTGTTAGATACAATCAACCATTAGCATATTCAATGGAGTTAGATATCACCCATTAGATAGGACTGATCTCAGACTTATTCAATTATCTTCATTAATTTCATAGATCACCCGCTAGATAGGAATGATCTCAGACTAAGTCAAATCATTTTCATTATCAGTATATTCAGAGATCACCCGCTAGATAGGACTGATCTCAGGTCCAGTTAGTCATTCTTATTATCATTAGATTAGAGATCACCGCTAGATAGGATTGGTCTTAACCATAGTACTCAGTTATCAACATCAATCGATTCAGTTATTCAGTATCCTAGTATTAGTAAGCTCAGATGCCAGTAAAGCAGTATTCAAAACTTAGTATTCAGTGTCACTATGATATCAGTTATGGTTTATGCATTCATGCATGTATCCTTATACAGTATACTTAGTTTATTTAGTCAGTATTTCTCATGCATATAAACCCTTGAATTTAGCCTTAATTCATCTAGCATACCAGTACATTCCCTCATACAAACATATTTGTGCTATGGTGTTTTATTTTACACCATAGGTTCAGAAACACGAGAGCCAGAGTACCCTTAGCAGTCCAAACTTAGTCAGCAGCAGTTGATAGCAGTGAGTCCTTATTATTCGAGGATAATCTTTATTTATATCATTATATTATATTTAGTATGGTAGTAGATAGATTTAGTTAGGGACCTGTCCCATCAACTCCACAGTTCAGACAGTTTTTAGGCTTTCAGACTACAGAGTTTTCCAGACTAGCTATTCTGATAGTTGTTTTAATTTTGATGTTGATAGATTTTATTCAGTTGTATTTCAGTATTTGAACCTTATGGAAAGTTTCCTCCAGTTGCTTTATACATTTTTACACTATATTATGCAGTGCTCAGTTACAGGTACCAAAAAAGGGTTAGCTTGTGATCCTTCGGGATCATAAGCATCGTGTAGCGTCTGGGGTTCAAAATCTGGGGCATTACACTCATCTAATCAACTTGAGACTTAAAAGGTGAAAGTTGAACTGAAGTCATAGACAAGGGGAAATAAGGCGATGCCCTAAAACTCATAAGGTAAAGGGTGAAATTTATCAACGCGTTCACAAAATGGTTAATAATACATAGATTGTCGACTTTACATGTAGAACAACTGAATAGGTGAGTTGAACACGAGAAATTTATGGAGTTGAGAAGACAGGGGGGACACAGTCCTAGTGTTCGTCTTCTATTATTTACAAACTCAAAGCTTTCAAGATCAGTGACTACTTAGTGTTAATTCCAAATTCCCCCATTTACTTTTCCACACTGCTTGTGAATTTCATCAAGTTAAGCAACTTTTCAATGTTTTCCCTATGGATTTGACCCCAACCTAGTTTAGGTTACTATATTTGGCATCGATCGCAGCATACTTCTTTGGAGGTTAGTTTTGGGGAGACATCAACAAGATCCATAAATACAGTCAGAGAATTAGTTAACCTAAAAGGCATGACCAAAAACTCATAATGATCATACCAGGTAAGCAAAGCAGTCTTAGGGATATCCACCTCCCTAATGTTCAACAGTTGATAACCCGACCAAAAGATCAATCTTAGAAAAGTGCGTAGCACCCTGAAGCTGGTCAAAGAGATTATCTATTATGGGAAAAGGATACTTATTCTTTACTGTCACCTTATTCTACTGGCGATAGTCTATACACATTCGAAGGGATTCATCCTTCTTACGCACGAAAAGAACCGGATCACTCCACGGAGAATCACTAGGGAGAATAAAACCCTTATCAAGAATATTTTTCAACTGCTCTTTTAGTTCCTTTAACTCAGCTAGAGCCATTATATAATGAGGGATAGAGATAGGATGGGTATTCAAAAGAAGGTCAATCCTAAAGTCTATTTCCCTATCGAGAGAAATACTAAGGAGATCATTGGGAAACACTTTAGAAAACTCACTGACTATAGGGATAGATTACAAAGAAGAACCCTCAGAATTAGAATCTTTAACCCGAAAGAAATGATATAGACATCCCTTGGAAATCAATTTTTGGGCTCTTAAAGAGGAAATGAGCCTTCCCTTAGGCACTAAGGAACTTCATTCCCACTCAATCACTGGATCATTAAGGAATTGGAAACTGACACTTTGAGTCCTACAATCAAGGGACACATAGCACAAATTGAGCCAATCCATCCCCAAGATAACATCAAAGTCTAACATATCCAACTCTACCAAATCCACTAACATCTTCCTACCACAGATAGATACCACACATCCCCTGTAGACTTTTATAGCCACAATAGAGTCACCTACTGGGGTAGACACAAAAAGGAGATCAGAAATACACTCAAGACTAAAATCAAAATGAATAGCCACATAAGGGGTCACATAAAAAAGAGTAGACCCCGGATCTAGTAAGCAATATAGGTCACAAGATAAGACTTGTAATGTACTAGTGACAACATTAGGAGAAGCCTCAAATTCCTAACAAATATCAAGAGCATATAGACGATTCTAACCAGTGTTAAAGCTAGAAGTAGCCCCCTTTTGTGCTGGAGCTGAAGGAGTAGCCACAGGGACCTTATTAGCCCTAATAGCAACATCGCTTGAAGGATAGTTCCTCTGAATATGGACAATCTAGCCACATCTGAAATACTTATTTCTTTCCTCATCACAAAAACCATGGTGCAACTGCCCAAAAAAACTACAAGAAGGATATGATAGAGCTGACTAGGACTCACTATCCTGAGATTGGGCACCTTGCGCCTTAAGCCCACTGTTGATATGAAAGTGACAATCACCAGATGGCTTAGGCTATGAATCATTATCCGTAGAATGAGAACCAAAATTTCCCTTCTTTTCTTAGACCACTATCTACCATCTCTATCATTATTCTATTGGCCTTAACCCTACTTAGAATACCTGGATCTCATTTCCTCTTCCCCACTTCTGCATGTTTTTTCTTTTCCTCTTCAACCTATTACATGTATACCACAAGCCTAAAGATATCCATGTCTTTAATCAACAAGGCATCCTTACACTCCAACGCCAAGTCTCTAGACAAGCCCGAAGCAAACTTTCTCATCTAAGCCCTCATAGAAGATACCAACTCTGGATCATAACGGGTTAATTGATAAAATTTCAAGGCATACTCTATCACAATTATCCTACCTTATTTTAGATTCACGAACTCCTCAGCTTTAGCCTTTCTCAACTCCTGGAAGGCACCAAAAAACTCATCCCATAATTCAAACTCTTCATCATCACCCCTTGACTGATCCTACTCCTCATACCACTGATAAGATACTTCCTTTAATTGATATGAGACAAAATCCACACCCTCCGCATCAGTAACATGCATCCTCCTGAATATCTTATCCATTTCATCTACAAAACCTTGAGGATCCTCTTCCACCTTAGAGCTAGTAAAGGTTGAAAGGTTTAGCCTTATGAACTAGCAAACCCTAGTGGCCTCAGAAGATGGAGTAACAGAACCAACACGATCAGGCTGATGAGATTGAGAAGTAACCAATCGAGTCAGCATAGATCGATAGAATTTGGCATTAGAAATGTCTCCTTGGATCGGTGAGGCATAATCATCATTAGCTCAAGGAGGACTAGTAGGGACCAGTGGAACTCCATGAGGGGGTACAATTAGGAGCTGGGGCCCTAGATTGGGTTTGTAGTCCATAAGTAGGACGAGTTTCATCCAGATTATCCTCAGGTGGGATAGAAGAAGTTCCATGAGCATCAGATCTTCAGGGAGGCATGATCTAAACTGAGAAGAAATAAAATTAGAGGAGTTTTAAGACCTTAGACTCTATAGCTCAAAATTTGATCACAAGAAAGGGAAATATTCCTAAGTACCTCTGAGCCTCTCCCTTATAAGTATGGCACACTACACACCTATAAAAGAGACTCTACTTTACACGGCTTTGTGGATACCCAATTAACCATGAACCTCGCTTTAATACCAACTTTGTCACGACTCAAATTAGGGCCTGGCCATGGTGGTTATCTTAAAGATAGAATAACCAATAACTCAAAGGAATCTAAGAATATCAACAACCAATCCCAATCCATAATATCCACAAAGCCTCTACCAACCAAAAATGATCTAAGTAGGGACATTCCCCTAAGATAGCCAAAAGAAACCATGAGAAATAGTGTATGACATGAAGTAAACCAAGACATAACAGCTTCGGGAAAAAAGAGGCTCACCACTTCAAGCTGACTAACGAATGCTCTAAGATCACATATCACTATATAGAAAAAGCAGAAGTGTCTCCAATTTTTGCATCGTATGGGGATACAGAATTCAGAGATGGTTAGTATGTTAAGCTCTAGCAGGTAACTCGGGGAGGGGATAACATAATGCCAGGTCAAAACCACAATAAAAATATCCACATACACACATCGTACATACATATATATAATATGTTGGGGTAGGGAACATGGTTTAGCATACAAGTAAAATATTATCCTGGAGTATGTAGCTTAACCACCATAAAGAAGGCATCCATAAGCTATATGAGTTCAGCTCTCTTGCTGAAAGGGCCTTGGTGTGTGTTAGCTACATAAACTAGAGGTATCAAGGAAGACCAAGGAATGCCCCGACCCCATGTCAATCAAGGATACAAAAATATATATTTATATAGATTGTGTCACAAACACACGGTCATCATGACCAATCCTCACACCGAAAAATATGAGTTTCCAGTACAAGTTAAGACTCACACCTTCACAGCTTAGCTACATAACCTCATTTAAGCCCAAATTAAAATAAGTTTCACAAAACCCTTTCATTAAACTATGGAATTACACAATGTCACACCAAAAGTATCATCATACCCTTACACTCATAAGCTTACACCTATGCTATTTTAATTATATTCCATCATCCTGGGGGAATGCCTCGGCCCTGTTTGTTCATTAAATCAAATTTTGGGAATACCTCGACCCTTTAAATTTATCAAATCAACTCAGGGAAAAGCCTCGACCCTTGAGGTTTTAATTTCAGTTAAAACATGGCCAACAAGGCCTTAAAAATCCATGTTTAAATTTTAACCATTTATGTAATGCAATAGTGTTGGTAAGTAATGTCAAATCATGTGACAAGCCGTATTTTGAAACCAAGCGCACAAGTAGGTTGAGGGAACACAACTGTCAAACCAACCTCAATACCAAAATAATCAAATTGGGGCAATTCCTTAACCCCCATTCCAATTCCAACACCCATAACTGTCAAACCAACCTCAATACCAAAATAATCAAATTGGGGCAATTCCTTAACCCCCATTCCAATTCCAACACCCATACACCCAATTTGTTCAAAAAACATTGATAAAACACAACTGATGCATAAAAAATCATAGGAAAATAATTTAAGAACCAACCATGCCAAAACCCTCATCCCATGTCAAAACCTATATTCAATTTCACATCAATAATCATTTAATACATATGCTTAAAGGAAATAAGTTTGATGATAGAGTCACATGCCTGAAAGTACAAAGAATTATGAAGAGAAACCAACCCTTGAGCCCTTAGATGACCAACTTTGAGGAACCCTAGTTTGTTCTTGACTTAAGGTTTTGAGAGAGTTTGAGAGAGTGTTTATGATTGATAATAGTTGAAAATAATGCCCCAAAGGTTCTTTATGGTCGTGGGTCTTAACTGGGTAAAGAGGGAAATATCCACAATGCCCTTCAATAAAAGCTAAAAATTTATCGCCAGTGACTATGGGTTACTATACGACTCGTAAGGACTCACTACGTCTTGTCACCAGAAGTCTTCATTTGGAAAGTAGCTAAGTGACCCCTCTCTAGTGACCCTACAACTCATACCTATGACTCATCAAGAGACCATATGACTCATAAGGTCTTAGTTGTAACCCAAATAGAAGCATTTGGGGTACACACTGGTCCCCTACGATTGGTACACTATGATTCTTAAAGAATCATTACGACTCGTAACCCCCAGTCATAGTCACAATAAAAACTCTGGGATAGCATACTGGTCAGGCTATGATTGGGGTCTTAAGACCTGTATAGAGACATCACGACTCATAAGAAGAGTCATAGGTTGGACAGTGAGTTCAAATATTCAGAACTTTCCAAGGACCAAAAAACTAAAGTGTTACAAATCCAATAATCAAATCGATTGTTTCGACAAGTCATAATTACATATATCACTGTGGGAAGGCTCAAATTACCAAGAATGTATGAAAATTAAGAAAATGACCTGGAGGGTCACTACATATGGGAGGGCATTACTACGTACATTGTAAAAGATAAGACCTAAAAAGACTACCATGTAAATTCTTTAACTAATATATAGACTCAATATAAGCTTCACAACAAAGAGAGGGGGAGGGGAAAGGCAACAACTTCTTTCAAATAAATTCCTAAAGTTAGCCTTTTTCAATTGACAAAGCAAAATTATAGAGATGAGTACAACTACTCTAAGTCAACCATATTCTCTTTATGGCTGATCGTATCTGACCATAAACCAAATATCATTAAGAATTTATTGGATTAAAATCTTTATTGATAGAATTCCTCTATTTTCTAACAACAAAGTCAATCAAAGAGACTTTATGAGCTATCTAATTGTATGGAAAAGCAATGCACTATTGATCTCTTAATAGGGATAATATTTCAGACTTGAGACTTTTCTTAATCAACCAAACCAAGTAGGCATGGATAGCATTAACTAACAATGCTCACAGTCCGCACATGGACACCAAGTTTTACGTAATTAACGCAATAATGATGAAACTTAAATGAGCATGAGTAGATTTTATCAAGGGAAATAGATCATAAAACCTAGTCATAGATAGTATAAGCAAGCCATAGATGACAAAACAAAAAATTTGAGTTTTGAGCTCGAACCACACAAATCTAGACGGATAAAAATCTAGTAAAAAACAAATGATAGCCTTTGTATTACACCAATCAACATCAAAACTAACGATAAAACCAATTCTCGCACCAACTATAAGATTCCAATTTTGACAAATACAAATTAGAAAATCAGTTACACTATAAAAACATAAATAAAATCATTATCCAATTTATTTTATCATAATAATGGCTTTAAATCTCAACTCCGTGTATTTACAATAATTAGAAGATCATTTCACAACAAAATTCAAAGCAAACTTATTTTCTAAATAATTCCTAACATACAGATAAAATCAATAAGAATAAGATGAAGCATTCTTTGAATTGTAAAAGTTTGAACAAGAACAAGACAAGTCAAATATTGCATGAGCGAGCACATTAAATTTGAGGCACATGGATCTGAAATTGAAAGAAAAAACAAATAGACAAGTAGTTTACCTTTTTTAGGGTAGCAAACTGGAATTACGAGCCTTTGTTAGGATCGCCACCAAAACATAAAATTGATTCCTTAGCAAAGATCATAAGATACCATGAGTCATATAAGGATCTTAGCCTAGAAATCCAAGTAAAAACCCTTACCTTGGGGTTCTTTCTCTTAGATAACACCTCTAACCTCACTTTCGATAGTCAATTTAAGTGAATACTTATAGGGTCATATTGGAACTGATTTGGTGATTAAATGTCTATGTGGGACTGAGATTTTTAGGGTTAAATTAGGCAAATCATCCCTAATTTTGAAATTCAAAATTGGGGATAAGGTCCAACTCATCACTGCCAGTATGAATTAGTACCAAATTCAGAAGAATATTATAATTTTTTATGGAATAATCTCACTAGAGGTGCCACCCAGGATTTTCTAGGTCCTTCTAGAAACTCCAGACCTTACCATTCATAAAATAGATAGAAATCAAAGGAAAATTAATGAAATGGATGGATTTAGGATGATTTCAATTGAATTTGAAGGTTTTGTTTAGTTGATGTTGTAACATCTGATTTGGAGTTGGTGTATGTTGGGTTGATATTGTTGTTCACTATTGCTATTTTTTATATCATTTTTAGCTATTGTTAAAGAATAAAGGAAGATATTAGGGTTAATGGATCAGGTCAATATAGTGTTGGTGGCTAGTTTTGGGGTATATTAATTAGGAATGAGATTTAAATTAGGCCATTTATAAAATATCCCCATAGGTTTAGGATCCAGTCAATTACAGTTATATTTTAACCCATTTGAAAATCAATTGGATAATTACATTACAATTGTGTCCAATTTGATTTCAATTATGATCAAATTTAATAAATTGACTAAATTGAGTTGGAATTTGATATGAATTATCAATCGATTTAATCCCGCATTTCTTGGTTTAATAAAATCAAGTGAATACTTCCGAAATAATTTATTTTAAAGATCAAATAACATATTTACCTATTTGAACCAATTTTTAAGATAGTTCTTGATTAAAAAATAATTTAGGATTAAAATATTATTTACGTAAGAAAATTATATAGTCTCGTATATATGAATAAGGAGATATTCTTAAAATAATAAAATTAACTCACTACCAACTTTAAAAAAGATTATTCGGATAAAATAAATATTTTAATTTTGTTTAAAATTGAAGTAACTCAGGATTAAACAATGTCATGGAGGGCAAAAATTAGGTGCCAATAACTGTCTCTTCCATTTGAGTAGGAAGAATGTAAGTAGCCCTAGAAAAAGCGATTTTGATATTCTTAATTTTTTCCAACCTCAAATTCATTTCTCGAAGGCAGTTGATTTTTGCATGAATTTTAGGGAGTTATGGTTGATCCCCAAAATTGAGTTTCCCTATATATCTCAGGTTACATGAGAATTTAAGCCACTTGTAGTTCATAACACTTGATTTGGGCTCATAATTTTCAAAGAATTGAAAGCTATCTAGGTTTCAAATTTTAAAGAGACCGAAAATTTAAAGAATAAGAGGGTTGGAGGTTGGAATGCAGTTGAGTTTTCAACAAAGATCCCATCCTACACATCTCTGAGATTCACCAAACTTCTTGTAGTTTGACTTGATCAGTAGAAAATATAGTCTTTTATTTTATATAATCTTTGGCTTGGAATGAGTGACAAATCAATTGAGTTATGGAAAAGAGGCTTGTAACCTCATAACTATGAATGTGGAGCTCTTCACATCCATAAGTAAGTATTTACCTGGACGTAATTTCCAAAGCCCTAGGTGTACTGTCACTCGAATTTAAAGAAAAGAGATGGTTACCTCTGGTATGAGTTTAGAAATATCCAAAAAGTAAAAACAAAACCAAAATATCCCAAAATACCCATATGCCTTCTGATAGGGGCATGGTTTGATGGTAGTGGAAATCATTCTTTAGCTCACATTCAAAGAGTTTTACATTCCTCTCTCGAGTATGTACCAATTTACTGCTAAGAAAAAGTTCCATATTGTATTACATCCTTTTTGGAGTCATCCATACCTGTGGTTTTGGTTTGAGATTTTCTTCTTCTCATATTCTCTCAAAAGTATCTCAAATAAAAATTATTAGTGATAAAAATAATTCACGAAGGAGTATATAATCTTTTACCATATTTTCAAGTAAGTTTTTATCCAAAAAGCTATATCATCCTCTCCTATACCTATTTGGAGGGAACCAACTATTTATAATAACAGACATAACAACACTCTTGCTGATTAAATGAGATAGCTCTTTTGACGATTAAAAAATTCTTCAAAGTGGGGTAGCCCTGTTGGACACTGACGACACTTTGTGTAGAATGATACCTATAGTCATGATCTTTTGTTGATGGTGTAGCTCTCTTGGTCACTCGTAATGCTTTTTGTATTTGATTTCATAACCTCTTTAGCTATTAGTGATGATATCTTCATATGACCTTAGGTAAGTCTTGTGTATCTTCCAGGTCGGTATGACTTATAGATTTCCCTTAAATCTTTAATCTTTAGGTAATCTTGCATATTATCTGATGTTTGGATATGAGGTAACTTATAGATGTCCTTTGAGTTAACAGTCTTTAAGGTGATCATGCATATTATGTGACCATGGATAAGATATGAATTATAGATTTCCCTCAAATCATCATACTATTCGATAATTCCACTCGCTATCTGACCTTGGATGCGATATGTCTTATGGATATCCCTGAACTTGTCAATCTTTGGTAATACTACATATAATTGATCTTGGTCATAGCTTATAGAGAGCACTTGAACTTTGGTAATCTTTCATATTATTTGATAAGGATTTAGCTGCAAATTACGGATAACCTTTGAGTCATCAATTTTTGGGTAATCCTGCATACTATTCGTTTAAGATATTATTGTGACTTATGGATGGCCCATAGACTATCAACTCGAGATAATCTTTCACACTATCCTGTCTCAAATATTGTAACTTAAAGATGACTCTCTTATTGTTAATTTTTTGGAAATTCGGTATGTCACCCATCAATAGATAGAGTCTTAAAGATGTCTCTTTGAATCATGTACTTTTTTGCTTTGTATGTCGATACATTCAAATGTTGGTGCATAAAGTGCTAAAATATCCTCAATGTTGATCTATATTATTTTTGTGTGGTTAACAGATATAAAATACTAAGATATCCTTGATGCTAGATTATGTTATCTTCACGTGGTCAATGGACATGCGTCCTTCAAAGTATCTTTCAATGCTAGACCATATCGTCTATGTGTGATGATCGATTGCAGAGACTTATCTAAATTGTATAATGGCTCTATCAGCATGGCCTTCTTAATAGTGATATGTAATATAATGAAATGCCCCTCTTAGTATGGACCTCTCGGCATGACCCTCTCAACATGGCCCTCTCGATAGTGTCATTCAATGAAATAAAATGGCCATCTTAAAATAGTCCACTCAGCAGTGACATGCAATAAAATAAAATGGCCCTCTTGGCGTGGCCCTCGGTGGTGACATGCAATGGGATGCAGTTACATGCAACGATATGTAATGGAATGCAATTGGATGCAATGATATGAATGGAATGCAATGGAATATGATGGGATGCAATAGAATATAATAGGGTGAAATTGTATGCAATGGAATATTAGGGGATGAAATAGTATGAAATGTAATGTAATGGGATACAATGTTATGTAATGTGATACAATGGTATGCAGTGGAATGTAATAGAATGAAATGGTTAGCAAAGGAATGTAACGGGATTAAATAGTATACAATACAACACAATGGGATGCAATGGAATGCAATGCAATGTAATGGGATAAAATGGTATGCAATAGAAATTAGATAAAATGGTATGCAATGAAATGTAATGGGATGCAATGCTATTTAATAGGATGCAATGGTATGAAATGGAATACAATGAAATATAATGGGATTAAATGATATCAATGGAATGTAATGAGATGAAATGGTTTGGAATTCATTGAAATGGGATGCAATGGTATGCAATAGAATATGGTGGATACATAAAGTGTAATAGGATGAAATGGAATGAAATTTCCCTCTCAATAGTTTGAAAAGAAGATTCACCTGAGTTAGTTTGTTGGCATGCTGGCTTTTTGCATATATCATTTTCAAACATTAAACATTTGTTTCATCTTGTAGGGTATTTGAGGAGGACATCTTTGCTCTTTTCCTTATTGGGTAATCCCATTGGTTGGTCCATTATTGTTTTAACTCGTTTGAGCATATTTGCATTCATGGTAAACATTTAGTAGACACTGAGTTATTTTTACAAGCGACTATGTTTTGCAAAAGTGATGTTGGGCGTATTTATACCCCTAAGAACCATAATTTACCCATATTTTAGCTAAGTTTGGAGGATAAAATATATAATTCCTGCACTTTTAGTCCATTTTCCTTTAAGTGAGCTAACCTATGTGATTAGCATGTTTTTCAGATATTAATGATGAAGATTTCAGCACTTTGTGGACCTTTGGGCAGCAAAGGGAAACTTCACATAAGAGGGAAGGCAGCTTTTGGAAGCTTGTGGACTGAATGTGATGCATGGAGAACTTGTCCCGGGCAAAATCAGTATTTCTAAATACTTAGGGATGCAGCAGTAACTTAGTAGGACAAGGATGTTATAAAAACCCTATTTGCTGAATTTTTCAGCATTCTTGGATTCATTCATTCGATCATTAGTCATTATTCAGTTTACAGATTCTGTAAGTTTAAGACAGAGAAAAGCGCTAAGGCTACACGAACGGCTAAAGGGAAGAAAAACGTCAACCTCTTGTTTGACGCCAAACTCATCCCCATCGTGAGATTATTCTAACTTTGGTATGATGATGATGTCTTCTTTGATTTCCGTCGTATCCATTAGTAGCTAAACTTCTCTGTTAGGGTTATGGAAATCTTGTAAGATACTATTTGTTGCTATGAGTTTGTGAATTCTTGATGTGTATGCTACTTATATCATTACTCTCTTCATTTTAATTAAATTCTCATGGTTGCAAACATAGAGAACATGCCATTATAGCATTAACTTATTCGGGAGAAAAGTTACATGTTTGGAAAAGAGAGTGTGACAAGGAAATAGGGCTTCTAACCTCTATTTACACGTTAATGCCTTAACCGGATTAACTTCTTGGAGAATTTGTACCATTTGTTATACACTTTAGGCTCAGGAGAGCTAAAGTGAAATAAATCCTTGATGGTTGGGAAACACTTGAATTTAGAATTAGAATATGATTCTCTATAAGTGCATGCATGTCTAAATTCCGTGTTACTCATAGTTAATAGAGAAGTAAAAACTAAAAGGTGGACATAACCCTAACTTATTATTCCCTGTGATTAACCTTTACTAAACAAATCATTCATTCGTTACTTTGATATTATTAATTCACGCCTAAATCAAAACCCCCCTTTTCCGTGGAATTTTTGACCAACATTCTACTAACGATTGCAACACTTAGTGACCATGTATTCCCTGTGGGATTCGACACCCAACCCAGTTGGGTTCTATATTTGACAGCGGCCTCTTACACTTTCTAACGAGAGCTGTAATTTGGGCGTTATCAAATTTTGGCGCAGTTGCCGGGGGATACGGTTGCCAACTAAGTTTGTGATAGTTACTAGACCCTTTGGTCAAAGATTCTCGAATTTTACTTTTTGTTTGTTGTTTTTGTTTTGTTCAGGTTTGGTAGAGTGCATGCCAAATACACGAAGATCTGGTCAGCCATTATTACCCATAAATCCTGAACCACAACTTATTGGCAAAATGGATGTATAACGTGACTTTGAAAGAAGGGTTGCTCAACAGGAGCAGGCTAGGTTAGCTGCGTTGGCAGCTGCTCAAGTGCATCAATAGAATATTGATAACCCAGGTCGGGAAACAAATCCTGATGATGAGGACCTGGGTGATGATGAGTTACTTAATCCACGGCGTGCAGATGAGGTGGCAGCACCTGTGAACAGAAGAGATCGTCAAGCTAGAATGAGACCTGAACGCCGAGCTGTGCAGGCTCCTTTTGATAATGATGATGACGATATGGATGGGGCTGGTGCCATAGGGGCTATTATTCCTCCGCCCTTGGCACCTGGATCCAAGTTCAATATCACTAGCACCATGATTCAGCTATTGCAACTTAAGGGGTTATTTGGTGGACTTGCAGGCGATGATCCGAATATGCATCTGATCAACTTTATCTCAACATGCAAGTCGTTTGACAATCTAGGAGTTGGACAGAATGCAATTCGACTGCGCTTATTTCCATTGTCTCTATCTGGAGAGGCAACCCTATGGTTGAATGGGCTAACTCCTGATTCTATTACTAATTGGAGGCAACTGAAAGACGATTTCCTAGAAAGATTCTTTCCGCCATCCAAAAGAGCACAATTAAGAGATAAGATCAATAATTTTTGACAGCTTCCAATTGAAGCTCTCCACGAAACATGGGAGAGGTTCAAGAAGAAACTTATGCGGTGCCCAAACCATCAGATGACCAATATCTACTTGATGGAGATATTATACAGGTCTTTGAATTCGGTGATAAGCCAGTGGTTGATAATGCTGTAGGTGGGTCATTCATAGACCTTACTTTTATTGAGGTAAGTGATATGCTAGATCGTATGACAAAGCAGAGTAGAGCTTAGCATACCAGGGATTCTGAGGTAGCAAGCTCTATTGTATCTATTGGATTGACGGCAGAACAAAGGCGAAGAGAAGAGGAACGTGACCAGGATATGGCTCACATAAAAACGCAGATGGATCTTCTTACCAAGCATTTATTATCAGGAAAGACGAAAAGGTTAAGGCCATTGTATCACAGGGAAGAGATGAATCCGATTCTGAGGAAGAAGCAAATTATTTGAATAATCAGGGGGGTTTCCGAGGCAATTCCCAAGGAAACCAAGGTCGGAACTATTATGATAAATATGGATACAAGAATAAGACTGACAGGAGTGGTTTGTATGTTCCTCCTGGAAATCGTGAGGCCGCGGCATCTGGCTCTGGGAAGATGTCCATGGAAAATATGATGGCTAAGCTGTTGAAAGGAGTGGAGGCAACCAACACGGGAGTAACGGAGGTAAAAAATGATTTGTCCTCAATAAATCAATTGGTTGATTCGCATTCCACTTCAATAAAACAGTTGGAACAACAATTGAGTCAACTATTAGCGGCACTCAATCAAACAAAAGTTGGCACCCTACCTAGCAACACCGTGCAAAATCCAAGGAATGATGGATCATGTATGGCTATTACTACCAGGAGTGGTAAGGTGTTGGAAAATTCATCCAAAGGCAAGCAGGTGGTGGATAATACAGAAGAGAATGTGATTGAAGCAGATTGTGATGATTCTGTAGAAGCTGAAAGTCAGAACGTTCATGACACTACACTTAGACGTCACCATCCTGAAAAGATTGATAATCTGAAGCAAGATAAAAAGTAAGTGGTGGAGAAAACTATTCCCCTTCCACCACCACCTTTTTCTCAGAGACAGAAGAAGAAAGTTGATGACACCAGATTCAGTAAATTCATGACTATGTTGAAGAAGCTAACTATTAATATTCTTTTGGTGGAGGTGCTGGAACAGATGCCTGGGTACGCTAAATTCATGAAGGACCTTTTGACAATGAAGCGGGCAGCAAGCTATGAGCTGGCAGATAATCTTCATCATTGCAGTGCAATCGCTACAAGATCGTTAGTTCAGAAGAAGGCAGATCCTGGTGCTTTCACTATTCCTTGCACGGTTGGATCTTTGGATTTTTCTAAGGCATTGTGTGATTTGAGAGCTAGCATCAATTTGATGCCGCTATCTATTTACAGAAAGTTGGGGTTGGGTGATCCTACACCAACCAATATGCGGCTCGTGATGGCAGATAGGTCGGTAAAATAACCTGTTGGTATCTTATATGATGTATTGGTGAAGGTTTCCACCTTCATTTTTCCTGCAGACTTTGTTATTTTGGATTGTGAGGTGGATTCTGAAGTTCCCATAATCTTGGGGCGTCCTTTTCTTGCAACAGGAAGTGTGCTTATTGATTTAAGAGCTAATGAGCTTTTATTTCGGATGAATGACGAAGTGGTCCGTTTTGATGTATGCAAATCAATGAAGCAGCCCAAAGATATGAATGTGTTCTCTGTAGTTGATGTTTATTATGAAGATGAGAAAGAATTATCTATAGAGAAGCAGCTTATTGTTGATCCATTAGCTACTGTGCTTATAAATTTTGAGCGTGAGGATGTTGAAGAGTATGAAGAAACTATTTGTGCTCTAACAGGAATAGGGTCATATTCTCATGCTCCTAAGAAGCTGGACCTTGATCTTAATAATCGACCTTCACCACCAGCAAATCCATCCATTGAAGAACCACCAGTGCTAGAATTGAAAGAGCTGCCCAGCCACCTGAAGTATGCATTTTTGGGAAGTGGTGGTACACTTCTGGTTATTGTTGCGGCTGATTTAGGGGAACAGCAAGTAGCGGCTCTCATCTCTGTTCTAAAAAAATACAAGAGAGCCATTGGTTGGACTATTGCTGATATCATTGGTATCCCTCCTGGGATATGTATGCACAAGATTCAGCTCGAAGAAGATTACGTGCCCACAATTGAGCATCAACGTCATTTGAATCCACCTATGCAAGAGGTGGTGAAGAAAGAAATTATTAAGTGGTTAGATGCTGGGGTGGTGTATCCAATCTCCGACAGTAAATGGGTGATTCCGGTATAATGTGTGCCCAAGAAAGGGGGCATGACAGTAGTCGCAAATGAAAAGAATGAGCTAATTCCACTCAGACCTGTCACAGGGTGGAGAGTGTGCATGGACTACCGGAAGCTGAATTCGTGGACGCTAAAGGATCACTTCCCAATACCATTCATGGACCAAATACTTGATCGATTGGCAGGGAAGGGATGGTGTACTTGGTCAGAAAAGAGAAAGGCTATTTCATCTAATATACTATGCGAGCAAGGCCTTGAATGGAGCCCAGAAGAACTATATCGTCACGGAACAAGAGCTTCTAGCAGTTGTTTATGCTCTTGAAAAGTTTCGTGCTTACTTGTTGGGAACCAAAGTGATGGTTCATACAGATCATGCGGCTCTGAGATATTTAATGGCAAAGAAGGATGCTAAGCCAAGGCTAATTCGGTGGGTGTTATTGCTTCAAGAATTTGATTTCGAGGTAAAGGATAGAAAAGGTTGCAAAAACTAAGTAGCTGATCATCTATCTAGACTTGAGAGTGCGCACATAGCGCAACCCGACCTTGAGATTGATGATGCATTTCCCGACGAAGAGATCCTAGCCGCTATAGTGGAAGACTTACCGTGGTATGCAGACTTTGCAAACTACGTGGTAAGTAAAGTGATGCCTAAAAATCTCTCCTTTCATCAAAAGAGAAAGTTCATGCATGATGTGAAACACTACTTCTGGGATGAACCGTATCTTTTTCGACGATGTGCTGATGGTGTTATTAGGCGATGCATCTCTGATGTGGAGGTGCCTAGCATCTTGGAAGCAAGTCATGCTTCCCAAGTTGGGGGTCACCATGCAGGTGATCAGACAGCCAGGAAGGTATTGCAAAGCGGCTATTATTGGCCTTCATTATTCAAGGATGCATATGATTTTGTGAGAAGATGTGATCAGTATCAGAGGCAAGGCGCGATTTCAAAGCACCATGAGATGCCCATGTCTAAAATTCTTAAAGTAGAGTTATTTGATGTATGGGGTATTGATTTCATGGGCCTATTTGTGAATTCGTTTGGGATGAAATATATCCTAGTTGTTATGGATTATGTATCCAAATGGGTTGAAGCGGTAGCGCTGGCTGATAATGAAGGTAAGCGTGTTGTAGCATTCTTAAAGAGAAATATCTTCTCTCGTTTTGGGGTACCACGTACCATCATAAGCGATGGAGGATCACACTTTTGTAACAAGCTATTCAGAGCCGGGTTAGTGAAATATGGGGTCAAGCAACATTTGGTAGCTACACCTTACCACCCGCAAACTAGTGGGCAGGTAGAGGTTTCTAATCGGGAGATCAAGCTGATCCTTGCTAAGACTGTAAATTCTAGTAGAAAGGATTGGTCCCGAAAGCTGGATGATGCCTTATGGGCTTATAGGAATGCGTTCAAGACACCAATTGGTATGTCACCTTACCAACTAGTTTATGGGAAGGCTTGTCACTTGCCAATCGAGCTCGAACATAAAGCATTGTGGGCGTTGAAGCGGCTTAACCTGAATTGGGATGATGCTATTAATCTGAGATCTGAACAGCTGAATGAGATGGATGAATTCCGTCTACACGTGTATGAAAGAGCAGACCTCTACAAGGAACGGATGAAAAAGTACCATGATCGGAGGATTATCCAATGAAACTTACAGAAAGGTGATTTGGTACTTCTTTTCAACTCCAGACTGAAGCTATTTCCAGGTAAGTTGAAGTCTAGATGGTCTGGTCCATTTAAAATTAGCCAAGTCTACTCGTCTGGAGTAGTAGAGTTAGAAAACAATGATGGTGGTGTCTTTAAGGTGAATGGCCAACGAGTGAATCCATATATCGGTCCACTTGACTCGATAAAATGTATAGCCACCGTCTATCTCGATGAAGTCTAAAGTAATCGAGATAACTATGTCGTGCCGTGACAATAAATCAAGCGCTACATGGGAGGCAACCCATGTTTTTTAATAGTTTTTTTTACTAGGAGTTTGTTTTTGTTAAATAAAAATCCAAAAAGAAGAGTCGAGCCACGACCAAAACTAAGGCGCTTGGTGGGAGGCAACCCATCCATCTAATCATTTTTTGTTGTTTTTGATTAAGTGTAGGTGAAAGATGTATAAAGGAGGAGATTGGTCCTAAATTTTGATTTGAAAGTGAGCCATGCTAAGGGTGGTAAGCTAGGAATGATGGAGCAAATGCTATTAGTTAGGAATTGCCTATCCTAATCTAGGCAATGGACAAGTCAAGGCCTATGCTAATCTAGGAAATGGACAAGGCAAGGCCTATACCATTGCCTATGCTCACTTCCTCACATAGGCAATGGACAAGGCATTGCCTATGCAAATCTAGGCAATACCATAGGCGCCGCCTATGTAAATCTAGGCAATACCATAGGCGCCACTTTTGCCATTGCATATGCTCACTGTTTCAACAAGGCATTGGCAAAGGCGCCGCCTATGCCCAACTAGGTATTGACAAAGGTGCCGCCTATGCTAAGCATAGGCAAAGCATTAGGCGCCGCCTACTTATGCATTTTTGTCTCCTAACCCGATTTTACATGGATCAAACCCGACCCATGGCTTAGTCTATAAATAGATCTTAAACCTTAGAACAAAATGCACTTGTTTGCTCAACCTAGGCGCCGCCTAAGCTTCCCAAATCTCTCAAAATTTTTCTTTTTGCTCATCTAATCTTGCAAGCTCATCTTCCGAATCCATCATCACGTAAGTTATTCTTTTATATTCCGTAGTTGTTGAAATGCTACGTTTATAATGATGTATTAGATTTTGAAGTGGTGTGGTGATTAGAATATGATTGGTTTGTTATGATACATCTAGATTGAGTAAAAGAATACGTGTGGGTGTTCTTGACTTTGTTCCGACTTGTATTTGATTGTTATACACTGTCATAGTTTTATGAAGTCAAAATTGTGAAGTTAATACATAATCTTGTAAGTTGAAAGCTTGAATGTTTGAATGACTCGTTCATCAAGATAACGATCATGATTGACCACGAGCATATGATGTTGTGATTATTTCTCTGCAATAACTTGATACGATCTCTATGTGGTAGTCTTATTCAAGAAGTGCATTAATCCAAACATGAAAGTATAGTTAAGATTACATGAAACAAAGTTGGAAAGGATATTCAAAGATTACATGAAAGTATGACTGTGCTAAACATGTTGTTGGAACATATCGCCTAAATGTATGTCGATGAAGCCTGAGTAATCGACATCACTCACTTAATTAGTCTGTGCTAACAAATTAAGTGTGGGGTGGTGCCATTACTATTTGTTTATCGATTGAATCTTCCGAGATGAAGCTAACATGACTTTATTTTAATCTCAGGTAGAATGGCCCCAAAAGGATGACAAGGAAAAGAAAAAGTGTCCACCTCGCAGAAAGGTCAAAAAAGGGGAAGAAAAGATCAACCTGAGTCCTCCTCTCTACAAATACCTCGACACACTTTTGGGATAAAATGGGTCCTAGAGGAGGAAGGAAAGGAGTGGTACAAGAATAACAAAGTGAAAAAATATGTTCACGTGGATTTGATGCAGAAAGAGAATCTAGCAAAGAGAGAGCCCCGCATTTTGGCAAAAATTATGGCACTAAATCTTGATTTCATTTTCCGAGATATGGGGGAATGAAATCTTGATCTAACGCGAGAGTTATATGCCAATTGGTCCCCAAAGACTACCGGAAGTGAAGTGAAGATTCGGGGCCAAGTCTTGCAACTGAATGCGGAGTTTTTCAACTCTTTTCTAGGTCTTCCATCTATGGATCCATCACCTCTTAAGGAGCTTTATTACAGACCTCCCTACAGGAAAATCAGACACACACACTGTGCAGAACAAGGTCCATGGCCCGGTGTAGTCGGCACAAGGATAACGGTCAGCACAATACCTTCTCGTATGCTTCCTTGAACAGAGAAGCTCGTATATGGTTGAGTATAGTCAAATCTAGCCTGATTCCTGGGACATAGTACACAAAGATCACACGTGATAGAGTATGTTTGGTGTACGCTCTGATGACTAATATTCCCATCAATATTGGTGTGGTTATACGATCGTCAATGCGTAAGGCTAGGCTACACAAAAGGTCCCATTTCAGCTTTGGCAATTTGTTGACTGCGATCTTAAGGAAGGAGCACATTAAAGAGGAACCTGCAGATCATAAGCTTCCACACAACCCGAAGAAGGTTGATCTTACTAAAGTTAAAGAGCCTAAAACTGGTCATGGCATCAACCTTACCACTGCAGAAAGACATGCTTGGGATGAAAGTTTCTTTCGCCATCTATATGACATGACTCGTTTCACCATGATGAGTGGGGGTCAGGTTCCGACTGATGCAGAGCTTCAGCAGTTGGATTATGACTACCCGATGAATGAGCATGCGCGGGCTATGTATGGAGTAGGGGTACATTTTAAGGAACCTCTCGATGATGACATGCCGACTAACGACAATCGCCGACTGCCAGACTCAGACGTGGAGGAAAACTCTGATGATGACGACTCTGATGATGATTCAGACGCAGGGGGTATGACCCCAAACATAAAGGAAGAGTTTGACTAATCAGGTTCTCCTTATTTATTTTCCACTGAGGGCAGTGTGTCCAGTCTAAGTTTGGGGTGCTGGTATTTGTATGTTGTATGGTACTTCTATGCCTACATTTATTCTTTTTTTTGCTAATTAGTCGTAATTAGTTAGTTATATTTTTCGAATTTTTTTTAGATTTTGCATGAAATTGATCTGATAGACGGCATGGTAGTATAACAAGAGTTTGTGCTAAATCATTACTATTAAGACATTTAGGCTCTACGTGTGACTCACTGTGTTATAATTGTGTGGTTTAATTCATTCATCTGTTGGGTCAAGAGTCTATACTGCTCCCAATAAAGTTGACCATGTGCCTTGTGTGTGTGAGGTTATAGTATATTCTGTGTTGTGACTGGTGCTAGAACTTGCCTGGTGTGTGTGTAAAGCGAAATAAAGAGTGTGAGTTTAGGAGATGATTTAGGCATTTCTTTGGCAGCCTTTGATTGTTTACCTTCTTTTTACCTACCCATGGACATTATCCTAGTTAACCCCCTTTGAGCCTTTAGCTATTTTCTTTGACTGCCTCATATGTAGCCTAATCCATTTTTTTTCAAAGATCATAATTTGATCCAAATTCCTAAGCACTTTAAATTGTAGAGTCATGTGACAAAATAAGAGAAAATTGGGTGAGAGTGATGCCTCAGAGTGTATTGGTACTTGAAATTGTTGTGAGAAAGAGTGGCTATCATAGAGGTGTTTTATAAAAAAAAAAAAAAAAGAAATAGAAAAATAAAAAGATAGTTGTGTTTATAATTGAATAACAAAATAGGTGAGAAGGGGTGGTAGATGAAAGGAAAGTAGAGGGGTTGTTTAAAAGAGAGTGTTAATGACATAACGTAGTGTATTAAAGCGCTTAGGGAACATAGTCACTATTTCTGGCCAAAATAGTCCTACTTGTCCCTTAGCCTACATTACAACCTGTAAAGACCTATTTGATCCTAAGCTTAGCATTCCGATATTAGTAGAGCATTACACTAAGGGCAAGCCTATGGTCATCAGTTGCAACATAAGAATTCTTTGTGAGAAGTGAGAGCAAGGAGAGTCTTATACCCATGTTTCGAAAATTGCAAAACTGTGAGTGATCATGGGTAATAACTTGTGTGAGACACACATGGTTGATGATTTTTGGGTAGTGTTATATGATTCATTGTGGCTTAACTTGTGGATACGAATTAACCATCCTCACGAGTCTATGTTGGAGGTTGAATTGTTTCTAGTAGTGATCAAGAAACCTACTCTCTGTTAATAATTGTCGTGCATGTCTTGTTGAACATTTTGTGTTTGCATGGATGTAATATTTTGTTCAAGGACGAACAAAGCTTTAAGTGTGGGGTGGTGATGTTGGGCGTATTTATACCCCTAAGAACCATAATTTACCCATATTTTAGCTAAGTTTGGAGGATAAAATATATAATTCCTGCACTTTTAGTCCATTTTCCTTTAAGTGAGCTAACCTATGTGATTAGCATATTTTTTAGGTATTAATGATGAAGATTTCAGCACTTTGTGGACCTTTGGGCAGCAAAGGGAAACTTCACATAAGAGGGAAGGCAGCTTTTGGAAGCTTGTGGACTGAATGTGATGCATGGAGAACTTGTCCCGGGCAAAATCAGTATTTCTAAATACTTAGGGATGCAGCAGTAACTTAGTAGGACAAGGATGTTATAAAAACCCTATTTGCTGAATTTTTCAGCATTCTTGGATTCATTCATTCGATCATTAGTCATTATTCAGTTTACAGATTCTGTAAGTTTAAGACAGAGAAAAACGCTAAGGCTACACGAACGGCTAAAGGGAAGAAAAACGTCAACCTCTTGTTTGACGCCAAACTCATCCCCATCGTGAGATTATTCTAACTTTGGTATGATGATGCTGTCTTCTTTGATTTTCGTCGTATCCATTAGTAGCTAAACTTCTCTGTTAGGGTTATGGAAACCTTGTAAGATACTATTTGTTGCTATGAGTTTGTGAATTCTTGATGTGTATGCTACTTATATCATTACTCTCTTCGTTTTAATTAAATTCTCATGGTTGCAAACATAGAGAACATGCCATTATAGCATTAACTTGTTCGGGAGAAAAGTTACATGTTTGGAAAATAGAGTGTGACAAGGAAATAGGGCTTCTAACCTCTATTTACACGTTAATGCCTTAACCAGATTAACTTCTTGGAGAATTTGTACCATTTGTTATACACTTTAGGCTCGAGAGAGCTAAAGTGAAATAAATCCTTGATGGTTGGGAAACACTTGGATTTAGAATTAGAATACGATTCTCTATAAGTGCATGCATGTCTAAATTCCACGTTACTCATAGTTAATAGAGAAGTAGAAACTACAAGGTGGACATAACCCTAACTTATTATTCTCTGTGATTAACCTTTACTAAACAAATCATTCATTCGTTACTTTGATATTATTAATTCACGCCTAAATCAAAACCCCCCTTTTCCGTGGAATTTTTGACCAACAGTTTACTAACAATTGCAACACTTAGTGACCAAGTATTCCCTGTGGGATTCGACACCCAACCCAGTTGGGTTCTATATTTGACAGCGACCGCTTACACTTTCTAACGAGAGCTGTAATTTGGGCGTTATCAAAAAGTTCTAAATAAAACATTTTAAGATGGCTCAAATTCTCTTATTTGTCATCCATATCCTCTTTTAAATGGGATAGACTAATCAAGAGCTTTTGACTCTAAATGGGAGGTTGAACTCGGCTTTGGGGTCAACCATAAATATCGTTCTTGAGTATCTCATGCTTTGGTATAGTTCCTTCCCTACCTAGGGATTTTTTAGAAAAATGTCATTTTTTTAGGTGGTGATCTCTGCATCCACAAGAAAATTATTAGTTTTGGTGAAACTGATCCGTATTGACCTTCTTCGGCCTTTTTTCTACTTCTTTACATCTCGTAGGAATTTGTGTTTTTCATCTTTGGATGCCTGCCTTGACTCTCTAATCAGTAGACGTAAGACAAATTCAGTTGAGTAGAAAAATATGTAGATTTTCAAAAATAGTTTTTGTTTTGTAAGACTTATGAAAGTTTTAAAAAATCTTTGGCACGCATGTTATGTGCTAGCCTAACGAATGACATCTGCTTGAGGCCCGGATATGTTCGACACCGCATGGAGGATCTTTAGAAACCCATTATTGTTACTGGGGAGTTCAAAAGCACATTTTTGCAAAAAATCTATCATAGTTGGGTATTTAATCTACTTGGACCCTGTTGTAACTGGTGATTTCTGAAGTTGATTCGGACCTACTGGTGCAAGGAAATTTGGAATTCATCCCAAAATGTTTGTGGAAATTGTAAGGACGTCCTCAAAATTTCTTCCTTAGTTAGATATTATTTGAGATGATCTCGACTTTTGAGGATCTCAAAATTTATCTTGAAGTCCTTGGTGGTCTTCTTTCTCTCTGATGGAGGATGATCTTTTTCTTTTAAATTTTGAGATTCCTTCTCAAAAATTCTATCCCAGTTTTCATTTCCTAGGGTGATATGACCGATCCACTGAGGTGCCTATATATTCTGTTGAAGAAGGAATCAAGTAAAACATAGCTTGGGACTATGCTAGGGATACATATAAAAATCTAAAGGGTTCGAAGCTGACTTAGGCCACCTATGTATCCTATTCTTAAGGAATTCAGGTCATCACATAGTTCATACATAAAATAAAAGGATAAATTCCTAAGTGGTTGACCAAAGTTGACATAGGTCGCCTATGTATCTCATTATTGAGAATTCAGGTCAAACGTAGTTTGTACTTAAAAGGGAAGAGAATTTTAAGCTATTTCAAATCATAAAACTGTTATGTTTAAGAAAATGCTCTTGTATAAATGTGGTATCTCTACATTGTATTTGGGTTAGTTGGTCTGGGGTACTCTTGTCCATCCCACTCGAATAGAATTAAGGCTTCTCTAGATAGCACTTTGTGGATTACATGATGCCTTCATTGCGTTTAACTTGATGGAGTAAAGGATCAACTGTCCACCTCTCTTTGAGAGAATTGATAAGATTCCTCTTTTTTGTTTTTTGCTAGATAGACATCAACTCTAGTTCTCTTAACTTTGTCATCGTCTCCTTGGTTAACCACCTTGATTTCTTCCAGGTTAGGCTTTTCTTGATTCTTGAACTCTTTGATTTTCTGTTGACTATTCTGGACCATTGTATCCCATTCGCCATTATCTTCAATTTGTTTATTTCACACTTGAAATGATATGACATTGGTAGGTTTTAGATTTTTACTACTTTTTCAAAAACAAGGCAAGTTAGATAATATCAATTAAATAATAAAATAAATGGTAAAGAATTTTGTAATAGGAGAGGCTTTTGTTGAATTTGAGAAAATATTTACAAAATATGGCCATGGCCCATACAGGTGTAGGTCTATGCCTTTTAGAAAGCATAAAAAGTGAAAGAGAAGAAAATAAACTTAAAGGGTGGGTATCGGGCCTCACCCGTACTACCACCAATTTGGTAGAAAATTAAATTTTATATTTCCTATAATCATTACAGTGTTGAAGAAATGACTCCTACTGTATGGATCCATGGTGTTCCTAAGAACATATTATAGCTTGCAATGATATCTGTCACTTGGAATTTTACAGGCCCTACCGAAAGATACAACTTGACTTCCCCAATGGCCTCTTCCTAACATCGAAAGATCCTGTATTGAATTTTCTTTGATGTATTTTATTTGCATCCTAATCCAATTGAGTCAAAGTAGTTAATGGATAGATATTTAGACCTGGTCCATCATTAATCAATGCCTGATTAATGATCTTATCCAGAAATTTAATATTGATATATAATGACTCGTCATGCATAATTTTCTCAAAAGCAACTCATCATTACTAGAGCCAATGTGATAATTCATCGCGGACATATAGAATCCATTCAAAACTTTCCCTAGAGCCCATTCATGATACTGTGAGCTCATAAATAATGCCTAAAAAGATATCTAAGTTGGGATCTTTGTTGAGTGTTTCATAATAGAATACTCTTTAGGCTGCATCCTTCTCTGATATTTTTCATCTTCATCTTTAGTGATTGGTTGTTTTCATGCACCCTTCTTATAAGTAACATTGCTAAGCTTTTCAGGAGTGTAACCCCCTTGTGATCTAGTTGTTTTATGTGCAGCAATAGTTTCTACCACAAACTTCTTCTCCATAGACATCAGTATCAAGGACTAATGAGGTGCTATTATTGTAGTGAACTGAGTCTTCTCGCTGACATTTGAGGTAGCCAGTACTTTTTCTATCTCATTTGTTTTCTTATGACTCGTCGGTGCCATAGACCTGTTTACTCGCCACTCTTTATTTGTTTTTGTTACCGTGATAGTTACTCTTTTATGATTTGGGAGTCAGTTTTTAGTAATAATTGGTTACACTATATGGAGTGAGATAACATTCTGGTCAATCAGGTCTTGTATCTTATGATTCAGATTAGGACAATCTTTAGTATCATGCCCGACACCCCTGGAGTGATAAGCACAATATCGGTCAGCTCTGAAGGATCGAGAGTAGGTGTTACAATCTTAGGTAGAAAAGTATTAAGTCCCACCACCTTTAATATTTCAAATAATTGAGTCTTATTTTCAGCTAAGGTGGTAAAATTCCTAGAAATATTCTTTTCAAATTTTAGGCATGGATGATTGTGGCCTTTTTAGTTGACACAAGGAGGAACTAGATTAAACCTTCGATTAACTGGATTCCTTCAGAAAACTTGGGAATTTTAGGGATGATCTTGATAAATGGGTTGTTAATTTGGTAATGGATCTTGGTAATTTGGTTGATTGACTAGGTAATTTTATTGTAGAGCTACGGGACTGGATCAGGTACAAAATATAGATTGAGTGTTTTGAAGAGCCTGAGAGTAGGTTGATGATGATGGTGCTTTATAAAGAAAGATGATATTTTGGCCAATTAAGTTTTGAATCTTGTGTTTCAAACTAATGAAATCTTTCATAGTATGTCCAATACCTCCTGAATGATAACAACAACATCGGTTGAATCTATAATATTTTACATGGATGTTGATAACTTTTAGGTCGACCATTTGGATTAATCCAACTACTCGCAACCTTTCAAAAAGTTGTGCTTGAGTTTTTTCCAAAAGGGTAAACACTCGAGGAAGTTTTTTTTTATGGTTTGGACAAGAGATATTATTTTGGTCTATCAGCAAATTCATATGGGGGTATGTTTGGAGATTTAGATAGAAAGGGTTTGAACTATAAAAACTTGTTTGGAGGTTTTGGTATGTTGGTAAAGGTATTTGATAATTTGGAGGTGGAATTTGGTACTTTAGGGGAGGAATTGGATGTTTAGTTTTGACAAAAAAAGGTAGAAGTTCGCAGAGCTGGATGTTCGGTATCATCCATGATCAAAACGTTGTCCATATCTTTTTCCCATTGTTCTTTCCTCAAAGTTCTTCTAATTTTTGAGTCAATTCAGCAATCTTTTCACCTTGTATCTTTATTATATGATCCTTGATTGCAAAATCAATCAAAGCATTTCCATTATCACTATCAGTCATTTTTCCTTTCCAGTAATGAAGCAATGGTGAAGAGAGGAATCTTAATTAACTTTTGGTCTTTTGTAGTAGGCATGTCCCACCAATTTTATGTCAACACGGATCAATTTCTATTTGTTCTATTACCTGATAAAGTAAAACCAACTCAAAAGGTAGGTATGTTAGATACTTTTAGTAATAAATAGTGCAAGACAATCAAATAGAAAGGAAACACATTAAGTTGTTTCTCATCATAGGTGCTATGATGATTTGAGGATCCCAATGAATAGAATTTTGCTCACTGAATCGGATAAGTAGACTTCATCAGGAAGGTTCGATGTTTTTTATTCCATCCTTATGTCTTCTTTCACTGAAGTATGGGATAAAGAATGGCTTTTAGAAGATGGGGGTCATGCCGAAAGGTTGCTTATATATCTCTTGAAAGAGAAATTAGGCCCTACATAGTTTGAAATGGATAAATTTGTTTCATTTCATTTCCTTCACTAGCGTTCATTACATTGGGGAAAACATAAAGACATGAAAAAAAAAAAAACTTGCTAGTTTAAAGCCTAATTTTAGATAATGGAAAGTGTTCTTGCTTTTTCATGGATGGTCCGACACGAACTCTAAGCGAATCTTTCAAATTCTGATCAGGTGTTCTAAATCAAAGCAAAAGCACGACACTTCTTAATGGCATGTTCTTTGGTTCCATTATGATATTGATAGGTGTCATCACTATCCCTTCATTTGCAGACATTTTATTTTCCTTTCTCTTAACTGGATAGAGGATTTTGCTCGGACCATCTTGGAGTAAATGTTCTTGTAGTTATCCTCAAAAGTAGCAAAGTACAAATGATGAATTGCAATACCGCTAGTGATAGGCGCTCCTAATTCAAATCTATTACATTCCAGAATGGTGTGTGATCCATATAAGTGAGCAATTTTTTAGTTATTACTCAAATCACATATTTTAACTTTCAACGCATGACATTCATCTATGGTATGACATTTCTAAAGAAAATGGTAATAGCATTTTTTGTACCCATTCCTTGGGTCACATGGAGTACCTTGAGTCTTAACCATGCATAAGTTTCTATAGCCTGCAACTTCTTATAAATCTCAAAGACTTTCACAATTTTTGGTTCTCTCACATAGCTCTTTGCACTTGCTTTGAGTGTGATCTGTTCATCTTCTAGCTTGAACCTTAAAGGAAAGATTGTCTTATCTGTGTATTCTAACCATTCTTTTATTTCACTCGTGAGTTTTTCAAGGTTCATTAGTATTCATTCTTGCACGATGAAGTCATATTCTATTTTCTCTTTGGTTTCTTCAATCATCCCAATAGCTATATCAAATTCCATGGCTAGTTGTTTGATTTCTCTAGCAAGATCTCTGATTGACATTTTCTTCCTTTTTTCCAGCATTTGGTCTAACATAACAATTTTTGCCTTGGTTTGGGTCTGCTTCTCCAATTCCCTACTCTCTGCCATGGTAACATCCCCTTCTTGTGCAACTAATAGATTTATTTTGACAATTTTTCTTTCAATCCCATCAATCGTCTTAACGACTTTCTTGTTTTCCACCATCAGCATCTCATCTATTTAATATAGTTCTTATAATCACCTTTTGGCCAGAGCAATTCTGCCATTGCTCTTTTTATTCCTTCCTATAATGGTTTCTTCTGAGTCCATAGTTGTCACAACCCAAACCAAGGCCTGGCCGTGATTGGTATCTCAAGTCCGCCGAGGACCAAAGAACACCCTTGTTGCCTAGTCAAACAGATCACAACATACCTAGCAACGACTGAATTTCAAACATATAATAGATAGAAAATAATAATCTCAACATCTAAGAGTGTTAACATCATTACCCAATCTACAGTAATATCCATAAAGTATCTACAAATCTAAAAACAATCAAAGTCGGACATGCCCCTGAACTTGTCAATAAGAATGACAATGATAATGTTAAAGTGAGCTCTTTAATTCTAGGTCATGGAAGGAAACCGATGAAATGATCAAGTCTTTCGGAGAATGAAAGCTCACTACTTCACTGCAAACGACCGACGAATTAAGCCGATCCACCTAACTATGCACAGGAAAAACAAAATTTCCTTCAGACCCTACATCGCATGGGGATACAGCGTCCGAAGATGACTAGTAGGTTGAGCACTAGCATGTACTTAGGGATAAAAGAATACAATAATGCCAAGTCAAATCCAATTCAAAATCATATATACATCATCATATACATGTATAAGTATTATGCCGGTATTAGGGAACAAGGCTTAGCATGAAGTAAAACTTTATCCTAGACTATGTAGCTCAACCATCATAAAAAGGCACCCACGGGTTATATGGGTTCATCTCCTCTGCTAAAAGGTCCCCAGTACGTGTTAGCCATATCAACTGAAGGTATAAAGAAAAACCAGAGAATTCCTCGACCTCAATAGTGTGAACCAGACACTTGGACATCAAGACCAAACCTCACATCGGTAAACATGAGTTTCCTATACAAGTCATTCAAGGCCCATACCTTCATGGCTTAGCTACATAACCCCCATTAAGACCAATTTAAAACAAGTTTCACATAACCCATTCATTAACCAAAGGATAAAAAGTTAAGGCACACCATGGTCATCGCCATACCCTTACACTTGCAAGCTTATCTCTATGCCATAACAATCATATTAACTTGGGGAAATCCCTCAAACACCTCTAGTTATCAAATCAAATTTGGGGAATGCCTCGAACCCCATTGTTCATTAAATCAAAACATAGCCAAAAAGGCTTTAAAAATCCATGTTCATTTTTTAACCATTTATGCAATGCAATAGTATAAGTGAGTAAGTCAAACCAAGTGGAAAATTCCACAATTCAAAGCCATTTACACAAGTGGGTTGAGGGAACACAATTATTCAAACCAATTCCAAGTTCAAAACATCAATTTGGAGAATACCTCAACCCCAATTCCAATTCCCACACCTATGCACCCCATTAGTTCAAAAAATTAATTACAAAGAATGAATAACTCATAAAGCCATGGGAAAACAACTCAGGGATCAATCATTCCAAAACCCTCAACCCATGCCAAAACCCACATTCAAATCCATACAATTAAACAATTTAAAATGCATATTTTTCACAAAATAAGAATTGGGAAAGAGTAACATTCCTGAAAGTAGCACAATTAAGGAGAAAAACTACCCTTGAGAGCCCTAATTGATCAACTTCTTGGAAACCCTAAGTTCTTTTGACCTTGGAGATTTGAGAGTGTTTGATAAGTTATTTTTATTTTTTTTTGGAGTGATATGGATTCCTTAAAGGGGTTTTAAGTCGTGGGTCATGATTGGGTAAGAGGGGAAATGTCCAAAGTGCCTTAATTAAAAGCTGGAAAATTATCGCCAGTGACTATGAGTCACCCTATGACTCATAAGAAAACATTATGACACATCACTATGAGTCTTAGTTAAGACAGTAGCTAAAGAACCCTTCTCTAGTAACCCTACAATTGACACCATACGACTTATTAAGAGACCCTTTGACTTATAGGGTCCAAGTCGTAATCAAGATAGAATATTTTGGGCATCACATTAGTTTGGCAACAGATGGGACTATACAACTCGTATAGAATCTTAACGACTCATAGCCATTAGTCGTAGTCATAACAGAAACATCAGGCTAGCAAACTAGTCTCGCTGCGATTGGGTGCTTAAGACCTGTAACGACACCCTACGACTCACAGGGAGAGTCGTAGTCTGGGAAGTGAGTTTAAAGACTCAAAAAAAATTCAGGAACCAAAATCTGGGGTATTTCATTGTAACTCCTCAAATTTGGTACCTAAAATGCTACATGGTGCCCATGACCCCGAAGGACCACAAGCTAACCCATGACTGATATTTGTACCTGAACACTATAAAATATACTATATAATGCAGAAATAAAGGCTGAAAGGTCATAAGGTTCAAAATGGTAACATAACTGATAAAACATAACATTTGGATAGGGTATGAAATACCCAAAACAACTGAAATAAACTATCAAAACATGGTAGTCGGAAAAGTCTCTAACTGTCTGAATAAGGAGTTGATGGGACATGTCCCCAACTAACTCCATCTACTGAAAGCTAACTGAGATAATGAAATAACTAATAATATCATCCTCGAATAATGAGGACTCACTGCTAAATCTAGTGGCTACTGATGCTTTGGAGCTCGTGCTTCTGAACCTATGGTGTAAAACACCATAGCTCAAATGTATCAGTACGATTGAATGTACTGGTGTGCATGTGAGGTAGGCTGAATACAAAGGGTACATATGTATGAACTAACTGACTATATAACATGAACGTGAGAATGCATGTATAAATACATAATAATTATAACTGAGTAGTAATAACATGATTACTGAACCTGAGTACTGATAGCATGAGATACTGATAACTATATAACTAAAATAACTGATACTGAGCTACTGTATCTGACAGGCTAGGTTCTGATAGAACTAGCTGAGTTCCATACTATTCTGAGTTGACTGTATCGGATAGTCCTAAATGTTGTAGAACTTTCTGAGTTCTATTACTGAAACTGAGACTAAGACTGTGGGAAGTAGTCATATAATTGACATGCCCTAAATAACGCATTATAGCTGAGTTGGGGTCTAATCTGTAACCCCAATTGGAAGGGTGTCAATACAGAGCCACTAGTAAGGACAAGTTGTGAGTGACCCTCATCTGACAGTATCCCCAAAACAGAATGGTGGGACCCTCATCTAACAGTGTTTATCCATCTCAGCAACCCTTATCTGACAGTGTTAGTATCCTAACCTACGTTGTCTACATAGTTCTGGAACGCAAGGATGACTTTAAGAATCACACCCTCATCTGACAGTGTGTGTTCCCATCCTTGGGTTCACTCGGTGATAATTTCTATTCCCATCTGAATAGACACTGAACATGATTAACTAAATTGAACTATACTAAATTCATGGAGTTCCGTTAAATGATAGAATACTATTGAGATTACTGAATTACTGATCTTTCCTGAGTCACATGATTGACTAAGTTCTATGGATCATGTCTTAGCTGAGGATATCGTGAAACATGTCACTGACTCTAGGCACACAACTATATTTTTTGGGTACAAGTACCCCAGGACTCGATAGAAGGAAACCAAAAAAGCATGACTTTCTTGAATACAAGACCAACATCAACAATACATAATCCATTGGCTAAGGCATTTCATCAAACACTTGGCATACATAACTTGTACATGAATAGGGATTTCATATTATCATACTAGTATGGCACTTTTTCTTCACATAGGCATTTAATCAAACATATGGGGAGCATGCTTTGGTTATACAATTATCAACACATCTAATAATCATGGATACATAAACCAACTTAAAAATTGAAGGGTTTATCATGAATATCTCGTAAATCATCACATATTAGAATCAATTCTTGTAAATAAATAGTCTATAACATGGAACAAAACCAACCAACAACATGAACATCAATTTTCAATTCAATCAAATCATGAACATTCATAAATATACAAATCTTAGATTTTGAAAAGAGATTCTTGAGCTTCATGGATGAAAAAGACCCATGAATCAACACATGACATACCTTAGAATATAACTTCATAAAGATACTTGGAGAGATTCTTGATCCTTGCCCTTGAATTTTTAAGATTAGGGTTTCTTGGCTTTGAGAGTGTATGAAGAAATTGGGGAAAATAGAGTGAATAATGATATCCTTAGGTCATGTAGGGTTAAATTTCGTGTTTAAGGCTGAACTAAAATCATGGGAAAGACCCATTTAACCCTGGAAGCATCTTTTAAATTTTGTGAAAAATTTGCCGACATGGACCCCTGACGCGACGTGATGTTATCGCGCCGTGTCACTGGAATTCGAGAACTGGAAAAAAATTGAACGACAGCGCAATGTGGGTTCATCACAGAGCTTCACTGGATTTTGACAATTGGGATTTGGGAGCCCTCCGTGATGCGGTGAAATTGTGGAGTCTTACTCGAAATTGATAAATATTATTTTGGCTTATGGTGCGACGCGCCACTGACTAAGATGACGGTGTTTTATGACTGAAATTTTATATCGCCATAACTTCTTACTCGGTTGTCGGATTTAGGCAAATTTGATATCGATGGAAAGCTTATTGAATTTTACACACAATAAGAAGTAAAAATCTTGAAAATTCCCTATGAAATAAACATCATTCAATTTATAAGCTACTAGTTGACATTCTTGGGATGAAATTAGTTAGGAAACCTCGGGGTATTAGAATATCTCCCCCTTGGGAACATTCATCCTTGAATGCAACTGACTGAGATGGGAAAAACGATGAGCTGAAGTATATACAGAACATGAACAACTGAAACATGACTGATATTTCTGAGATTTATACTGAGCATGCATATCTAATGCATGATTTTATGACTTAACTGACTCATGAACACATGACTGAGATTTTTTATAACTGAGTTTCCCACTAGGAAACTGCATATCTGATGCATGAACACATGACTAATCTGATGCATTAACATATGATTAAATATGCTATGGTACTTAGTACTAAGTTTATAATAGAATTCTGAACATGAAATTGATACCAAGTTTGTAACTAAAATCTGGACATAAAAATTGAAAAGCTTAAGCAAAACTGTTACCTTGAGCTTGATCTGAGTTAGCGGGGAAAAGGTGAGGATACTTAGTACGCATGTCTGCTTCTGCTTCCCAAGTAGCTCCCTCAACGGACTGATTTTGCCAAAGAATTTTAACTAGGGGGACTTCTTCATTCCTCAGTCTGTGAGTCTGATAGTCAAGAATTTCAATCGAAATCTCTTCATAAGAGAGGTTGTTCTGAACATCTATGCTCTGAATAGGGACTACAACCGCTAGGTCACCTATGCACTTCTTGAGCAAAGAGACATGGAAGACTGGATGAACTGAGGCTAGATCTGAAGGTAATTCGAGCTCATAAGCTACCTTACCAAAGCGACTGAGAATTTTGAAGGGACCGACATATCAGGGACTGAGCTTTTTTTTTTTGCCAAATCTCTTCACTCCCTTCATGGGAGAGATATTTAGATAGACATAGTTACCAACCTCAAACTCGAGGTCCTTTTTATGCACATCTGTATAAGACTTCTATCGGCTCTGAGAAGCCCGAAGTCTTTCTCTGATCAACTGGATTTTTCTAAGGCACCAAATACTAAGTCAGGCCCTATAACTAAAGCCTCACTAACTTCGAACCAACCGACTGGATATCTACACCTCCTACTATAGAGAGTTTCGAATGGAGCCATCTTAATACTAGAATGATAGATATTGTTGTATGCAAACTCAATCAAAGGCAAGTGGTCATCCCAACTACCCTTAAAATCAATTGCACACGCCCTTAGCATATCTTCTAGGGTCTAAATGGTCCTTTGTTCTTGACCATCTGTCTGAGGATGAAAAGTTATACTGAGATGAACTTGGGTACCAAGACCCTTTTGGAATGTTTTCCAGAAATGAGAGGTGAACTAGGTACCTCTGTATGAGATAATAGATAACGAAATATGAGGCAATCTGGCCAACTCTCTAATGTAGAGTTTAGTGTAATCCTCTGTTGAATAAGAGGTATGAACTGGAATGAAATAAGCTGATTTAGTCATCCTATCTACAATGATCCAAACTCAATCATGCTGATGATGAGTACGAGGCAAACCTGTCACGAAGTCCATGTTCACTTCTTCCCACTTCCAAGTAGGAATACTAAACTCCTGTATGGACCCACTAGGCTTCTAATGCTCTATTTTAACCTGCTGACATATAGAGCACTTAGCCACAAACTCTGTAATATCTCTCTTCATCCCACTCCACCAAAAGATCTCCCGCAAGTCACGGTACATCTTTGTGGCCCCTGGATGAATAGAGTAGCGCGCACTATGCACTTCTGCAAGAATTTACTGCCTTAAGTCGTCTACTCCTAGAAGACACAGATGACCCTGACAGCGCAAAACACCATCTCCCCCTTGGGAGAAAACCTCTAATTTTTATCCTTGACTGACTCTGTCAACTTGACTAGACTGGGATCTCTATTTTGCTATTTCTTCACCTCAGAAACTAGAGATGATTCTGAATCACTCTGAACCCATATATCACCCTCTTCTATATCGACTAAGCGTACTCCTAGTCTGGAAAGCTGATGGAATTCCTGAGCTAACTTTTCTTACTGTTCTCAACATGAGCAACACTACCCATAGATAGTCTACTGAGAGCGTTGGCCACTATATTGGCCTTGCCCGAATGATAAAGGACACTCATGTCATAATATTTCAAGATCTCTAACTACCTTCTCTGAGGAAGATTGAGATCTTTCTGAGAAAAGACATACTGAAGGCTCTTATGATCTGTGAATATATCTATATGAACTCTGTAGAGATAATGCCTCCAAATCTTTAAGGCAAATACTTAGGCTGCTAACTCAAGATCATGAGTAGGATAATTTTTCTCATAGGGTTTAAGTTGTCTGGAGGCGTAGGATATGACCTTATCATGATGCATAATGACATAACCCAAACCTACTCTGGACACATCACAATACACTACAAAACCATCTGAACCATCTGGAAGAGCCAAAACTGGAGTTGAGGTGAGTCGAGTCTTTAACTCCTGAAAAATCTTCTTACAAGGGTTTGACCATTGAAACTTGACTTTTTTCTGAGTCAATATGGACATGGGGGATGCAATAGAAGAAAATCCCTCAACAAACCATCTATAATAGCCAGCCAAACCTAAGAAACTCTTGATATCTGATGGAGAGATAGGGCGAGGCCAGTTTCTTACGGCTTCGGTCTTTTAAGGATCAACCCTAATGCCATCATTGGAAACTATATGACCAAGGAATGCTACTGACCTTAGACAAAATTTGCACTTACTAAATTTGGCAAACAACTGATGGGATCTAAGAGTCTGAAGTACAATTCTGAGATGGTCTGCATGATCATGCTTACTGTGAGAATAGACCAGAATATCATTTATGAAGACTATGACGAACATGTCCAAGTACTTCTTGAACACCTGGTTCATCAAGTCCATGAAAGCGGCTGGGGCTTTAGTAAGACCAAAGAACATGACCAGAAACTCGAAGTGACCATACCGAGTATGAAAGGCTATCTTTGGTATGTCACATTCTTTGAATCTGAGCTGATGGTAGTCTGATCTGAGGTCTATCTTAGAGAAATAGATGGCACCCTGGAGTTGGTCAAACAAGTCATCGATTCTGGAAAAAGGATAATTGTTCTTGACCAAGACTTTATTGAGCTGACGGTAATCAATACACATCCTGAGAGGACCGTCTTTCTTGCGCATAAATAAAATTAGTGCACCCCATGGGGATACACTGGGTCTGATGAACCCCTTATCTAAGAGATCCTTCAACTGCTCTTTCAGTTCTTTAAGTTCTACTGGTGCCATTCTGTATAGAAGAATAGATATAGGCTGAGTATCTGGAAGAAGATCAATGCCGAAGTCTATTTCCCTTTCGAGAAGAATTCCTGGAAGATCTTCGGGAAAGACATCTGAATATTCATTCACTACTACGACTGATTCAAGACTGGGATTTTTGGAGCTAGAGTCCTTAACATGAACAAGATGATAGACACACCCCTTAGATATCATTTTCCGTGCCTGAAGGTAGGAAATAAGCTGACCTTTGAACGCTAAAGTACTACCCCTCTACTCTAGGACAACTTTATTCGAAAATTGGAACTGGACTATCCTATTTCTGCAGTCGACTGTGGCATAGCAGGAATGAAGCCAATCCATGCTGATAATGACATCAAAATTAGTCATCTCTAATTTGACTAAGTCTGCTGAGGTGACTTTCTAAAATATCATAATCAGGTAGTTCCTGTATACCCACCGGGCTATGATGGTTTTACCTGCTGGGGTAGAGACTAAAAAAGGCTCTGCTAGAATTTTAGGACTGACTCTGAAATCGCATGTTATGTAAGAAGTAACAAAAGACAAAGAAGCTCCTGCATCTAGCAAAGCGTAAACATGAAAATAAAATATCTATAACGTACCAGTAACTATATCAGGAGAATTTTCTTGATCTTGCCGGGATTGGAAAGCATAAATTTTGTTTGGGCGTTGCCCACTAGTAGCACTGGAAGTTGGCACCCTGCTGATTCGGGCAACAGAAATGGGCTGAGGAATGGTTATGTTGATCCTGATAGCCTGACTGGGGACAATTTTTTACTCTATGGCCTGGCTTGCCGCATTCGAAACAAACATTGTTACCAACTCTACAAGCACCCTTGTGGTTCTTACCATAAGTCTGACAAAGTGGATTAGTTCTGGCATTGCTGACACTATCCTGAGATTTAGAGCCTGGCGCTCTATCTCTATTACCATCCCTGAACTTAGGAGCTGGAGCACAGGCTAAAGAAGGAGCTGGAACTGATGACTAAGGATGAAATTGAGAACGATACCCTCCTTTTGATTTAGGATGAGCAAAGTTGAAACTACCTGTCCTTGCTCTCTTATTCTGCTTCTCCCTCATCTTAATCCTTTGCTCTTCTTTCTATTGATCATGAGTAATAAGCCTAGCTATGTTCATGTCACTATTCAACATCTCAGACCTACACGCATTGACCACACTATTATTCACCCCAGAAACAAACTTACTCATCTTGGCCCTGCTGTCTGCAACCTCATGAGGGGCATATCTGCGTAATTGAGTAAACTTAAGAGAATACTCTTTCACCGTCATGTTTCCCTGCCTGAGGTTGATAAATTCTAACACCTTAGCCTTTCTCAGCTCTTGGGGAAAGAATCTATCTAACAATGTTGTGGCAAACTCCTCCCACTTAATAGGTCCTGCATCTACTGACCTCTCTGACTTCTTCTGTTTGTACCAAGTGTGAGCAACATCCTGCAACTGATATCAGCTAGCTCATCACTCTCAATAGGAGTAACCCCCATGATGTTTGTAACCTTTTGAACCTGATCAATGAATTCTTGAGGGTCCTCATCTGACTTAGATCCAAAAAAGGATGGAGGATTTATTTGGGTGAAGTCCCAAATCCTGGCAGCAGCTGAATTGGCCACTAGGTTAGCCGGAATGATAGTTGGTCGTTTATTCTGAGTAGTAACTGACTGGGTAAGAGTAATGAATGCAGTTCTAAACTCTGCTTGAGAAACATGTTCGCCCAAAGGATCTTCGGGCTGAAGGGCTGGTTGATTTCCATTTCTTCTTTTGGGAGGCATGTTCTGTAGAAGAAAGGGAGAAATGAATTAGACCAGCCTAAGAGATTTACTGGAGATTATGCTCACTGGAACAACGTGAATACTGAAAGAAGGGAAACTATTCCTAAAACATCTTATAGCCTCCTGCACATAAAGGTGGCGTGAAACACACCCATGTACAAGACTCTACTAGATGCGGCTTTCATACTTTCTAGGACTCTATTGAACCTTAGGCTCTAATACGAAGTTTGTAACGCCCCGAATCTAGTACCCGGAATGCTACACGATGCTCATGACCCCGAAGGACCACAATCTAACCCATGACTAATATCTGTACCTGAATACTACAAAATATATTGTACAATGCAGAAATAAAGGCTGAAAGGCCATAAGGTTCAAAACTGTAACATAACTGATAAAACATAACATCTAGATGGGGTTTGAAATACCTAAAACAACTAAAATAAACTGTCTAAATAAGGTAGTCTGAAAAGCCTCTAACTGTCTGAATAAGGAGTTGATGGGACATATCCCCAACTAACTCCATCTACTGAAAGCTAACTGGGATAATGAAATAACTAATAATATCATCCTCAAATGATGAGGACTCACTGCTAAATATGGCAGCTACTGATGCTCTGGATCTCGTGCTTCTGAACCTATGGTATAAAATACCATAGCACAAATACGTCAGTACGATTGAATATACTGTATGCATGTGAGGTAGGATGAATGTAAAGGGTACATATGCATGAACTGAAATAACTGACTATATAACATGAATGTGAGAATGCATGTATGAATACATAATAAATGTAACTGAGTTCGTGATAACATGATTACTGAACCTGAGTACTGATAGCATGAGATACTGATAACTATATAACTGAAATAACTGATACTAAGCGACTGTATCTGACAGTCTAGGTTCTGATGGAACTAGATGAGTTTTGTACTATTCTGAGTTAACTGTATCTGATAGAACTGAATGTTGTAGAACTATCTGGGTTCTATTACTGAAACTGAGACTAAGACTGTGGGAAGTAGTCATCTAACCGACATGCCCCAAATAACGCATTATAGCTGAGTTGGGGTCCAATCTGTAACCTCAATTGAAAGGGTGTCAATACTGCGCCACCGGTAAGTACAAACGTGAGTGACCCTTATCTGATAGTGTCCCCAAAAAAGAATGGTGGGATCCTCATCTGGCAGTGTTTATCTACCTCATCAACCCTCATCTGACAGTGTTGATGTCTCAACCTATGTTGGCTACATAGTTATGGAACGCAAGGATGACTTCTAAGAATCACACCCTCATATGACAGTGTGTGTTCCCATCCTTGGGTTCACGGTGCTAATTCCTACTCCCATCTGAATAGACACTGAACATGATTAACTGAACTGGACTACACTGAATTCATGGAGTTCCGTTAACTGATGGAATACTATTGAGATTACTGAATTACTGAGCTTTCCTGAGTCACATGATTTACTGAGTTCTATGGATCATGGCTTGATTGAGGATATCGTAAAACATGTCACTGACTCTAGGCACACAACTATATTTTTCGGGTACTAGTACCCCTAGTACTCGATAGAAGGAAACTGACAAAGCATGACTTTCTTGAATACAGGACCAACATCAACAATACATAATCCATTGGCTAAGGCATTTCATCAAACACTTGACATACATAACTTGTACATGAATAGGGATTTCATATTATCATACTAGTATGGCACTTTTTCTTCACATAGGTATTTAATCAAACATAAGGGGAGCATGCTTTGGTTATACAATTATCAACACATCTAATAATCATGGATACATAAACCAACTTGTAAATTGAAGGGTTTATCATGAATATCACGTAAATCATCTCATATTAGAATGAATTCTTGTAAATAAATAGTCTATAACATGGAACGAAACCAACCAACAACATGAACATCAATTTTCAATTCAATCAAATCATGTACATTCATAAATATACAAATCTTGGATTTTGAAAAGAGATTCTTGAGCTTCATGGGTGAAAGAGACCCATGAATCAACACATGACATACCTTAGAATATAACTCCGTAAAGATTCTAGGAGAGATTCTTGATCCTTGCCCTTGAATTTTTAAGATTAGGGTTTCTTGGCTTTGAGAGTGTATGAAGAAATTGGGGAAACATAGAGTGAATAATGATATCCTTAGGTCATGTAGGGTTAAATTTAGTGTTTAAGACTGAACTAAAATCATGGGAAAAGACCTATTTAACCCTGAACGCGTCTTTTAAATTTTGTGAAAAATTTCCCGACCTGGACCCCTGGCGCGACACGGTGCTATCGCACTATGTCACTGGAATTCGACAATTGGGAAATTGGACGACAGCTCGACACGGGGTTATCGCGGAGCTTCACTGGATTTTGACAATTGGGATTTGGGAGCCCTCCACAACGCAATTAAATCGCGAAAGCTTACTGGAATTTGACAAATCTCATTTTGGCTTATGGCGCGACACGCCACTGACTGAGATGACGGTGTTTTACAACTGAAACTTTAAATCGCCATAACTTCTTACTCGGTTGTTGGATTTAGGCGAATTTGGTATCGATGGACAGCTTATTGAATTTTACACATAACAAAAAGTGAAAATCTTGAAAATTACCCATGGAATAAACATCATTCAATTTAGAAGCTATTACTTGACACTCTTGGGACGAAATTAGTTTGGAAACCTCGGGGTATTTCATTCATTCTCCCCCCCCCCCCGTAGGATCATTCATCCCTGAATGATGATATAAGGCTTTCATTAACATGAGTTAACGTAGACCACACCCACGCTTACCTTTAACAAAAACAGAAAACAAGAATATCAAGGAAATCATAATTTTCTTTAACAAATTCAAAAAACAAAGATTTTAAGGAATACACATACCTCAAGCACAATTATCCTAAGTGGAAAACAAGAATGGATATTTGAACCTCATGCCCTCTTCGGCTTCCCAGGTAGCTTCTTCACACTTTTGGTTCCTCCATAAAACCTTTACCAAAACCACTTCTTTAGTTTGTAACCAGCGGACTTGCTGATCCAAAATCTCAATCGAGACCTCCTCATATGATAAGGAATCCGAGACACCAACAGTCTCTAAAGGAACAACCAAGGAAGGATCACATATGCACTTTCTTAACATCAATACATGAAAGACCGGATAGATAGAACCCAAACTCTAAGGCAATTCCAACTCATAAGCCACATTGCCCATTCGCCTCAAAATACGATATGGACCAACATAACGGGGACTGAGCCTTCCCTTCCTTTTGAATTGCATCACTCCCTTCACGGGAAACACCTTCAAGAACACCAAATCATTAACATCAAATTCTAAGTCCCTTTGTTGTACATCCGCATAGGAATTTTGGCAACTTTAGGTGGCCTTAAGCCTATCCTGAATCACCTTCACCTTTTTCATAGCTTGGTAACCAAGTTGGGACCATATAACCTATTCTCACCAACCTCAAACCACGCAATGGGAGACCTACACTTCTTACCATACAAGGCCTTAAAAGGAGCCATATAGATTAGCTATTATTATATGCAAACTCTATCAGAGGCAAATGGTCGATCCAACTACCACGAAAATTGATCACACAAGACCTTAGCATATCTTCTAAATTCTGTATAGCCTTCTCCGCCTGTCCAACTATCTGAGGGTGGAAAGCGGAACTAAGGTTTACCTTAGTTCCCAAACCTCTATGAAACAAGCGCCAAAAGTGAGATGAGAACCGAATACCTCGATCAGATATGATGGAAACTGGAACACCTTGCAACTTCACGATCTCTTGAAGGAAGATCTTAGCACAATCCTCTATCGAATAATTAGTCTTCAGTGGTAGGAAATAAGTGAAATTGGTCATCCTATCCACATTGACCCAAATCAAATCAAACTGATGGCGAGACTACGAAAGAACAGTAATGAAATCCAAATTAATCACTTCCCATTTCCACGTAGTCAACTCAATCTCTTGAGATAAACCACCAAGCCTCAAGTGCTCTACCTTCACTTGCTGACAAACCATATACTTGGCCATAAAATTAGCCACATCCCTCTTTATGTTATTCCACCAATAGGTCAACTTTAAGTTATGATACATCTTCATCGAACCAGGATGAACGACATACCTCGACTCAAAAACCTCAGCCAAAATTCTTCCTCGCAGTCCATCAACACCTGGAACATTTAATCTACCTTGGTACCTCAAGATACCATCACCACCAATCTCAAAATCCATAATCTTTTGGTGACCCATATCATTCTTGATCTGTATCAAAATAGGGTCCAAGACTTATTTCTTCTTTACCTTAACGCCAAGCTATGACTTCACCACCTCTTGCACAATCACACCACCATCCTCAGAGTCCAAGACATGAACTCCAAGATTATCCAAATAGAAAATGTCCTCCATCAAACCTCGATTCTCCACATCAACAAGATACAAGCTTCCCATGGACAACCTACTAAGAGCATCAGCAACCACATTAGCTTTACCTGGATGATAATGAAGACTCATGTCGTAGTCCTTGAGCAACTCAAGCCATATCTTTTGCCTGAGATTCAACTCCTTCTGGATAAACACATATTGCAAACTCTTATGATCGGAATAGATGCCAATATGAACCCTATAAAAATAGTGACGATAAATCTACAAAGAAAAGACCACAGCCAACAACTTCAAATCATGAATCAGATAATTCTTCTCATGCACCTTCAACTATCTCAAAGCATATGCAACCACCTTGCCATGCTGCATCAACACACAACCTAATCCCACACGAAATGAATTACAATAAATAACAAAGCCCTCGGTACCCTCAAGTAGAATCTAAACTAGAGTCAAAGTTAACTTATCCTTCAACTTCTCAAAACTACCCTCACAAGCAACAGACCATAGAAACTTCACTTTTTTTTGAGTCAACTTAGTCAACGTGGTAGCAATAAAAGAGAAACTTTCCACAAACCTCTTATAATAACCGGCTAAACCCAAGAATCTCTAAGTATCGATTGGAGTCATGGGTCTAGGCCACGTCTTAACCACCTCAACTTTTTAAGGATCCACCATGATCCCCTCACTAGAAACAACATGACCTAGAAAGGTAACAGCATTCAACTAGAACTCACACTTGGAAAATTTAGCATACAACCACTGATCTTTCAAGGTTTGCAACACAATGCGGAGGTGATCGACGTGATCCGCCTCACTCTTTGAATACACCAAAATATTATCAATAAATATAATTAAGAACAAATTAAAGAACTGATGGATTACCCGATTCATAAGATCTATGAATTTCATTGGGGCATTAGTCAAATTAAAGGACATTACCAAAACTCAAAATGACTATACCGAGTATGAAAAGCATTCTAGGGATATCCATCACCCTAATCTTCAACTGATGGTAACCCGACGGAAGATCAATCTTAGAAAAGTACTTAGCACTCTCAAGCTGATCAAATAGATCATCAATCCTCGGAAGAGGATACATATTCTTCACAGTCACCTTATTCAATTAGTAGTAATCTATACACATCCGAAGGGACCCATCTTTCTTGCGCACAAGTAGAATAGGAGCAACACAAAGAGAAAGACTAAGGCAAATAAAACCCTTATCAAGAAGATCTTTCAACTGCCCCTTAAGTTCTTTCAACTAACCCAGAGTCATTCTATAAGGAGGGATAGATATAGGACGAGTATCCGAAAGAAGATCAATCCTAAAATCAATTTCCCTATCGCGGGAACACGAGGAAGATCATTAGGGAACACTTTGGGAAACTCACAGACCACAAAGACAGATTGCAAAGAAGGACCCTTAGAGTTAGAATCTTTAACCCAGACCAAGTGATAGAGATACCCTTTGGAAATCAATATTCGGGCTCTAAGATAAGAAATAAACCTTCACTTAGGCACTAAGGAACTACCTTCCCACTCAATCACTAGTTCATTTGTGAATTGGAAATTGAACCTTCAAGTCCGACAATTAAGAGACGCACAGCACGAGTGCAATCAATCCATTCCCAGGATCACATTGAAGTCTAACATATCCAACTCAATCAGATCCACTAATGTCTTCCTACCATGGATAGATACCACACAAACCCAATAGATTCTTCTAGCCATAATTGAGTCACCCACTGCGGTAGACACAGAAAAGAGATTAGAAATACACTCGATACCAAAACTAAAATGGATAGCCACATAAGGGGTCACATAAGAAAGGGTAGACCCGGGATCAAATAGATTATATATATATCACAAGTGAAAAGTTTTAACGTACCAGTAACAACATCAGGAGATGCCTAAAAATTCTATTGGGTGGCAAGAGCATACAGACGATTTAGACCAGTGCCAGAGCTAAAAGTAGCATCCTTTGGTGCAGGAGCTGAAGAAGCAGCAATCGAGACCTTATTAGCCCAGTAGAAATATCGCCTGAAGGGCAGTTCCTCAAAAGGTGATCAGGGCTAGCCTCATCTAAAACACTTATTCCTCTCCTCATCATAAAATTTACGGTGCAACTATCCATAAAATCTACAAGAAGGATGTAATGGAATTAATTGAGCCCCACTGGCCTGAGATTGGGCACCTTGTGCCACCCATTGTTGCTCTAAAAGCGACAATCACCGGATGGCCTAAGATATGGAGCACTAGCTATAGAATAAGAACCAGAACTCCCCCACTTCTTCTTAGACCACTACCCGCCATCTTTACCACTATTTTGCTGGCCTCTACCCTGCTCAGAATACCAGGATCTCTTACTTTGCCTCTTCCCTATTTTGGCTTATTTTTGCTTTTCATCTTCAACTTGCTACATATCCACCACAAACCTAGAGTTATCCATGTCACTATTCAGAAAGGCAGCGTTGCACTCTAACACCAATTCTTCAGACAAACCCGAAGCAAACTTCCTCATCTTAAACCTCATTCTAGATACTAGCTCAGGAGCATAACGAGATAGCTGATAAAACTTTAAGGCATACTCTTTCATAGTCATCTTACCTTACTTTAAATTCACAAACTCCTCAGCCTTTGCCTCCTTTAACTCCTGAGGAAAGAACAGATCAAGAAAAGCACCAGAGAAATACTCCTATAATGCCAACTTCATATCATCACCCATGGACTGGTGCCACTCCTCAAACCACTGATATGCACTATTATACAGTAAACTTCACACCCTCAGAGTCAGAAAAATGCATCACATAAAAAATCTTCTCTATCTCATCTATGAACCCTTAAGGATCTTCCTCAACCTTAGAGTCAATAAAGGTCAGAGTATTAAGCCTCATAAACTAGCTAAACCTAGTGGCCTCATAAGAACTCATAGTAGCACCAATAACGTAACTGAGATATCACTTATTGGGTCAACAGATGAATAGAGCAGCGGAACTCAACACTAGTAATATCTCCCTGAGGTAACTGAGCATAAGTGACACCAGTTGGAGAAGGATCAGTGGGGACCAGTGGAACTCTACGTGGGAAATCAGAAGAAGCGACCATAGATCGGGTCTAAATTCCATAAGTAGGATGAGACCCATCCACAGTGTCCTCAAGTAATAAAGGGGAGTTTCCACTCGCCTTAGATCTTTTAGGAGGCATGATCTAAAAAGCAAACAAATGGGAATTAGAGGAGATTTTAGCAACCTAGACTCTAAAGCTCGAAAGTAGATCACATGAAAGGAAAACATTTCTAAATGCCTCATAGCCTCTCTCTTATAAGTGTGGCATACTATACACTCATAAAAGAGACTCTACTTGGCACAGCTTTGTGGATACCCAATGACACCAAACCTAGGCTCTGATACCAACTTTGTTATGACCCGAACCAAGGCCTGGCCATGATGGGTATCTCAAGTCCGCTGAGAACTAGAGACCACCCTCATTGCCTAGTCAAACAGTTCACAACATACCTGGTAGAGGTTTAATTTCAAAGATATAACAAGATAGAAAATAATAAGCTCAACATCTAAGAGTGTCAACATCAATGCCCAATCCATAATAATATCCACAAAGCCTATACTAATTTGAAAGTAATCTATGTTAAGATATGCCCTCAACCTTGACAATGATAATGGTAATGATAATGTTAATGGGAGCTCTTTAATTCTAGGTTATGGAAGGAAACAAATAAAATGATCAAGTTTTTTAAAGAATGAAAGCTCACCACTTCACCGCAAATGACTAACAAACCGAGTCAATCCACCTAACATTGCGCAGGAAAAGTAGAATTGCCTTCGGATCCTACATTGCATGAGGATACAGCGTCCAAAGATAGTTAGTGGATTAAGCTCTAGCATATACTTGGGGATAAAGGATAAAATAATACCAAGTTAAATCTGATTCAAAATCATACACACATCATCATATACATGTATAAGTATTATACTGGGATAGGGAATAAGTCTTAGCATGAAGTAAAACTTTATCTTGGACTATGTAGCTCAATCGTCATAAATAGGCACCCACGGGCTATATAGGTTCATCTCTCCCTGCTAAAAGGTCCCCAGTACGTATTAGTCATAAGAACTAGAGGTATCAAGGAAGATCAGGTAATGACCCAACCCTACATCAATCCAAGTGATGACCCATATCACTCACTATTTTTTAATTTATAACAATCATGGGCATCCAAAGAAAAAATTTTGCTCACTCGTAAGGAATTCACACATGATATATGATGAACCATATGCTTGCCTTTAGTGTACTACTCCACTAATAGTCAAATGTTAGTATTAAGGATCAAATAGGTCTTTCAAGGGTGTAATGTAAGCTTAAGGGATGCGTAAGAACCCATTTTGGGAAAAACGTAGTGGCTAATCTCCCTAAGCACTTTAATACATCACAACACCATTAAAACATAATTAACAACTAATTTTTTTCCTCGTTTATCTTCTCTTTTTATTTCATTTTGGCCCCATCTAATTAAACTCAGTCGGGTACACTATGAAAGGGAATCTACTTTTGTCAACACATTATTCAATTTTTCCTTGAACATGCTTTATTTTTTCATCACCTGACTCCCTACCTTATTATACCTCCATACTTACACCAATAGAGATATTTTTGAGGCTTTAATATCACCTTTTTCTTCTTGTTTTTCATATCCTTACTCTTAAAATTTTCACTAAAGCGCCTAGGAACTTTGGATCAAATTAAGGTCAAACAAAGAAGAGGTATAAGCTACATATGTGGCTACCAAAGAAAATAGGCTATAAGCCTAACAGGGCTAACTGTAACGCCCCGAGTCTATACCCCGGATGCTACACGGTGCTAGCGACCTCGAAGGACCACCAGCTAACCCATGACTAGTACCTGCTTGAGCACTAAATAATAATAACACTGCAATACTAATATTACTTAAATAAATGTGGAAGGTAGGCTGAAATTGCCATAAGATTCATAACTAAAAATAAATACTAAATACTAAAATATCTATCTGAAATACTCTAGTCCGAAAGCCTCTAACTGTTTGAATTATGGAGTTGATGGGATAAGCCCCCAACTAACTCTAACTACTAAAAACTGTACTGAAATACTTAAATAATACTTTATCCTCGAACTATGAGGACTCACCACTAAGTTTACTATTAATAGGCTGGGTTTCTAAGTACGGTCAGGAGCCCATGCGTCTGAACCTATGATATAAGACATCATAGCACAAAAGAAAAGTATGTGTCAGTACTTTGAATGCACTGGTATGCTAAGTGAGGTAAGGCTGATATGCATGGGTTCATATGCATGAACAATAACTGACTAAGTAACATGAACATAACTGAATGAGAGAACATACATGAATACATAAACTATAACTGAGATCATATTAATACTAGTTACTGAGTTTTTGAATATTGATTAACTGATATTTGAGTTTACTAATACTGTAATACTGATAACTGAGTGACTATTTCTGACAGTCTAAATTGATAACTGGGTGACTATTTCTGACAGCCCTGATTCTGTAAAACTGAACTGAGTTCTATACTGAGCTGGGTGACTGTATCTAACAGTCCTAATTCTATAAAACCAAACTTAGTTCTATACTGAGACTGAAACTGAAACTGAAACTATGGGTGGTAATTATCTAACTGATATGCCCTTCTCTGAATAGATTGGGGTCCAACCTGTAATACTAGTTGGAAGGATGTCAGTACCGTGCCATGGGTAAAGATAAGTTGTGAGTTAACCCTTTCTAATAGCAAGCTCTTTCATCAACCCTTGCTGGCAGGAAAACTCGTATGGATGCATCAACCCTAGTCGGGCAGGAAGATACCTCAACCTACGCTGGCTACATAGTTTTGTAATGCAGGGATTGCTACTAAGAATCAAACCCTATACTGGCAGGAATGCCCTCATTCCTGGATTTTCTCGGTGCGGAATCCTACTCCCAACTGAATAGACACTGGACTGATTTCTAGTTCATACTAGACTTGATTGTACTGTTGTTGATCGTACTATCTAACTAAATTGAATTTACAGGGTTTCGCTAACTAACAGAATACTACTAACTCTTGTTAACTGCCTGAGTTCATTGAATTCTGGACTGAATACGAAACTGAGATTGTGACTAATTACTGAGTACTATTGTTCGTAACACTACTGAGACTGTTTTGTAACTACTGTAGCTCTAGGTAAACAGCTAAATTTTCAGGTATTGAATACCCCCAGGACTTAATAGCATAAAAAGTAAAGCATAGAGTAAATTTGAAAAGTATAACACTGTGCTCTTGTTCATAACTCATCCATAGGGACATTTTATCAAACACTTGTAAGGCATAAGTTTACACAAATACTAGCATGTCATGATTTTTCCCCATTTAGTTCACATGAGAACTTTAACAAACACTTGGGGAACACAACTTTGCACTTAATACTAAAACAACATGTAGGCATCATAATATAAATTCACAATTCACAAATTCAATGGCTTTAATATGAATTCACATGATACTACATACATGATAATCAATTCCACATGAATCTTGTAATAGACCATGGATTAGAAACCCAATTAACATTATAATCATGAATACAATTAAATCCAATCATGGAAATCATAAAATCAATCTACTTGAAGTTTAAAAGAGTTTCTTGGAATCTAAGGGCGAGAGGAATCCTTGGATGAACACTTTACATACCTTGGTACATGAATTGACTAAGGTTAGGGGTGAGCTCTTGAATCTTGAACCTTGAATTAGAAACACTAGGGTTTTGTTTCTTGAGTAATTTTGAGAATAGTTAATGGATTTTGCCTCTAAAGTGGCTAAATCTCATTTTTAGGGGCTGATAGACGTGGGAAAAAGGTCCAAATACCCCTGATGGTGCGGCTTTTTAATGACTGAAAATTGGCATAGTGATGCGCAGACCGACCCGCCGCGTCAAAGGGATTGATGCTATGGCTGACGCACCACATCGAGTCTGCATTGGTTCACTGGAAATTACAGTGGGAGCTGGGGGTAATATTCATCGATGTGATAGGTGATGCGACACGTTGATACACTAGTTTGGACTCCCAAACGTGCCTCAAATGATGTTCAAAAAATCTAAAACTCATCCGAGAACACCTACTGGCATTTCTAATTATAGAACAACTTAAAGATTGATATTTAATGGTCGTAAGGGTCGCAAAATAAGATCGCCAACTATGAAGGCTAAAATAACTCTACGTATGAATACTTAGCTAAAATCTTCTAAGTCTGGTACCCCTCAACAAGCTTTAAAGGACTGAATTAAGCTTAGGATTTTGCGAGGTCTTACAATATCTACCCCTTGGGAATATTCATCCTCAAATGAGATTGACTAAGATGGGAGAACTGATAGACTGAAAGTACATACTGGACATGCACAACTGAAGCATGATTTAATGGCTGAGACTACTGATATACTGAATTATTATACTGAATATGCATAATTGATGCATGATTTCATAATTGATAGTACTAATAAGCTGAGTTTGTATACTAAACATGCATAACTGATGCATAAGTACATAACTGAACTGATTCATGAATACATGACTAAGTATGCAACGTTACTTGATATCAAGTTAGCAACTACATCTGAACATGAAAATGAGTAATTTAAGAAAAACTATTACCTCGAGCTGATTCTGAGTTTATGGAGAAGAGGTGAGGATATTTGATCCGCATATTTGCTTATTCTTCGCAAGTAGATCCCTCAATGAACTGATTCCACCAAAGAACTTTAACTAAAGAGACTTCTTTGTTCCTCAGTCTACGAATCTAATAATCAAGGACTTCGACTAAAATTTCCTCAAAATAGAGGATGTCCTGAACATCTATACCCTCTACAGGGACAACAACTGCTGAGTCACCTATGCATTTCTTTAGCAAGGAGACATGAAACACTGGGTGCACTGAAGCTAAGTTTGAAGGCAACTCAAGTTCGTAAGCTACCTTTCTGAAATGGCTAAGAATTCGGTAAAGACCAATATATCAGGGACTGAGTTTTCCCTTCTTTCCAAACCTTTTCACTCCTTTCATAGAAGATATTTTCAAATACATAAAGTCACCAATATCAAACTCGAGATCCTTTTTGCGCACGTCAACATATGATTTCTGTCGGCTCTGAGCTGTCTTAAGCCTTTCACAGATCAACTGAACTTTTTCTAGCCTATCAAATACCAAGTCAGGCCCTACCACTGCGGCCTCACCTACTTCAAACAAACCAATAGGAGATCTACATCTCCTCCCATAGAGCGCCTTAAATGGAGCCATCTGAATGCTGAAATGGTAACTGTTGTTATACGTAAATTCAATCAAAGGTAAGTGGTCATCCCTATTACCTTTAAAGTCAATGGCACATGCTATTAGCATATCTTCTAGAGCCTGGATGGTCCTTTCTGCTTGACCATCTGCCTGGGGGTGAAAATTTGTACTGAGGTGAACTTGGGTACCAAGACCCTTTTGGAAGGCTTTCCAGAAATGAGAGGTGAACTGTAGACCTCTATCTGAAATGATAGACAACAGAACTCCGTGCAATCTGACCAACTCTCTAACATAGAGCTTGGCATAATCCTTGGATGAATAAGAGGTATGGACTGATAAGAAATGAGCCAACTTGGTCATCCTATCTACGATAACCCATAAAGAATTATGCTGACGACGAGTACGAGGTAAACCCATCACAAAGTCTATGTTAACTTCTTACCATTTCCATGTGGGAATACTGAACTGCTGTATGGACCCACTAGGCTTCTGATGTTCAATCTTAACCTACTGACACGTTAAGCACTTAGCTACAAACTTTGCAATATCTCTCTTCATCCCACTCCACCAACAGACTTCCCATAAGTTGTGGTACATCTTAGTGGCCCATGGAAGAATAGAGTAGTCCGCGCCATGCGCTTCTACAAAAATCCGCTGCCTCAAGTCATCTACACCTGGCAGACATAGCCGACCTTGGTAACACAATACGCCATCTCCCCCTTGGGAGAAAACTTCCACTTTCTGATCTCTGACTGACTCTTTCAACTTAACTAGACTGAGATCTCTGTCCTTCTTTTTCTTCACCTCAGAGACCAGAGATAATTTTGAACTACTCTACACCTATACACTACCTTCTGTTGAATCGACTAAGTGTATACCTAGTCGAGCAAGCTGATGAACTTCCTAGGCTAACTTCTTCTTATAATCTTCCACTTGAGCAACACTACCCATAGACATTATACTGACAGCATCATCCACTATATTTCCTTGCCTAGATAATACAGAACACTCATGTCATAGTTTTTCAACAACTCTAACCACCTTCTTTGACAGAGATATAGATCTTTCTGAGAGAACACATACTGTAGGAACTTATGGTTTGTGAACACATCAACATGTAGCCCATACAAATAGTACCTCTAAATCTTTAAGGCAAATACCACAGCCGCTAACTCAAGATCATGAATGGGGTAGTTTTTCTCATGGGGCTTAATCTGTCTAGAGTCATAGGCTATGACCTTACCTATCTGCATCAAAACACACCCCAAACCAACTCTAAAAGCATCACAATATACCATAAATCCATTTGAACCATCTGGTAGAGTCAAAACTGGAATTGTAGTGAGTCGAGTCTTCAACTCCTGAAAACTCTTCTCACAAAAATTTAACCACTGGAATTTGACTTTCTTCTAAGTCAATCTAGACATAAGGGATGCAATAGATGAAAATCTCTTAACAAACCGGCGGTAATAGCCGGCCAAACCCAAAAAACTCCTGATATCTATCAGATAAATGGGCCTGGGCTAGTTTCTTACTACTTTGGTCTTTTGAGAATCCCCTCTAATGCCATCACCGGAAACTATATGACCAAGGAAGGCTACTGATCTTAGCCAAAATTCACACTTACTGAATTTGGCGAACAACTGATGGTTTATGAGAGTCTGTAACACTATTCTAAGGTGTTCTGCATGATCGTGTTCCCTGTGGGAGTAGACAAAAATGTCATCTATGAAGACTATGAAGAACATGTCCAAGTACTGCTTAAACATACGGTTCATCAAGTCCATAAAAGTGCCTGGGGCATTGGTGACACCAAAGGAAAAGACTAGGAATTTGAAGTGACCATATCGAGTTCTGAAAGCTATTTTCAGAACATCACATTCTCTGACTCTGAGCTGATGATAGCCTGATCTGAGGTCTATCTTAGAAAAGTAGCTGGCACCTTGAAGTTGGTCAAATAAGTCATCGATTTTGGAAAGTGGATACTTGTTCTTGACCATGACCTTATTTAGATAACGGTAGTCAAAGCACATTCTGAGAGAACTATCTTTCTTACGCATAAACAGAACTGGTATACCCCATGGGGATACGCTGGGTCTGATGAAGCCCTTATTTAGGAGATCCTTTAACTGTTCTTTTAATTCTTTGAGTTCTGTTGGAGCCATTCTGTATGGCGGAATAGATATGGGCTGAGTATCTTGAAGAAGGTCTATTTCGAAGTTCATTTCCCTCTGGGAGAAACTCTGGGAAGATCTTCGGGAAACATATCTGGGAATTCACATGCTACTAGAACTGACTCAAGACTGGGAGTATCGAAACTAGAATACTTAAGTCAAACGAGATGATAGACACATCCCTTAGATATTATTTTTCTCTCCCTTAGGTAAAAAATAAGCTGACCCCTAAGTGTTGAGGTACTACCCCTCCATTCTAGGATAGGTTTATTCGAAAACTGAAATTAGACAATTCTATTTCTGCAGTCAACTGAGGCATAGCATGAATGAAGCCAATCCTTGCCAAGAATGACATCAAAATTTGTCATATCTAATTCTACTAAGTCTATTGAAGTGACTTTTTGAGATACCATAACCGAATAGTGATAGCATATCACAGGGTTGACGACTTATCACATATGTCGTTAGCCACACTTCTCTTCAGATTCCTCTAGATTTCAACTTATTTGCTTTCATTCATGTTGGTTCTCTATCCCATCAGCTTAAACTATAAAATCAGACATAAACAAATCAAAAATGACAAAAGTTGCTTAAGACTTCGCAATTATTCTTGGTTAAAGGTTTTAAATGTGTTAGCAATTTCTCACACATCAACACCCTCAACTTAAAACAATTGCTTGTCCTTAAACAACTCAACATGACTAAGAGAATACATAGCATATTCAGCAGCCAATTTTCTCTTTTAAGCTTAAAACATAGTTACCACTTCCAAGGTCCATTCAATTAAAACCAACTGTGTATGTCATTGAAGAACAATAATGTAACACAAAGGACTCAAGCGATGGCATCAATCTTAGCCATAGCAACCATTCATATACCATTACTGCACTATCTAAACAAGCAAGTAGCTAGCAACAATACCATTGTGCTCTCACAATTAAAAAATCCCCCTCCTCGCATATAATAAACTAAAAATGTAAATGTGGGGATCATCAAATGACTCTCACTCTCAAAATGAAGTTCCAATCAGTGTATGCCAAGTACCATAGGCTTGCCCTTATTTTCATTACCAAGACCTTCAGATAGGCCAGCTAGGATCACTATAGGACTTTTTTTAGGCTTATAATGTAGGCTGGGGCCGGTAAGGTATTCAAGATCATTTAAAGTGACTATGCCTCCTTGACACTAGACTACTCTCTTGGGGCTCACTTATTCACCTCTTTTTCATTTTCTTTTCCATTGATCACATATGTTCAAGTTGGGTGCCTCACTTTTTTTTAAGAATAGCACCCAACTTTTATTCATCTTTTTCTTTATTCTACCCTTATTCATACTCATCTTACACCATGCACCCCTATGATAGCCACCCTCAACTTTGGCTATTTTCCTAGGTCAAGGTGCACAGTATCCAAGGAGAACCAGGGCCAAACAAGTTCATTACGGTATAAATGGGAAGGTGAAAGGTGTCATAAGGAAAAAATAGGCTAATCAGGCTCAAAACAGGGATCAAGGGATATAATGCACATAGGGTAGGCTGTTTAGGCTAAAAGTGGGTTAATCAATAAAATGGCCTATGATCCTTTCCTAGCCCCTATCTTTTAACCATGGTAAGACTAACTAGGCAAGTTCTGGCTTTAGCATGCAGAGGGAATTAAGTAGTTGCTCACACACACATGGCACGTAAGTATATCGCAGGCCACCACTTATCTAGTTCATGCAATTATTCAGCAATGATCATCACGCAGCTAGAACTAATGCCACAACAAGATTCACAATGGTCATAAGTAAATATAATTCACGCAGTCTTTGCCAACAAAACATTGGAGAGGTGTTTAAAAATCAATAAAAAATATATCAACTACTTTTTATACTTGTATTTCTCCTAGTTTCCATAAAATTTGTTATAACAATAGACTACCCTACACCCTCAACTCAAAATCAAAGAAAAATTAAACTAAGGGTTAGAGTATACCTGGAATGGATCCATGTTGGGTGTCATGGGTTGCCTCCCATGTAGCACTTGATTTACGTTGTGGCATGACTTGGTTATCTTGACTACTCAGGCTTTGCCAAGACAACCAGTTGATACCCTTTTACCATCATCATAGAGGACGTCAATGATTGAGAAAACACTTATCTCTTTTGGCTGAATCATGGATGGGTGTATTTTGAAGCGTGCTTCTTTGTCATTGAACCTAAACTTTAGCTCATTCAAATCCATGTCAACCAGCACTCTCCCAGTTATGAGCACTGGCCTACCCAAGATGATAGGCACTTCAAAATCTACCTCACAATCTAAGACCACAAAATCAGCAGGCAGAACAAAATCTGCTACCTTTACTAAAACATCGTATAGTATGCCCACAGGACTCTTCACAGACCTATCTGTCATTACCAACCGCATATTTTTGGGGTTAAGATCCACCAAGCCCAATTTCTTATACACGGCCAGTGGCATTAATTTATATTGGCTCCCAGATTGCATAGTACTTTTGTGAACTTCAGGGGGCCAATAGTACATGGGATGGTAAATGCTCCCGGGTCTGCCTTTTTCTACACTAAAGACCTTATAGAGATAGCACCACAATGGAGAAGATTGTCCTCCGGCTCATGGTTAACCTTCCGTTTCTTGGTTACAAGGTCTTTCGTGAACTTTCCATAGCCTGGAATTTGCTCAAGTGCCTCAACCAAAGGCACATTAATTGTCAATTACTTGAGCATTGCCAAGAACTTTCTGAATTTTGCATCATCAACCTTCTTCTTCAATTATTGAGGAAAGGGATATGGTGGTCTAGGGATAATTTTCAACACCACTTCCTCTTCTTTCTCCTTTTTCTTCTCTGAAGAATCAACAGAACTATCCAGCTTCTCAGACTCCACTGGACTACTTTCTTCGGATTCATCAATAATCACCTCATCATCTACAGAGTTGCCCACAAAAGGGACAGGTAAGATCTTACTACTCTTAGTGGTAATCGCAATACATAAGCCATCATTCCGTGGATTCTGAACCTATCACTAGGTAAAGTACCACTTTTTCTTTGGTTCAGTGTTGTGAAAAGTTGGCTCATCTGCTGCTCCAACTGCTTGATAGAAGTGGAGTGTGAACTAACCAACTGACTCAGGGTAGAGAATTCACACTTCATAGTAGTTACCTCCGAGTTGGTAGCCTCAACTCCTTTCAGCAATTTTTCCATCATGTCCTCCATGGACATCTTACCAGAGCTAGTTGGTGCAGCATCTCGACTTCCAGGAGTAACATACAAACCACTTCTATCATTATTGATTCTCCAATGTCCTTGCTCCCTATCTTTATAATCAGGCTTATCATAAAAGTTCTGACCTTGATTCCCTTGGCTATTGCCTCGAAAACCCCCTGATTACTCACATATCTTGCCTCATCATCTGTATTAGTAGGAACAGTGCGTTGAGACTCCACAGCCTTAACTTTTTCAGTCTTGCCTCACAGTAAGTGCTTGGTCAGCAAGTCCATCTGTGTCTTCAAATGGGCCATGTCTTGGTCTCGCTCCTCATCCCTTCTGCGCTGCTCCGCGGTTATACCAACAGAAATAGTCGGGCTCATTACCACAGAATCTCTGGTATGCCAGGCCCGACTCTGTTTGGTCATTCTATTTAATATGTCTGAAGCCTCTAGAAAAAAGAGGTCAATGAACGAACCACCCACAGCATTATCTACAAGTGGCTTTGTCACAGAGTTAAAAGCTCTGTACAAAGTCTCCATCAAGTGAAAGTCTGTCATGTTGTGGTTCAGACATTGTGTCAGCTTCTTCTTGAATCTCTCCCAAGTTTCATGCAAGACTTCAGTTGGGAGCTACCTGAAGTTACTGATTTCGTCCCTCAACTGTACCCTCCTGGAGGGTGGAAAGAATCATTCTAGGAATGCCTCTTTTAAATGTCTCCAGTTGGTTATAGAATTGGGCTCTAGCTCATTTAACCATATTGTTGCCTCTCCAGACAAAGATAATAGAAATAATCTCAATCGGATCTCATTCTGACTCACTCCCGAATTATCAAAAGATTTGCAAATGGTGATGAAGTTCACCAAGTGCATGTTCGGATCATCACCAGGAAAGCCTCCAAACAACACCTCCAGATTCAGGAGTTGGATCATGGTACTTGTTATGCTAAATTTTGCACCAGGTGCCAACGGTGGAGGGCGGATAGCACCCTTTGCACCTGCTCCGCCCATTCCTTCATCATCATCATCAACCTCATAATGGACAGGCTGTTGACCATACCTTCCTCTAACTGGACGTTTTTTGTCAAAATTTTGCTACACTGGTGCAGCAATTTGCTCAGCTCGCCTTGGGTTTTGAGAATTCAGCAATTCCTCATCACCCAAGTATTTATCATCATGGTTCGGATGATGTACTTGTTGAATCTGGTTTTGTACGTTCACCTGAGCCCTGGCCAAAGCGGCTAATCTTTCTGCCTCCTGTTGTTCAGCCATTCTCCCGATCAGCTGGAGTTTCGGATTAATTGGCAATAATGGTTCTCCAAAACTTCTTGTTTTTTGGCATAAACAACAAAGAACCTGCAATAAACAGAAATAAAAATTAACGTAAATCTAGGAAACTAAACTAACAGTCAATTAGTGCACACAAACTTTCAGTTTACAACCGTATTCCCCTACAACGACGCCATTTTTTGATAACGCTCAAACTACACTCTTGAATGGGTGTAAGTGATCATTGTCAATATAAAACCCAACTAGGTTGGAGTCAAATCCCACAGGGAATATGATGTGAACTCAAGTTGTTTACGGTTTAATTCACTGATAGTTTAACGTCTCCTGAAATGGGGGTTTAAGTTTCATAAATAATTGTTTGACACTTTGATTTTGATGTTTGTAACCAAGATTTTATAAAATAACCAGAATTATGTTCACTAGGGCTTATGGTACATGATAGATGCCAAAGGTGACTGAAGATTCTCATGGTGGTTAGGATAACAAGCTATCTTTTTTTATGATATGCTCAAATATCTCTCGACCTATTTAAGCGTCTAATTTCCTAATCCTCTCAGACTTAGGGAATCGCTATTACTGCCCAGATTTTACCTCAGGTTAATCAATCTTGTTACAACGCTGATTATTAAATGAAGTATTTATGAGTTCCTATTGATAATTCACTTCCTGCTGTTTATGATTTCTTTCTCAAGCAAATCAAAGAAGGTATGCCTACTATTTGCAACCAACAGACATTAATTAACATATCAGAATTATCAAGAAATCCTAACACTTATTGAATCTTGAGTATTTAGCACCTCTTCTTGACCTAACCCTAGATCCCATAATTCAGGTTAATGAGGTTTAGCCACTCATGATGCAAAAAACAAGTACACAAATTGAATTCATAATTGAGAAGATTAACTTACAACTATGATGAAATCAAAAAGTATAACTTGAATTGATTCACAAAACAAAACTCCCGAAAAATTGGTCTAGAGAGAGAGAGAGAAAAAAAATTATTTGTCGCAAGTATGTTAATTGATAAGTTTTTGTATATCCCCAGAAAACCCTAAAACAAGGCTTTAAATAGTTAACCCTAAATAAGGAAACAAAATAGAAGTTTCAGCTTTTTCTCAGAATAAACGACGACGTCAGTGACGGTTATCACAGATATCGCCAGTTCCTCTGTATTTTTTGCTCTTGCTGCTTAAGGCTGACGACGATGATGACGGCCTATCACCATCTTGACGACGTGTCATGGATGTCATCACAAAATTTCTTCAACTTCTATATTTTATTTAAGTCTGACGACATCCTTGACAGCTTATCACCAGGCTGACGACATGTCATGGATGTCATCACAAAACTGTCTTCAACTTCCATCTTCTGTTTAAGGCTGACGACGCTCATGATGCCTTATTACCATCCTGACGACTTATCACAAAGTATCATCACAACTTCTACTTATACCAAATCTCTGGTTAAGTCTGACGACAACTGTGATAGCATATCACAGGGTTGACGACTTATCACATATGTCGTCAGCCACACTTCTTTTCAGATTCCTCTAGATTTTAACTTATTTTCTTCCATTCTTGTTGGTTCTCTATCCCATCAACTTAAACTGTAAAATCAGACATAAACAAATCAAAAATGACAAAAGTTGCTTAAGACTTCGCAATTATTCTTGGTTAAAGGTTTTAAATGTGTTAGCAATTTCTCACACATCAACACCCTCAACTTAAAACAATTGATTATCCTCAAGCAACTCAACATGAATAAGGGAATACATAGCATATTCAGTAGCCAATTTTCTCTTTTAAGCTCAAAACATAGTTACCACCTCCAAGGTCCATCCAATTAAAACCAACTGTGTATGTCATTAAAGAACAATAATGTAACACAAAGGACTCAAGCGATGGAATCAATCTTAGCAACAGTAACCATTCATATACTATTATTGCACTATCTAAACAAGCAAGTAGCTAGCAACAATACCATTGTGCTCTCACAATAAAGAAATTCCCCTCCTCGCATATAATAAACTAAAAATGTAAACGTGGGGATCATCAAAAGACTCTCACTCTCAAAATAAAGTTCCAATCAGTGTATGCCAAGTACCATAGGCTTGCCCTTATTTTCATTACCAAGACCTTCAGATAGGCCAGCTAGGATCACTATAGGACTTCTTTTAGGCTTATAATGTAGGCTGGGGCCGGTATGGTATTCAAGGTTATTTAAAGTGACTATGTCTCCTTGACACTACACTACTCTCTTGGGGCTCACTTATTCACCTCTTTTTTATTTTCTTTTCCATTGATCGCACATGTTCAAGTTGGGTGCCTCTCTTCTTTTTTTTAGAATAGCACCCAACTTTTATTCAGCTTTTTCTTTATTCTACCCTTCTTCATACTCATCTTACACCATGCACCCCTATGATAGCCACCCTCAACTTAGGTTGTTTGCCTAGGTCAAGGTGCACAGTATCCAAGGAGGACCAGGGCCAAACAGGTTTATTATGGTATAAATGGGAAGGTGAAAGGTGTCATAAGGAAGAAATAGGCTAATTAGTCTCAAAATAGGGATCAAGAGATATAATGCACATAGGGTAGGCTGTTTAGGCTAAAAGTGGGTTAATCAACAAAATGGCCTATGATCCTTTAACCATGGTAAGACTAACTAGGCAAGTTCTGGCTTTAGCATACAAAGAGAATTAAGTAGTTGCTCACACACACAAGGCACGCAAGTATATCGCAGGCCACCACTTATCTAGTTCATGCAATTGTTCAGCAATGATTATCACGTAGCTAGAACTAATGCCACAACAAGATTCACAATGTTCATAAGTAAATATAATTCACACAGTCTTTGCCAACAAAATATTGGAGAGGTGTTTAAAAATCAATCAAAAATATGTCAACTACTTTTTGTACTTCTATTTCTCCTAGTTACCATAAAATATGTTACAACAACAGACTACCCTACACCCTCAACTCAAAATCAAAGCAAAATTAAACTAAGGGTTAGAGTATACCTAGAATGGATCCATGTCGGGTGTCATGGGTTGCCTCCTATGCAACGCCTGATTTAACATCGTGGCACGACTTGGTTATCTTGACTACTCAGGCTTTGCCAAGACAACCAGTTGATATCCCTTTACCATCATCGTAGAAGACGTCAATGATTAAGAACACACTCATCTCTTTACTCCATATCTACCAGCACTCTCCCAATTTCGAGCACTGACCTCTCCCAGGAAGCGATCGTTGTCAATATAAAACCTAACTAGGTTGGGGTCGAACCCCACAGGGAATATGATGTGAACTCAAGTTGCTTACGATTTAATTCACTGATAATTTAACGTCGCCTGAAATAGGGGTTTAAGTTTCACAAATAATTGTTTGACACCTTGATTTTGATGTTTGTAACCAAGATTTGATGAAATAACCAGAATTATGTTCACTAGGGCTTACGGTACATGATAGATGCCCAAGGTGACTCAAGATTCTCATGGTGTTTAGGATAACAAGTTATCATTTTCGATGATATGCTCAAATGTCTCTCGACCTATTTAAGCGTCTAATTTCCTAATCCTTTCGGACTTAAGGAATCGCTATTACTGCCCAGATTTTACCTCAGGTTAATCAACCTTGTTACAGCATTGATTATTAAACAAAGTATTTTCGAGTCCCTATTTATAATTCACTTCCTACTGTTTATGATTTCTTACTCAAGCAAATCAAAGTAGGTATGCCTACTGTTTGCAACCAACAGACATTAATTAACATCTCAGAATTATCAAGAAATCTTGACACCTATTGAATTTTGAGTATTTAGCACCTCTTCATGACTTAAACCTAGATCCCATAATTTAGGTTAATGAGGTTAAGCCACTCATGATGCAAGAAACAAGTACACAAATTGAATTCATAATTGAGAAGATTAACTTACAACTATGATGAAGATCAAAAAGTATAACTTGAATTGATTCACAAGACAAAACTCCCAAAAAATTGGTCTAGAGAGAGAGAGAGAAAAAAAAAACCGTCTGTCCCAAGTATGTTGATTGATAAGTTTTTGTATATCCCCAGAAAACCCTAAAACAAGGCTTTAAATAGTTAACCCTAAATAAGAAAAAAAATAGAAGTTTCAGCTTTTTCTCGGAATAAACAACGACGTCAGTGATGGCTTATCAGGAGTCTAACGGCTTATCACGGATGTCGTCACCTCCTCTACATTTTTAGCTCTTGCTGCTTAAGGCCGACGACGACGATGACGGCCTATCACTATTTTGACGACATGTCATGGATGTCATCATAAAACTTTCTTCAACTTCCATCTTCTGTTTAAGTCTGACGACATCCTTGACAGCTTATCACCAGGATGACGACGTGTCATGGATGTCGTCATAAAATTGTCTTCAACTTCCATCTTCTGTTTAAGGCTGACGACACTTCTGACGCCTTATCACCATCTTGATGCCTTATCACAAAGTATCGTCACAACTTTAACTTATGCCAAATGTCTGGTTAAGTCTAACGACAACTGTGATAGGCTATCACAGGATTGACGACTTATCACAGATGTCGTCAGCCATACTTCTCTTCAGATTCCTCTAAATTTCAACTTATTTGCTTCCATTCTTATTGGTTCTCTATCCTATCTGCTTAAACTGTAAAATCAGACATAAATAAATCAAAAATGACAAAAGTTGCTTAAGACTTCGCAATTATTCTTGGTTAAAGGTCTTAAATGTGTTAGCAATTGCTCACATATCAAGGACGGAGCTGGAACTGAAGATTTCTGGCAGAACTGAGAATGATTCCCACCCTTTGACTTAGGTTGAGTGAAGTTAAAACTACTTGTTCTAGCTTTCTTATTCTCTCTCTTCTTCTCTGTATTCTTATCCTTTTCTATCTACTGAGCATGGACCATAAGCCTGGATATGTTATCTCTTTAATCAGCATTGCGGTTATACACTCCTTGACTACACTACTAGACACACCAGACATAAACTTACTCATCTTAGATCTGCTATCTGCTACCACATGAGGGGCATATCTGACTAACTGAGTAAACTTGAGAGAATACTCTTGTACTGTCATGTTTCCCTACTTTAGATTAATAAACTCTAAAACCTTCATTTCCCTCAACTCTAGCGGGAAGAACCTATCCAGAAAAGTAATAGCAAACTCCTCTCATTCTATGGGCCCTACATCTGTGGCCCTCTCTGTTTTCCACTGTTTGAACCACAAGTGAGCCACATCCTATAATTGATATGCGACCAACTCAGCACTCTCACTAGCAGTCATCCCCATAATATCTATAACCTTCTACACCTGATCAAGAAATTTTTATGGGTCCTCATCTGACTTCGACCAGGTAAAAGAAGGAGGGTTCATTCGGGTGAAGTCCCGAATCCTAGATGTAGCAGTATTGGCTACTGGGTTGGCCAGAACGGCAACTGGGCGTTCATTTTGGGCTGCCACAAAATGAGCTAGGGTGGTGAAAGCTGCTCTAAATTCTACGTGGGAGACAAGCTCGTCTAGAGGATCTGACTGGACGGGATGAGGTGTTGGTTGTTGTCCTGTTCCTCTTTTCTTAATCCTTTTGGGAGGTATGTTCTATAAATAGAAGGGGAAAAGATTAGACTAAGAGTTTATCTGGAGCCCATGCTCACTCACACGACATGAATACTAAAAGAACGAAAACTTTTCCTAAGATATCTAACAACCCCATGACAATAAGTGTGGCGTGCTACACACCTATGCACAAGACTCTACTAGACACGGCTTTCAGACTTCCTAGGACTTTGTTGAACCTTAGGCTCTGATACCAAGTTTGTATCACCCCAAGTCTGTACCCCGGACGCTACACGGTGCTAGCGACCCTGAAGGACCACCAGTTAACCCATGACTGGTACCTGCTGTGAGCACTAAATAATAATAACACTGTAATACTGATATTACTGAAATAAATTAGGAAGGTCGGTTTAAATCGCCATAAGGTTCAAAACTAAAAACAAATACTAAATACTTAAAACTGAATACTGAAATATATGTCTGAAATACTCTAGTCTGGAAGCCTCTAACTGTCTGAATTATGGAGTTAGTAGGACAAGCCCCCAACTAACTCTGACTACTGAACACTGTACTAAAATACTAAAATAATACTCTGTCCTCGAACTATGAGGACTCACCACTAAGTCTTCTGCTGATAGGCTGGGCTTCTAAGTACGGTCAGGAGCCCGTGCGTCTGAACCTATGATATAAGACATCATAGCGTAAAAGATAAGTATGTCTTAGTACTTTGAATGTACTGGTATGCTAAGTGAGGTAGGTTGATATGCATGGGTTCATATCTATGAACAATAATTGAGTAACATGAACATAACTGAATGAGAGAATATGTATGAATACATAAACTGTAACTGAGATCATGTTAACACTGATTACTGAGTTTTGAATACTGATTAACTGATATCTGAGTTTACTGATACTGTAATACTGATAACTGAGTGACTGTTTTTGACAGTTCTGATTGATAACTGGGTGACTGTTTCTGACAACCCTAATTCTGTAGAACTGAATTGAGTTCTATACTGAGATGGGTGCCTGTATCTGACAGTCCTGATTCTATGAAATCGAACTGAGTTCTATACTGAGACTGAAACTAAAACTAAAACTATGAGATTTAATTATCTAACCGACATGACCCTCTCTGAATGTATTGGGGTCCAATCTGTAATCCCAGTTGGAAGGGTGTCAGTACCGTGCCACGGGTAAAGATAAGTTGTGAGTTAACTCTCTCTGACAGCAAGCTCTTTCGTCAACCCTCGCTGGCAGGAAAACTCGTATAAGATGTATCAACCCTAGTCTGGCAGGAAGATATCTCAACCTACGCTGGCTAAATGGGGTAGGTTGACATATCTTTCTGCCAGACTAGGGTTGATACATCTCATATGAGTTTTTCTGCCAGGGAGGATTAACGAAAGAGCTTCCTTTCAGAGAGGGTTAATTCACAGTTTGTCTTTACCTGTGGCACGGAACTAATACCCTTCCAACTGGGGTTACAGGTTGGACCCCAATCCATTTAGAGAGGGACATGTCGATTAGATGATTAACTCCCACAATTTTAGTTTCAGACTCAGTATAGAACTCAGTTCAGTTCTACAGAATTAGGACTGTCAGATACAGTCACTCAGCTCAGTATAGAACACAGTTTAGTTCTATAGAATCAGGACTGTCAAAAACAGTCACCCAGTTATGAATCAAGACTGTTAGAAATAGTCACTCAGTTATCAGTATTACAGTATCAGTAAACTCATATATCAGTTAATCAGTATTCAGAACTCAGTAACCAGTGTTAACATGATCTCAGTTACAGTTTATGTATTCATGCATGTTCTCTCATTCAGTTATGTTCATGTTACTCAGTCATTTATTGTTCATGCATATGAACCCATACATATCAGCCTACCTCACTTAGCATACCAGTACATTCAAAGTACTGACGCATACCTTTCTTTTGTGCTATGATGTCTTATATCATTGGTTCAGAAGCACGGGCTACTGACTGTACTTAGCAGCCTAGCCTATCAACAGCAGACTTAGTGGTGAGTCCTCATAGTTTGAGGACGGGGTATTATTTCAGTATTTCAGTGCAATTTTCAGTAGTCGGAGTTAGTTGGGGGCTTGTCCCATCAACTCCATAATTTAGAAAGTTAGAGGCTTTCAGACTAGAGTATTTCAGACATGTGTTTCAGTATTCAGTTATCAGTATTCAGTGTTGGTTTTCAGTTATGAACCTCATGGCGTTTACAGCCTTACTTTCGCATTTATTTCAGACAGGTTGTTATTACAGTATTATTATACAGTGCTCGCAGTAGGTATCAGTCATGGGTTAGCTGGTGGTCCTTCGGGGTCGCTAGCACCGTGTAGCATTCGGAGTACAGACTCGGGGCGTTACACTTTTTCACCGATCGAGTCGAACTACAGGCAGTCTGATTCCCTAAGTCTTAAGGATATGTAGGTTGGGCTCTTTGTTGAAAAGTCGATTGCATTCCAACCTCCCCCCAATTTGCTTATTCTCTAGCTTTCCGATTTCACTAATTTTCAAAATCGAGTTAGCTTATGAATTCTTTGAAAAAATCATGCTTAAAATCAAGCGTTCTAAACTACAAGTGGCCTGAGTTCTAATGTAACCTGAAATATGTATGAAACCTGATACCGAGGTCCGGCCATAACTCCAGGAAACTCCTACGAAAATCAACCTCTTTTAGAAATGAATATATGGTTGGACAAAAATTAGGAACGTCAAGCTCCCTTTGTCCAGAGTTACTTACATTCATCCTGCACAAAGGGAAGGGCGGTTGTTGACACCTAATTTTTTTCCTCCACGACTGAATTCAATTTCGAGTTTCTTCAATTTTAAATAAAATTATAATATTTATTTTATCCAAATAAAATCTTTTCAAAATATTTGCCTCTGTAATTTTGGTCATTTTAAGTAAAGATTATTTATTTTTATGTTTTGCATATATGGGACCATATAATTTTATTACTTATATAACTATTTACGGAAAAAAAAAATAACCAAAGGTTACCTGGAAAATGATTTCAAATATATAAAATGTTGATTTATATCTAATTTACTCTCAAAAATAATTTATTTGAAGAAATACTTATTTGACTTTATTAAATCAAGAAGTCCGAAATTTAAGAGGTATTAATTCGTATTGAATTTCAATTTAATTTAGTCAATTTATTAAATTTAGCCATAATTAAAATTAAATTGGCCACAAATACAATGCAATTGGTCAATTAATTTCTAATTTGATCAAAATTTAAATAAAATAGGCGAAAGCCTAATTGGAATTATTTTTAAGTAATCCCTAAAATTCTCAACCCAATTTCAACCCCTTTTTAATTTTGGGCCTGCCCAGCAGCCCACTTAAATAACAACAACACATAGCAACAACCCACTTCAGCAAATCAATTCCCTAACATAACAACAACCAGCCCACATCGGACCAAAAGACAGACCCGGCCCGCCACCTTTACTTTCCCGCAAACAACCACCCCAGCCAACCGGCGTACATCAACAGCAGCATACGCGTACAATGAATAACAAATATACATCTAACACACGCACAAAACAACCGACAACTTCAACAATCATACCATCAACGACTTCTGCCAATTTTAGTGATGCGTACAACTGAAAACAGCGACGCAATAAACGGCTTTCAACCTGACAAACGACCCGATTTACACAACATCAATACCATAGCTACATCTTTCAAAAGTTGCACACAACAACAAACAACAGCTACAGTAACGGCTCAGCAATAACGGTCCATTTCGTACCAAATCCACCTCATATGCATTTCATGTTTCAAAAACCCTTTTTCGAAAATCCTCAAATACCCCATCTTTTCCCCCTCAAAATTAGTCCGAAAATCTCCTATAAATACCCAAGAACAAGAGTTAAGGGGAGAGGATTTTTGGGGGGAAATTTGGGAATTTTGAAGGAGCATTCCTTTAATCCCACGTAACCAAGAATCCACGAAGAAAAATACGTTTAATTTCTAGAAAACGCTTCAAATTTCGACAAAGCTGTGTTTGAATTCTGGTGTGGTGGAATCTCCAATTCGGCTCCCAAAAAACGATAAGGCTCCATTCTTTTTACACCTTTTTTTTAGTCATGAATTTCATCGCTGTTATGTATTCTGTTGTGGCTGGGATTGGTTAAATTCCCATGAAATTTTGATTGTTTGGACGTTGTTTTCTGGGAGTAAGAGTAGAACATGGTTATGTGGCCGAAGTCTTGTTGTATTGGATATGTTATCAATCGCCTCTTTATTTTGCAATTTAGTTATTTCTTTACGTGTTTCCAAGCTAAGGATTTATAGATGAGTCTCTTGGTAACAAAGTATTAAGTCTGTTGTTATAGCGATATGTTTCTGTGGATTTGTATAACTAAAGTAAATTCGTTGTTAAGCAATAGTTTAAGATGGAGCTTGAATGCGTGAGTATTTAAATGCGAGGGAATAACTACGGCTAGAAGAGCTTAGATGCTTGGGTGTTTAAGTAATGGTTCCATTGTTTCTGTCTCAGATTTTTAGCACATACTTTTTTCTCCTAGTTTTCTTAGTCAAAAATGATTCAAATCACTAATGATTTTTAATAAACTCATACATTTCAAAATGGTGGTTTGAAGCTTTCTTCGAGACCAAGAGGGTAATTTTTTTGTTAATAGTTGATAGACATTTGATTATCTCACCTTTGTAAATCACTCAAATTTATCGAATATACAAACGTATGAGTTGTTTTCGGTAGTCAAACAAGTTCAAAGTTGGGATTTTAAAAGGTTCCTCCCTTTCCCATTATTGTTGTGTTGTTGCAAGCTGAAATTTCCCTCTTTACTTCTATTATTTTGAACTAGAAATCATTTTTGTAACCATGAAGTTGGTCATTAAGTTTCTGCACTTTATTTTTGTTTAAACATGATGGATTGATTACCTGGATTTGTCTTAGAAACAAATTTAAAGTTTGTTTTGTTTCTAAGCAAATAAAAAGAAAAAAAAAAAAAATCATATGTTTCCTAATGTAATACAGGACAATGTTTGTAACCAACTCCCTAAACATGTTTAGGAAAATGTCATACACATTTGAAAGAAGGTTTGGTAAGTAAAGTTTGCTAATAGATTAATAGAACTTGCTATAAAGGGATTAAGTATATAATATTACGCAAATTATATTTGACCAAGAAAATGCCATGGATGATGTTAATGGTTTTCTTGGACACAGCTTTGTGAAGTAGGTGAATTAGATCATGTTTTTAGTGAAGAAAGGAAAAAAAGAGCTAAAGCTTACTTGTTTATTAAAGGGAAAAAATTTGATCGAATTTGCAGTTGAGCATACTGAACTTTGCGGGGTTCTATTACCCCCTAGACTTTTTTAAAGTGGATTTAATCCGCTGAAATGCTATATCCAGTTTTGGCGGTTGGCGGCGTAATACACGCGCCAATTTCATTTTTACACGTGTTTTAAAAAATAAAAAATTACTTTCTTCTTCATTCTTATTCTTTTCATCATTTTTTTACTATTTTTTCACCAAAACTTGACCACCATTGCCAAAATTACCAGTAGAAAAGGCAATATTGCCACAAATGTTTGAGACTTTCACAAGGATTCCATAACCAACACTGGCTTGGGATGAGCTCATTACCATTCCTGGCCGACAAATTTCCTTCCGGCGGCAATGGTGGATTGATTGGTGGTGGCAATGGTGGGTTAATTTTGCTATTTTGATGGAATTGAAGAAGGTTAATTTTGCTATTTTGATGGAATTGAAGAAGACTCATTTGGTGTGTGTCGAAATTGGGTCAAATTGATGGAAATAATTTTACTACTTTGATGGAATTGAAGAAGGTTAATTTTGCTATTTTGATTGAATTGAAGAAGACTCATTTAGTGTGTGTATTAAAATTGGGTCAAATTGATGGAAATGAATTGGGTGTATTAAAAGATGACCCATTTAGGGTGTATGTGTGATGAAATTGTGTTGAATTTCAATTCAACAATGGAGCAACCATGGTGCTTTGTTGAAGACTCCATTGTTGAAGAGAAGAAAAAAGAAGAGAGAAGAGAAAGCAAATAAAAAAATAAATAAAAAACATAAAATTATTAAAATTTAGAAAATTGAGGGGGTCATGTGACCAAAAAAAAGTGTTATAATGATTTTTTACACTGCACACACTGAATATGTGTGAATTACACGTACTTGTTTAAGTAGGAAGATATATGCCATTAAAATACGAAAAAAAAAAAATCCAAGAGGGTAATAGGACCCCTCAGTATGCTCAACTGAAAATTCAGGTATTTTCTGAGTATTTTCCCTTTATTAAATCTTATTCGTCTAAAATTCATTGTTAAAGTGGTTTTGCACTCCGAAGTGTATTTATTTGAAACACTTGATTGAAGTGTTGTGTCAAAGCCCCGTCATAAGTGTTAATTCATTCTCTCTTGAGCGTATGGATAGAATATGGCAATACCTTATCTTCTCTAAAATATGACAAGTTTGTTTTAAAAATCTTACTCGTGATTGTGAATTGGCCACTAATCCTGATCTCCTTTATTTTTGCATGTAAAATTTTGCTCGAGTCCTTTGGACTCTTTCCCGTGCCTGCATATTTTCGGTTGGGCCTCAGCCCGACCATACCTCAAGTTAAACCCCCATGCTAACAATGCTGATATACAACAGAGATACACCAATATACAGGTTCAGAAAAAAGGAAAAGGGAAAAGGAAGTTGATTATATAGGGGAATGACCAAAGTTGTGTGTATGTGACTGAAATACGGTCATATATACACCGTATATACACAAAAACACGAAAAAATATAGCTGGTTGACATGTGGTATACATCGCAGGAGGATGAACCTAAAGTCCATAAAATGAGAAGCCCAAAGGCTGGGCAACTCACTAATGGGCCAAAAGGGGCTCAACTCTAACTTTAATCTTTTATTATCTTATAAATAGCAACTTAAATACTTGTTTATTTGTATTAGCACTAATTTTACTTAATTAACCTAGTGATTTTCCACGTTGTTGCCATTCCATTTATCTCGAATCCCTCGTTTATTTTATAATTTTTTCCACGTAATTCATAAAAAGGAGAAAAATGAGTAATTTAATCCAAAAAATGACATTTGTTTTGCTCATATGACTTGTAGCCTATTTGGGATAAAATAATTTTCGTCAAAACAAGAAAACTATTTTTCTCGTAAATTCTAAATTTTCATAATTGTAAATACTTTTAATATGACATTCCCCTAACATTTTTAAAAGGTGTTATTTATAATAAAATTGACCCCTTTTTATATATATAATAAAAAATAATAATAATGATAATAATCAGAATAATTACGGAATTCTTTTTTTTTCCTCATAAAAAATACAAACTTATTTCCTTCTTAAATCCAAGTGTGCCACTTATTTTAATTTGGTTTCTCTTTAATTCAAGTAGAATATTGCATAATTTTTTTCTTAAAAATAATTATGAAATAAGTGGAATTTTCTCAATTAGAATATTCTTTGGGTTTTCTTTTTTTCTCAAATTTTAATTTTTCGTAATTAATCATGAATTAAGCGAAATATTTCGTAATTTTTCTCAAAATTAATTAAAACATGTTGTAACTTTTTCTAATACAAGTAGAATATTTCTCGTTTGAATAAACAAATGCCAATTTTAAATATATGAATGAATGATTTTATAAAAGTAACCCTTTCGCAAAGTTAGTCACCCTTTTAAGTTAGGCAAAAATGATCTTTTGGTGAACCGTTTTAAAACGGGCGCTCCTAAATACCGTAAAAACCTTCTTAGGACGTGAATCGAATGCTTACTCAATTTCTCTAATTTCAAAGATTTATTTATGTTTTTGAATCTTTGAAATTTCTTTGAGTTTTTCTTGATATTTTTCTATAAAAATCAAGTGGCGGCTCTGTGAATTCTTAAAAAATATTATTTCAAATTTTTCTTGAATTTTTAAAATAGTTTGAAAAGGACAAAATTATTTTCTTTAATATAAAATCCGAAGAGGGATAAAACATAGGTTAATTGGCCAAACCACATAATAATTAGGCTTTTAGTAAATTTTTCTTAGCCGTTTTAATTATCGCTACCATGGTTTATAACTATAAGCTTCCGCATATCTTATTAATTTCGATCCCAATATTTTACCGGGATAACTCTAGCGTAAAATTAGTAAAGTGTTTATTTTAGACCTCCAAAATTTTGAGGCCCCAGAGAAATGTTAATAGTGAATTTTATAACTTTAGTTTCACGTAAACAATATTAAAGATTATAAAAAAATAATAGGTACAAAATTTAAATAAAAAGAAAGAAAGAAAGATGGACTATCTACTTAATATCAAAAATATTTTAGAACTTTGAGTTAATTAACTCAAATCTTCATATTAATAAGTAATTTGTTTACAACATTATCCAAGATAATGTATTGCAAACAAATGACTAACATGTTATTGACTTACTTATATAAACAATAATATTATTGTGTGAAGTTAAACACTTGATATCTTTGGAAAATACGACACTGAACACTAGTAGCATCTAAGAACGAAAAGACATTCCTAAATATTACTATTATTTTTGCGTGAATGTGCACATATTTAACATATTTTATTAAAATTTGTTTTTAGATCATTAATTTTACTAAGACCTCTTGATTTTTAGTGAGATTATTGATAAAAATTATTTGAACTATAACGGTGAAATTGAAAGAAATCGCATTTAGTGAAAGTGGAATAAAAGAATACTTATTCCATTCCATTGAATACTTATTTTTGTGGTAAGCATGCATTTGCTGCAGAAATACCAATTGCATCTGCATAAAAATTGGAATGGACTGGAGAATGCTTTCATGGACACTCGAAAGCAATTATTGCGACATTGTCTAGCAGTCTTGATCTTCAAGCTCTCGCATCTGCTGATCAAGTTCCTGTTCAAAATCTTGCTACCCTCCAGGCGGTGACATTGGTAGGCCTGCAACAAAATCTGTATTCTCTTAATAGGCTAGATAAACCATTTTAGCTTTAAAAATCTAATTCTGAGGATATGCTAAGTGAATCTAATAAGGTCTATCACAAAATGATATTGTTGACAATACACGAGGTAGTATGCACAATCAGGTTCTCCAAATATTATCTTTAGCGGTTATTAAATCAAAACATACCACTGGCAATAAGCAACTTTTCTTTGAATGACGATTCAACAATATTAACAAAGAACAGATTAACTCTAATTATGATAATTTTGGCAAATTATATCAGCAAAAACATGGTTGGGGTTTACAAAATATTGGATCAACATTCGATGCTCTTTTTCCTTGATGGAGCAGAGTGGACAAAATGTAAATGGTCCTATTGTAAAAACAATGGAAAGAAATTGGACATGTTAATTTTATCGGTTGTCCACAAATTAACTCAGTTAAAGCTAAGAGATATACCGATTCAAGCTGTTAGAACACTTATTTTTTGAGTCATTTAAAAAAAACTAGGACCTCATGAGCAACCTTTTTAAGTAGGTTGGCCTTAATTTGTTGTCTTTACCTCGCTTCAATATTAGTTCTTGTCATAGTCTTTTAGTCTTATCAAAGGTTTTAATACTGGTCTAAGATGAGCTTAGTGGTGCGATATAATTAATAAGGAGTCATATAATCCTACCCAACTATCACGTTTTATTGATTTGGATTCATTTTCTATACCAGCAACAATAAGAAAGTACTGTTGAATCGGTTGACAATATTCTTGGCCATGATGAGGATGCATTGGAAAATATTCCAATGTAAGATGTGAAGAAAGGTTTGTCGATGTAGTTTTTGCTATGAACACATGTTTTAGAGTCAAAACTGTCCAATAATTACCTTTATGTCTGAAATTTTAACTTCAGTGAACCAATGAAACTCCATTTTTGTTCAAATTTTAGACCTTGACTTCTGAATTCAAGTTTGTGGTATTCCAGCAAAGGTTGAATTCTAAACTTGAATAATTTTGAATTATTTCTCATATTTTTGGATTGATTTTAGTGTACAAATTTAAGTTTCAATTGCTCTAAAGCACAAGTCTCTTGAACTTCCTTTGTTTTTTCATTTATCTTATCATTCCTATGCCTCTAATGGCTAGTGAGACTTTTATATGGTGATTTAACGTTTTCTCATAAAAAAATTAATTATCTCAAAGGGATTTTTATACTGTATTTTAAAAAGTCCACAAATCATTGAGAGAAATAACAAGAAAGTCATTTATGAAATAGTTATCTCAAAAAGGAAGTATATTTGACGAACTGTTTATCTCAAAGTTAAAATATCACAAACTGAAGATGCTTCATGAGCCATACATTTCCACCATTTTAATTATGAAAGTCAAAAACTCTCACAAATTCATTTATTTAATTTGTCCCTCACGCATCACTATTTCAATCAAACAATAACATATTCAGTTAAAAAAATAGATCAAGTGAAATCTCAAAAATGAATTATTATTTTTTTTCAAGAACTTCATTGATCATTAATGTGTAAAAAGTTACAAATTAAGTTTGGCATCCCAAATATTGTACATGATCGTTGATGGAAGCTTACTAGGTGATACCTAACTAAATATGAAACTAAGATAAAACTATGGAGGATCATAAACGATATAAGTTGGTTTGTCTCTTTTGGTCCTGAAAGAATGTATGACTCATTTGTCCATATTAACAAGTCCCTTTACTTGATTTGGAAATTCATCATAAGAGTTGAAAGCATGGATTGGGTCTTAATTGGAACTTAGGATTGCCAGCTTATCGGAGGTTTATCAATTTTTTGATATTCAGAATTCTCCATAGCACTTTCCATTCTCATCTAATACATTTGATAATGAGGAGAGAATTAGTTTCTTCAATAACTATTCTATGTTCATTATTTACACACTATTTAATGTCAAAAAGCATTAAAGTTTCTTCTACCACGTTGGATGTTTCTGATCTCAGAGATATGGAGTAGGCATAAACAACTCTTCCTTGTGTACTCCTAAAAATTCCCCCTCTTCCGCATATACCGAGTAAAGGACTTTCATTAGTGTTAAACATAACAAGATGGAGGGGATGGTTTATTCCATTTGATAGCTCTCAAAATTCTTTGCTCAATGTCTGCTTCACATACTCTACAACTTGTACTCCATTCTTCTCCTAGCTTAGCTCTTTCAAATTTGTTTTTTAGCCCCTGCACAAGAATATTTAGAATATCAGTTTTAGTTTTATAAAAAGATATCCACAAGTTTTCAAACTTTCTATTGCATCTTAACTTCCATAGCTCCCACATTATGATTAGAGGGAGTATTCTAGTTATAAAGTTGGCAAAAATGTTATAGTTCCACCAATTGAGTAGCATCATCTTGTAGCTTCTGTTGGTGTGATCAATTTCCAGAGATCCTGGAAAAAAACTCCAAGCAATAGAAATATAACGGAACGACAAGCTTATTCAATCTTGTGAAACAAGTTACATCGATGATAAAATGAAATATGCAATTAGCAAAAGTAACATAAGTAAGTCTTCCTCTATACATATGAAAATAACAATACATTCAACGAACATTGAAAAAGAAAAAAAATCGGGTTTCACTATTTTTTATTTCAAGCTGTGAAAAATTAAAACAAAGCACAGTGAAAAATATTTTTGATAATGCAAATTTTTTATAAATGTAAATTTTTTGAGTCATGTGAATATGAGTGTTATTGGGGTGGGGTGGGGCATAAGTCACATTTATCATTTTCCGAAAAATGACTTCCCTTGGTTCATAAGAAAGTCATTTTCCTCCAAACAGAGGAAAATGAATTATCTTGAAAAATATTTTCTCAATATTTTACTACAATCAATAAAAGAAAATAGGAAAACATTTTCCATCGTACCAAACGCAGCCAAAATGTTCAACTTCATTGAACACAAGTAAATTTTTAAAAAATCTCTCGAATGAGTAAGTTCTAGCTGGAAAAATAATCAAAACACAATGATAAAACTGAGACCCAAATCAACTTAAAAAAGGCAAAAAAAAAAAAAAAAACCCCAAAGTACTTGCCTATAGTCAGCAACTCACACTATACACCAGCACACAATTTCCAAATCTTGCAATGGATCCGCTCACACTCCTCCGGGAGTACACAATCCGCAACGAGCTCCACAACATCATCCGCGTCGGCGACGACTACCGTTTCGGCAACGACTACTCTTTCCCTTGCACTATCGAAACCGCTTATCGCTCGAAGCACGTACAAGCCAATCGCTACACTCTTGAAACCCTAATCAACTTCATCACCAATCACCACCTCAAACACACCGAGTACATCCAACAATCTCGCTCCCTCCGTATCCCCGCTGTCACACTACCCGATCGTAAACCCCTCCTCGATTACCTCACCGGTAAAACCGCCTCCTCCGATTCCATCGAATTCGTCAAATTCCCACAGCACAATGACGCTGCTGCGGTTCCCGGTTTGGGTGGTGAGGATGTTAGGGTTTTGGAAAATGAAAATCAGAAGCAGAACCCGATTGAGTTGATTAAAGCTGTGGAGAAGCCGTTGAAGGATAGAGAAGCGATTTTGTTTTGTAAGAATAGGGATTTTTACAGTGTGTTTACGGCGGCGTTGAGGAGAGATGAGGAACGGCAGAGGGCGGAGTCTTTGCAGAGGAAAGATGGGTTGGTAGCGAAGAGTAGGATAGAGAGAGGATTTGGAGGTGGTGGTGATGAGTTAGGGTATGATGGAGGTCCGAAAGCAAAAATGCATTTGAAAGGAAGTAAGATAGGGGAGGGAGTTCCGATTATTTTGGTTCCCAGTGCGTTTTCAACGTTGATTACGATTTATAATGTGAAGGAGTTTTTGGAGGATGGTGTGTTTATACCAACTGATGTGAAGTTGAAGCAGATGAAGGGGTCGAAACCGGATTGTATTACGGTGCAAAAGAAGTTTAGTAGGGATAGGGTGGTTACGGCGTATGAGGTAAGGGATAAGCCTTCTGCGTTGAAGACGGAGGATTGGGATCGTGTGGTGGCGGTTTTTGTGTTGGGGAAAGAATGGCAGTTTAAAGATTGGCCTTTTAAGGATCACGTTGAGATCTTTAACAGGAGTAAGTTTTGAATGATTATGTACAGCTGGATTTTTGTCGAGTTGTTTGTGAAATGACGATAGCTTCTTGCAATAATAGTTCCTAAATGGATAGGATTAATCTTGTTTGTTCTTTAAGTGGAGAAGTAGTGATTTTTTTAATCGATTTTCACTTAGAATCTGAAGTTAGATTTGCTCACTTTTGTTGCAGTTGTAGGTTTTTTCTTGCGTTTTGAGGATGACAGCGTGGAGTCAGCAAAGACTGTGAAGCAATGGAATGTCAAGATTATTTCGGTTAGCACATTAACAATTGTGCATTTAGTCCTTATCTTTAAAATCTGTAAAGCTGCCAATTTTTATGCGGATGACGACAATTTGCATTTAATTCTGTATGGTTATTGTGTCTTACAAATTTGCTTCCTCTTCTACCTATTAGTATTATTCTATGATCATCTTATTCTTCCATTTTAGTACAACTGGTGTCTCCTTTACTTTAGATATCTTTATTAATTTGCTGGCAAAATGTTCTTTCATTCGATATTTTCACCATAGCCTCTTTACTCTTGTTATTTTTTTTTAAATAATGCTTTTATTGATACGAGGGTTTGTATAAAACAACCTCTCTACCCTGCAAAGGTAGTGGCTAGGTCAGCGTACACGCCAACTTTCCCAAACTCCACTTGTGGGATTACATTGGATTGTTGTTGGTGATTTTGTCTTAACAATGCTATTGCAAATGTAATTTGCAGATAAGTAAGAACAAACGCCACCAGGACAGAGCTGCAGCACTTGAGGTGTGGGACAAACTTGAAGAATTTATGCGGTCTCGGTCGCATTGATGCATGTTGAGTCTATAGGTAGACAAAATGCTATAAGTTGTATTTCCCTTTATGACCATCTTTTCGGTTGCAACAATGGTTTGATTATTCTGATTTCTCAAACTTTAGAAGCTCTTTTTTATCAAGTAAATATCTTCACTAATAGCGCCTAGAGGATGCAACTATCTTCAAACTTGAGAAGCTATGTTCTTAGCAATTTCCCTCCTCCTAAATTTTGCTTTTTATTTGGCTGGTTGATGGTGTCATTGTAAGGAGGTTGGCTGCAGAAATTGATGGAACTCTTTTGTAGTTATGCTGATTTTTGGATAGCTGCCGTGTTTTATTAGTAATTTAAACCATTGTAAGGAGTTTATCCCAGCAGCCACACAGTATTATTTTATCGGAAACAGCCTCTCTACTTCTCCTAAGGTAGTGGTATGGACTGCATACATTTCACCCTCACCAGATCCCACTATGTGGGAATACACTGGGTTTGTTGTTGTTGTTGTTGTTGTTGTAAGGAGTTTGGCTGTAGAATGTGATGGAACTCTTTTGTGGTTTTGCTGATTTGGAATAGCTGACCGTGTTTTATTAGTAATTTAAAAGTGTCTGAAATTTGGTAGTTTGCCTTGCAATCATTTCCATATAGTAGGACATAACTGATTTATGGTGATCCAGCTTAACCTTGCGCCCTGTGCGGAACTCATTCAGGTCCAAAAATATCTTTGGCCTCGTCATTTGCACTAATCTCGTTTCCTAGTTAACGGACATAGATACAAGAGTTATTTTTAAATGTAGCTGTGTGGATATAGATGATTCATATAGCTAGACCCTTACTAGTTTGGAGACATAGAAGTAGTAGTAGTAGTTTACACCTTTACGGCATGTAAAATAGTTGTGTCATGAGGACATCGTTTTGATTTGCTGGTACATCACAGATGAGAGTTTGTTTCAAGATTTACTTATCTTGGACACGACTGACGGAGTTTGCAGTAGTAGGGCTGCTGTTGTTCTGAGGATAAAAAGGGTGGGAGATGGGATTCTCTTCTTTAATAGCACCTTTCAATCCACTTTTAACAGCGACGATTTCCTTACATTACATACTATATTTGTGTGGGGATTCACTAAGCCCAAGTTCTTAACGCACTATGATGCGACGATGACTTCTTGCTTTGTTTGACATCTCGGATGAAGCGAAAGACTCTTTCTTTAGCTCTCCTTAGTGGGGTGCTTTGTGGTGTTACATATATATCCTATAAATTCTAATAACATTTTAAAAAAGATAATACATGTGACAATATATTAGTTTTACATATCAAAAAGTAAGCATGAATCTTATTAGCTCAAGATGAATCGCTGCTTGTTGGCGAGTTCTGATGGCACTTGTAGTTCAAGTTTTGCTTGCATCACTAGTAGGTTTAGTTTGGAATTAGCTGGCCTGTTTGTCTACTCAAGTGTAGGAAAACTTACCTGGTAGGTAACTTAGTCCCTTGTGTGTCTGTGTGTGTTTTGGGTGGGGTGGGGGGGTGGGGGGGTGATAGTGGGAAGTTGATGGAGATGCAGTTGTTGTTTGATTTATTCATGAATTAAAATGAATGTGTCATTTGCAGGGCAAAAACAAACCTTTTTTTCAACTTTTTTTTTATTTTAAATTATTTTGGGCAGAAAACGTAGACAATCTTGTAAGCCAGAATGTAATCCTTTGTTTTGGTCAATATATAGTAAATGTACCACAAGGATAGGGAGTCCCTTATATAGAGAATGGGTTCTAAAGAATGGGTCATTGCATAGTTACAAGGGATAAAGGAAGCATGAAATTGGATTGTCCTTTTCATTTCCCCCTCCATTTCCAAAAGAGATTGAATGTATTTGGGACATTTTTCCCCGATTCACCCTTTTACCAGGAGTAGTTGAAAATTGGGACATCTTTTCCCCTTTCTTCATTCTTTAACCTAGAGTTTTTAAAAGTCATGCGCTTCATAGATGTGTGTGAAACACTATGATGCGCAGAGGCGGAGCTAAGATTTTGAGTTTATGGATTCGGAATTTTAGAATGGGCAGATTATTGGGTTCTTGATAAAATTTGTATGCATATATATCAATTTTTTCAACATAATACAATGGTCTAAGCCAAACCTATCTTGTTCTGTCGAACCCCACAAACGGAACTGTCATCCGTCCTGACGATGCACAAAGTGATCCCTATGTGAACCAGTCAGTTCCTTGAATCTCAACTTTGAGGAGTTGGATTAATGTCATTTGTGTATAGGATACTAAATTAGTTACTTTAGTTGCAATTTGATCATTATTGTGCTAAATTCATATATTTTTGGTATTTTTTAATGTTGTGAAGTGTGCGTTGCACATCTTGCTCAAGCCTCGTAGGCAGTGTCGCTCTTTTGCGCTTTTCTTTAGAGACTACTACTTTTACCCTTGTTAGTCAGGCTAACAAAAAAGTTTGCATCGTGTCATGCTGGTGCTACTTCCAGTGTCGAGGAGTGTTGTAGTGTCAAATGGCAAAGTTTATTCTGTAGGAGTTTGGTACATGAAGTTTTTTTACTTTTTTCCTACATTCAAGAATGATGCTCAGTTAGCTGATCCATAGTTATTTTCTTTGTTTTCCTTGTTTTTGTAGTACAACAATTTCATAGTCTAGTCGAGTATATTTTGTAGCACTTGAATGTTTCAATTAACATGATATCTTGCTCTGTGTTACACCAGGTGAAACTAGATGACAATTGTATCTTACCAAATTGGACAGCCAAGAGACTCGACAAAATCGAAAAGTACCCTGATAAACTTGTCAATGTCATCAGTAAATAGAATTACAGCCTCCTTAGCTGAATATCACCCTTTTTTAGGGTCTATGAGGGCTTCTGTTGTGGCAAACCCCCTTGTTCTGAACGTATAAATTTTATGTACATATACATTAATTGTAGGCCAATTAATTTAATTTGTTACATAGCTTCTTTGGATGTGGCTCATCCTTTTATTTTTGTGTGTTCTGCAAATGTTTTCTCGACGGCAAGCAGCTACTTTCTGTTGTAATTCCCATTTTTTTCTTCATTTATTAGCGCTTGAATGCAAATGCTGCCAATACAGCCCTTGTTCCCCTTCGGACGACAAATAGGAGCATATTTATTAAAAAGGAAAAAATATTACATAAATTGGGACGAGAATATGTATTGACGATAATGATTTGACAACAGAACATGCAATATAGTGGCAAATTAGTCCTGGTGGAAAACTGATTGCTGAAATGAGCAGATGTTTGAAAAGTAATGATCCACTTTAATGACAGAGCAAACTAGCTAATCAAAATATAATACGTAGATACAAATTACATTGCTCTGAAAAGTGCAGGCAGACAGTTAGGGCATGTTGATTATTGAAGCATAAGAAGCAATAAAGAGAAAGAATAAGGGAAGAGGAGCTGCCATATTGGTTGAAGTTGCGTCATTGGAACCTCCTTTTGATGCCGGGCTACGTCCTGTCATAGTTGATGGCATTCTGTTAAAACACTTGGTGAAATAAAAAATTGATTTATCTATTATACATCCAAACAGAGTAAATATGATATTGAGATTTCTTGGGATTGAGGCGTAGTACTAGTAGTAGTTGTAAATCTTATTTTTCCTTAAAAGTGGAAGATTTTAAGGAAACTAGTGCAGCTTGTGCATAGAAATTTTGGCGTTCCAGAGGAAAAGCCAATTGTTGAACCAACTGTTCTTTGAGGAGTTGGATTGTCAACTCTAAAAAACTCTATTTGAAGATTTTTGTTATGTGGAGAGTGAATATTCTTTTTCTTACCGTTGCAGCGGCTAGCAGATGGAGTCTGAACTTTGCAAGCAGTAGTGAGAGCCGAAGCCTCAGACGGGTTAATGTTAAGTCCTAGGGCGGAATTATCCCCATGGAGGACTTGGCACAAACACTCTGGCTTTTCATTAACCACTGTGCTAAGTTGTGTGCAGCAACCTGAGATTTGCAGCACGGAGCTGTCCGTGATGTAGTTCAGGCAAGGAAACATGGTGATCAACACGTTTGTGCAGTCATTGCTTTCTTGAGCGATTGCTCCAGTCCAGATCACCGCAAACACAATCACGGCAAGACTCATTTCGTACCTGTGATCAGCCATCCTTTTGCAAAAGTCTATCCCAGTGAAATTAAGGGAAAGAAGAGAGTTCCTGATTTTAAATGGTTGATCACATAATAATCTTGCTGGACGACTCTGTAAACATATTGGAAAAAGGACGTGGTAGGCAGGATCACTACTAAACAAATTATATGACAGATTGACTTTGACAATGACTTAGCAAATTTTACATATATAGGAAGTTGGTAGAATTGTAGTAGTGGTCAGTCATATGGCAATTCAGGCGAACAAGTCAATCATGATTCGTTTGGTGTTAAGTCGTATCCGAGGATTCTCTGAGAGGTCGTTTGGTGGGGTGTTAGTGATGTTAGTATTAGTTATGCTAAGATTATTACTTTCTTCAAGAATTCCCCACACATCTCAGAGGATTATAGCGGTCCGTCCAGGTATTTTTTTGCGTGACTTTAGTCCTTAACTGGTCGAGTTGATGGTGAATGTACTCAATCACTTGAACAAACTTCGCTTGTTCTTTCAAGAATTTAAGGGTTACAACTAGAGGTGTTAAATGAAGTATAAACAACATAAATCTCATCCTAAATGAAACTAATTACATAAGATTTCAAATTGACTTTTTCTCTCTCAAATTTGGGAAAATACATATATATGTCAATATACCTCATACATAACTTCAATGTATGAGGAAACTGTTTCTCCTAAATTATGAAAATAAAATCAGATCCAGTTATTCTCTTACCTTAATAACAGTAGTAATTAATGTTCTGATTTTGTGGATGCTTAAAAATAGTAACTGTAATTCAAATTCAAAAAATATCCTGAAACATCTCTCTTCATCTCCCTCAAAAAAACCGACGCCGCCCCGCTGGTTTACGACTGTCACCGTCGTTCACCGCTCCACTCCTTTTCCTCACGCCGATGAACACGCAAGGACGATCAGCCGCCAAGATCGACGTCGTTTCTCGTTCCTCTCTCACTGTCGCCACCACCGGTGCGGCGCCAGAACAACCAACAACGCCTCCACCCCCTCTTAGTGTATTTATTTTTAGTAAAAATTTGCACAGTATTGTATGAGAAATTATAATACATTACCCAGTTTGAATGATATTTTGACATTATTTATGAATTTTACATGTATGAGAATGTATTACACATTTTTTACTATGTATGATGCCAGTGTTATATGTATGATTTACACTCCAACAACAACATGCTCTATATGTATGTGAATGAACTATACTTTACTTTCTATGTATGATTTATATTTAAGTAAAAACATTTCACATTATATGTATGAAAACGTATTATATTTTACTTTCTATGTATGATGCCAGTGTTATATGTATGATTTACACTCCAACATGTGTTATATGTATGAGAATGTATTATACTTTACTTTCTATGTATGATGCAAGTGTATTCGTTTTTATTATACTTTACTTTCTATGTATCACATTGCAAAAGCAGATAATTTGATAAAATCATACATGCAATCAAAAAGGAAAAATAATTTGGACATTATAGTTCAAATCAACTTTCAAATCGTTTACATAGAAATAATTGGATCTGATTTTATTTCCATAATAATTTGTAATGCATATTATAGTTCAAATTAAGGTATAGAAGAAATAATGGATCTCTCTTCTATAATATAGAACGAATTTGAACGACTTAAAATAAAATGCATTATTTAATTTTATAAAAATTTATTATGACATAAATTGTTTCCATAATAATTTGAAATAATAGATCAACTAATTATTATGAAAATTTATTATGAAATAAATTATTTTCATAATGATTTGAAATGATAGACCTTATTTGGAGTAATTTCCATGGTTAGTCACCCAAGTTTTCATAATTGCCTACAAATATCACTTTTGTTTCTTTTAGGACAAAAATATCACCTAACTATTTCTATTTTCCTCAAAAAATACTTAGCACTTTAAAAATCTTATTCTCTCCTACTTGGCATGCCGTGTTGTTAAAATCTTTTATTTTCTTAATTATAAACCTATTAAATTCTTCAAGTTCATTTATTCAAACCCACGTCTTATAAAGTACAAGAAAAATCTAAATTATGTAAAAAAAAAAAATTGAAGAATTTGTAAAAGAATTTACTGGTAATCTAATTCTCTACAAGTTTTTCAACCAAACTAATTCGATGGAAAACCTATGAAAAAATTTATAAAACAAAATTTGAAGGAGAAAATCTTAGAATTTTTTTTGTGAAGCAAAATTCAATAGAAAAATCTTAAAGGTAATTATCACCTGAAAATTTTAATTTGTATGTAGATCACCTGCAAAATTTTAAGTAAGACCTTTTTGATAAAAGATAACAAGAAAATGAATTCTTCTTGTGGATTTTCCCCAAGTAAATTCATAAACAAATCAAGTAAATCCGCAAAGTTAACATAGGCAAAAACTTTAGAAAATAGAAATTTATTATTTTTAATTTTGATTTTTCATTTTATTTTTTATTTTTATTATACTATATTTTATCTTATTATATAAATAAACACCAATTTATATACTAAACTCACAAAAAGTAAGCGATATCTGGTTGGGTACTATTTCAAAGATTTATTTGTAATATTAGATCATTTTGTTAATATTTTTTTTTAAATTAATTTACTTCATGACTAAATAATTTTTCATTCCTTCAAAAATAGTACATTTAATAGGTATATGAAAATCTAAAAGCCATCATTATTTATTTTACATTTTAAGAATCTTTAGTATATGGAATAAATAACAAAAAAATATTAAATTAGTATCAATTCATATAAATACCTTGAGTTTTAAAAATATTATTAAGTGATGAAATAAATAAATTTAAAAAACTTTGAAAAGTACCAAATAAAATAATTCAATCCTTTAGTTTTATATACACTTGGACACATCAACTACTATATTGATGAGTAATGTGTATTGCATTACCAGAGAAATTATTTTCCTTTAAATAGTGTGATTATCTAATATTTTTATCATATGATGTAACTTTTCTCATATCGAATAAAGAATAAATACAATTTATTTTTTATTTTGGTAAGAAAGACAAAATAAATATAAAATTTAAAGTATAGAATTAAATTGTTCTTCAATAATAAATATAGCATGTGTAATTTATTTTTTAAAATAAGATCAAGTTGTAGTTAAATAAGTTTGATAAGTTAAATAGTTCTATTTCTTATATCTTATATATAAAAAAGAAATTTTAATGACATGTCATGCAAACTAGGAGAGAAGAAATGTTTTTGAAGTGTAAAGTATTTTTTGAGGAAAATAGAGATAGTTGGGTGATATTCTTGTCCTAAAAGAAAAAAAGGTGATATTTGTAGGCAATTATGAAAATATAGATGACTATCCATGAAAATTACTCCCTTATTTGAACAAATTTGAAACCCCCAAATCACGTAGCTTGAAATTAGGCGTAAAATAAGGAGTGCAATAATAGAGTAAAAAATGAACTAAAAATAGAGCAAAAATCATATGTTTTGGGATGTATGAGGCAAAAGAGAGAAAGTCTAAAAGGAAGGGATTCTATGTAATTAATATGTGATTTTTGTAATTACTTTTCAAATAAGGGATTTTATGTAATAAGTACTAGTTACCTTGTGTATATATATGTAATTTTTCCTTAAATGAACAACGGTAGTTAAATTTGAGCCGATCAAAATGAATTGAGTTAATAAGAGGGTGTTTGGATAGGATTAAAATCTGGTCAAACTAGATTTTAATCACTTTTTTAGCCTTTTTTAGGTGTTAGGTAAAATTAAAAAGAGCTTAAAAAAAGCTAAAAGTAGATTAAAAAAAGTAAAAATTGAGAAGCTGGATATCCCCAACTTTTTACCTTTTAGATTAAATTTTTTTTAGATTTGATCAAAACATTTACCTTTTTGTCCTTTATATTTTCTTCTAATTCCAATAATACCCTAAACTTTGTAGCCCTTATTGATTTTTCTTTCTGCCACTTTTTTTCATCTTTTCCCTCCAGTTTTCTCTTCATCTTTCTCCTTTATTTTCAGAGAATCCATCATTACATAAGAAAACACTCAAAAAATTTATGTCAAATCGAGCTTGTGGTAAGTTCTTCTCTATCCGTTCATATAGAATCTCTGCATGTTATTTAAATTTTAAAAATTGATTCTTTTTAATAGTTTGTTTCATTCCTAAAAATTTTATGTTGTTTACAAGCTTGCAATATTACAGTATAATACTATATTTATATAAAAAAATATCTTAAAATTATTATTTTTTAATATTTCAAAATAAAAAAGTAACTTATATTTATAAATTGACCTGGCATAATCACTTTATGTTGAAAGTGTATTTAAATAGAAATTATTTTTGAGGTATTAGAATTAAAAATCATAAATAATTCACGTTATTATGTGTTAACAACTTTAAGGATATTTAAGTCATTTTAACAACAAAAAAGTGATTGACAACACTTGTTTACCATTACACATCAACAATTTTTTTTCAGTTTCAGCACTTCTATTCAAACACTTATCTGCTTAATTTAAAAACATTTATTTTAAGCTTTTAATCACTTAAGCTAAAAAACAATTTTTTTAATCCTATCCAAACGGGCTCTAAGTGGATGGATTAATGACCCGTTTTAAAATTACTTGCGCAGAATAAGCTTAGAAGTGGACATAATTCAACTTGTTCAATCTGGATCATAATTCAACTTGTTCAATCTTACTACATTTTAATTTTTTATTTGTTCTTTTAGTATAATTTTTCAATGTACCTAATAGCTTTTTTTGTAGCTATATACAACATACCAAACAAAATATTCTTTTTTAAAATATTTTGACAAAAATATTTATGGATTAATTTGAACTATATGTTAGTTATAATTTTTATAATTTGAATTGAGCGAAATCAATAGGTAATGTGATGTAATAATTCTCACCTTTAGATACAGCTAGACCAAACTGCAAGTAATTTCACTTGTCAGAAACTACATCAGCCCACTGACAAAGAAATTTTGCTACTTGTCTAATTAAATAATAATGATAACAAAACTTTGAGACAGTATGTTACACCATATAGAGAAATTAATTATCTCATGCCTATGAATATTCGATATAGTAATAACACATAAAATCAAACTTTATAATTAATTGCTAGGACAACAGTACAGAAATGAACGGAAACGATACACAAGTAATTAATTAATATAAATCACCCCACAACATAACATGACATTACATTTCATTAAAATGGTAATGCTAATTTATGTAACAAACTTGTTTAGAACTCCCAGATGAAAACTCAGAAACATCTAAACAAAGGAAACCATAAAAAGAGAGAAGAAACCAACAACAATTTGAAGAGAAAAGGCTTCCACTAGAGGTTTACTGTATGATACTCCCAGTTTTCTTCGAACCCTGTTCAATCCATCCATAAACAAATAACATGTCATAAATAATTGGAAATACACACAAAGCGCCCAATATTTGTTCGAATAAAATGCTTAGTCAACTACATGTGTCTAACAAAAAAGTGTACAACTGTGATCTGATTATAAATAGACAATCAACTTCATTTAGATGGATTATAGTTGTAATTCATGGATTATAAATTGATCTTGATTTATTTTTTCTCTATTTACCGTTTGCCTCTTAATTATAATTAAAGTACTTTAATTTTTTTCAAAAAAAAATAAATCAAAACCAATCATAATATTTTGCTCATCATGATTAAGAGATATCATACTATGCTAAAAGATGACATGGTCTGGTGAAATTAGCAATCTATTTATAGTTGCAGTTATTATCTTTCGACCTTCAATTCAATTTAGGTGTTACTTAGTTTAATTATATACGAAATTTAAAAAATTAAATAATTAATTTTTAGAATTTGGCGCATTAACTTGTTCAAGAGTTACCTGGCATTGGAGGATCCGCGGTCTCGTCCAAACCATCTGGCGAACCCACTGGAGAACCCATTGACATAGGAGACATTGCCGGTCCATTTCCAGCTACACCAAATATTATTATTAGCATAAGTTTGCATCAAAATTATAATATCTATAATCTATAATATATAATCTATATCTATAATCTATAATCTATATCTATATCTATAATCTATAATTTATAATCTATAATATATTAAAAGTGTGAATACCCTTAGAAAAGTGATTTGAACTTTTTATCCTTCATTAAAAGACTATTTTTTAGACAAAACTGTCTTTTCACTATTTTTTAAAATTTATTATTTAATTATTTTTTATTATATTAACTAGACTTCCTAAAATATATGCGACATCTAAAATATATGGTAGAAGAATTAATTAATTTTTCCTTTCTACTAAACTTCCTAAAATATATGGACTCCTAAAATATATGGTAGAAGAATTAATTAATATTTTTCTTTCTACTGTACAATTAGAAAAATACTTCAAAAATAGGACTCTAGTAAGAAAATTCTTCTATAAATATTGAAATGTACGTTAAACTAGAAAACAAATCGGTTTGCTTATTGAGAGAATATGATTGATGCTCATCTAACTTGATTCGATTGCATGTCTAGATAGTGGATGTTTGATTTTCTAACCCTCAACTTCTTCACTGTTTTTGTCAGTATAATAGAATTCAACATGTGTGTATATATATATCTTCTTTGTTTTCATTCAAAATCATTCTTTATAAATTTTCGCTCAGACAAGAATTAGTTGGATCAAAATCGAAGCTTTGTGATCACTATTATATTTTTTTTATAGTTTACAGGTCGTAGATGAATGTCGGTTGGCTTTGAAGAATTTCTTGTGTAAAGTTTAGGTTAAATTGTATTGTTTTGATATTTTTATTATCTTATTATTTTATTTTAATTTACAGATGCTAGATGAATATGGGTCGGCTTTGAATTTTTTTTTAGGTACAGGTTAGGTTTAATTGTATTATCATAATATCTCTATTAGTTTGTTATTTTGTGGTAGTTTACAGTTCGTAGATGAATCTCAAACGGCTTTGAGAAATTTTTGAGTGTAAAATTTAAGCTTAATTGTATTGTTTTGATATCACTTTTATAGTATTATTTTGTTGCTAATTGACAGGTGATAGATAAATGTTGGTCGGCTTTGAAGAATATTTTTACGTAAAGGTTAGGTATAATTGTATTATTTTGATATCTCTATTATCGTATTATTTTGTTATTGTTTACAGGTGGTAGATGAGTGTTGGACGACTTTGAGAAAATTTTTGTGTGTAAAGATTAGATTTAATTGTATCATTTTGATGTCTCTATCATTGCATTGTTTTGTTGCAATTTACAAATGGTAGATGAATGTCGATCGACTTTTAAAAATATTTTTGGTAAAGATTAGGTTTAATAAATAAATTCTCCATCTTTACATACTCAAAAGATATTAAATTTAATTATTATATTCATATTTATTATTTAAACAAATATCCTATTTAATGTAATGTTTGAACTCATTAAAGTGAGGTATACCCGCAAGGCGCGTACACCTAAAATAGCATATATATATATATATATATATTAGTTTAACCGCACGTGCCTTGCACGTGTAATATTTGATTATTTAAAATTAAATGATTTTGTCTATTGCAGATTTTTTTAATAAAGTGTAAAAGTTTAAATCACTTTTCAAAAATCTTTCACAATTTAATATAATAATGTAAATATAAGCATATACACATATATATTTTACCACCAGAAGTTCTAAGTGGTTGATTGATCATCACTTTTGTGTTTGTCATATAGTACCACTTTTCCTTGTTGTCACAAGATAAGAGTGACACATCAATTTGAATCATATTTGTATTATGATTATTTTTCTTTTTTTATATATTTAAAATCTTTTCTTATTTTTAAAGTGAAATCTTTACAAAGTCATTGATTACATTCTTATTACATACTTAAAACTTTTAAAAGTCTGACTTCTTAAGTTTTTTTTATTCTAATCGCTTTATATTTATTTATAGATTTTCAAATATCCTTAAAATCAAATTTAGTTGATTTAGATTCTTAAACTAATGAAAAAAGTATTCGTTGTCATTAATTTTGATGACTTCTAATAAGGAAAGGTTTTACTATAAATATATTTGATTAGTTTTTAACCCTTAAGTGAGGAAAAAAAAGCGAAAGTATGAATACTTCTAATAAAGAAAAGTTTTACCATAAATATATTTAATTAATTTTCAACTTTTAAATATTAGGAAAAAATAATGAAAAGAAGATTTTGTCTAAATAAAAGATTTTTAATGAAGGGCAAAAAGTTCAAACAAGATTTTTAAGGTCCTTCACACTTTTAATATATTATAGATTATAAATATAGATATAGATTATACATTATATATATATATATATATATATATATATATATATATATATATATATAAACTATTACAAACAAATTGAAATGGGAGGATCGGAGTAAACATTTTGAACGCTATTAATGAATATACTATAAAGATGTCCCGTTAATTACTACTCCTCTGTCTATTTTGTTTGTCTATGTTTGACTTGACACATACACATTTCTAAAAGAAAATAACAAACAAAAAAGATAATTTTATTATATCATCCCTATTAATTATTAGTCATCTAAATGTTGAGAAGTGAATATAGTATTCAATGACAGGGATAAAATATACACAAAATAATAAATTATTTCTTAATTTTTCAAACTGAATAAATAAAAATTCTACAACTATTTCATTATACTGGATAAGTAACAATGGACGGAGGGAGTGCTTACCATAACATCTACTGACAGGAGGAGTTTGGAGGTTGCATGCAGCAGGCAACGCGAGCGCAAGAGTTTGATTAATTTGCACGCCTAACGACGAACCACCGCCATTAGCAATGGTGCAAAGGCACCTAGGCTGCGATTGCAGAACCCCCGAGAGGGCGGAGCAGCAAGAGCTCGACGGAGTTTTTGGAGTTGATCCAGTGACATAGCTAAGGCATGAATACATGCTAAACAATGCATTCATGCAGTTGGATTGAGCCATTGCTCCTCTTGAAATCATGCTCACTATTATTAATAATGCAACTAAAGCAATGCTAACTTTGTTCCATCTTGATGCCATTTTTGACATTATGTTTTGTACTTTAATTTTTTGTACTGTGGGAAGCTGGAGACTAATTTATATATACATTTTTCTCTGGGTGATTTGGTTACTTGTGATTGACTTTTTTCTTTTTAAATATTGGAAAGGGAATATGTTGGTTAACTAATAAGGGTTCACGATTAGGTGCATTTGCAATAACGTGTCATTGTACACACATGTGCAGTTGAACTATGAAAAGAAATAGAAGGAAAAACGGCCAAATATACCTCTACACTATTCAAATGGATCAATTTTATCATCTATAATATTTTTGGCTCAAGAATGACTTTGTCCTTACGTTTTTAGGTAAAAATAAAATATCCTTCAACTAGCAAAATAGCTTTAAAATACTTTTTTAGTAACGGTTGCTCCAAAACAAGAAAAAATAAATCAATTTTACTCTTGAGCTATTTAAAATAAGGCATTTTTGCCTTTGTTTTGTTATATTTTTTGTGGTGGAGATCGAGTGACAAATAAAAATGATTAGATATCATTTAATTTGTTTTGTTTTCAATTTCTTATATTAGAGTAAATTTCATTCATGTTCACTTAACTTTATGTCTATTACGTAAAAGTCACTTTTCTTTCATTCATTACACAAATGTTATTTAACTTTACTCCGAGCATCACAAAGTCACAACAATCAGATTTTACAATAATCCCACCGAAAAAATGATGTGACAACCTTAATTAGTTCTTAATTTTAATTTAAGTGAATATATTATATATTACTCATATCTCGACTCTTTTTATATGTGCACAACCCAATTTTCCTTATGAATTATTTAATGAAAGAATACCAATTTCTTAATAGATTAGAATACCTAATGAAGACTATTTTCATAAAAAAATTTGGTTGATATTTTTATTAAATATTTCATAATGTTGCATTCATCTGCCAAAATGATGCATAAAAAAAAGAGTGATAAACAAGATAAATTCTTCAAAACACATAAAATAGAAATACATGTATGATATTATTATTTTTTTAAAATATTTTTAATTATTTGAAGATAAATAAACATGTTAAAGGTAGTTTTAATATAAAATATTTTTAATTGTGTCATTGGATAAGTATTGTCAAAATTTATACAAATAATGTTATTGACAGTTGTGTTAATAAAAGTTATAAAATATAAGTACTTTTTGGTAAGTAAACATTTTATTTATTTACCAAGTAACATTACATAACAAATTTAGCATTCTTGGACATTGGCCCCAAGTTTGCTAACCAGCATCTCATCTAACAAATTCTTATCTAAGCATTCCATTAGCATCTAGGAATTACATGTAGTTCTAATAGTCGAGCAAGAACTTTGGGTTGATGGCTCCCCCTTCCATGAATGTCATGAATTATCTGTCTGGTTATAAGCTCATTTGATTTTTATTTGTGCTGAAATATTCTATTGTTATGCTCCATTCATATACTATGCACTGCTCCAGCAAGAACTATTCCGTAAATTTGTGCCTTACCTCCCTTACCCTTCATAAATTTTATTGCCCATTGTACTTCATCCTTGTATGGTAGACTAGTTCTTGCAATCACTTGCCAAACTAGCAAATTGTTTCATATATCAGCAGTAAACGAGCACATAAAAAATAGGTGATCCATATCCTCATCCTTCTCTTGGATGACATAGCACTTCATTTATGAGTCTCCACTTTGCCAATCTTACCTTGGTAGATAGCTTCTTGTGTAGCGTTAAAAAAAGCATGAACAACCATTTAGGTGCACCATGGTTAGACCATATCAATTTTCTTTATTCCACTTTCTTCGTTTCTCCCCGCATCTGCAGATAAACTCTTTTAATAGAGTCGTTGTCTATAGTTGTCAATGATTGCTCAGTAGACCCAGCTGCCAGGAGGTGTTTATGAGCTTCCAAAATTCTTTGTACTATTCAAGAGGCTTGATTTGCTTGGGTACCCCATACTCCTTCTTTTCCATAATAAATGTGTATCTACTCCACCCATAGCTTGTCCTTTTTTTTACGTAAGTTTCACAGTAATTTGCCTATGGCAGTCTTGCTCCATATATGAATATCTAAAAAATCTAGACCACCACTTGATTTCGAGTAGCATAACTTTTCTCATGCGATCAGAGACTTCTTGGTGGCATCTGCACTCCCTGTCCAGAGAAATCTCCTGCAAATAGCTTCCACAACCTGGACAATCTTCTTAGGTAATGAAAATATTTGTGACCAAAATATTTGGATGAAAAAGAAGACACTTTTAACTAGTTGCACTCTTCCAGCATATGACTAAAATCTAGTTGTCCAGCTTGTAATTCTCCCTAACAACTTGTCAGTCAAAGGCTTGCATTGTACAAGGGACAATCTCTTAGTACTCATAGGGACTCCAAGATACTTAAATGGGAGATCACCCTTCTGGATATGTAGTTTCTGCAGAATTTGCTCTTATATAGCCTGTGATACACCACCAAAATAGACACTACTCTTATCCATATTTGCCACTGTCCTGATGCTTGTGAAAACATCTCAAAGCATTGATATAAACATCTAATTGAGCTTAAATCACCTCTGCAAAACAAGACTAAATCATCAGCAAAATTTAGTTGAATAATTCTTTAATTTGTGGTTTACATCTGGGGTGGTAGTGAAATTCTGTATTGGTATGCAGAATCTTCAGTATTCTTGTAAGGTAGTCCATAGATAATACAAATAGATAAGGGGAAAGGGGATCTCCTTGTCTAACCCTTCTCCTTGCATGAAATGGCTTAGTAGCTTTTTCATTTATCACCACTGAATAAGTGACTGTGGTAACACATTGCATAATCCAAGTTATAACTTGTTCAGGGAACTTTAATTCATACAAAATCTGTTCTATATAGCTCCACTCTAAGGAATCATATGCTTTCTTCATATCAGTTTTCACCATACATCTTTTGGAGATACCCTTTCTCCCATAGTCTCTTACTAATTCATGGTTAAGAATAATATTATCATTGATAGTTCTTCCTGGTACAAACGCTAACTGATTCGACCCAACTAAGTAGTTCATAACCTTCTTTAGTCTTGCTGTGATCACTTTAGATATAAGTTTGTATATTGTTGAACAATAAGAGATAGGTCTATACTCTCCAATTTTAGTAGGATTCTTAACTTTCGGGATAAGCGTGACTGTTGTGCAATTTATAGGAGTATACATTTTCCCTGTCTCAAAAAATTGGATAACTGCATGTGTAACATCTTTGCCTACCACAGATCATGCCTTTTTGAAAAATACAGCATTGAAACCATCTTGTCCCGGGGCTTTAAGATCATTTATATCCCTGAGGGCATTGATAACCTCATCTTCTACTACTGGGGCAGCCAGTTGCAGCTGTTGTTCTCTGTTCAGTATTGTTCCCTCTCTCATGTATTCACATTTACGCTCGGCAAATATGAAGAAGCTTGACCAAGTAACCTTTTGTAAAACTCAGTCACTTCTTTCTCTATCCCCTCTGGAGTCTGTACTCTATTCCCCTTTGCAGTAACTAGACTTGTGATTGTATTTTGAGCCATCCTGTTTTTAAGGTGAGCAAAAAGATAAGCAGTATTAGCCTCACCTAATTTTAGTCATTGCACCCAGGATTTCTGTTGCATAGCACTCTCTTCTATCATACTCCATTTCTCTAGTTATTGTTTCAAATAATTTTCAGTTTGCTTATTAGTAGCAACCTCTACAGGATCCCTCATGATGTCCTGATTATCATTCAACTGTGTTCTCAGATTGGCGACTGAATTCATTGTTATTCAAATGTTGGAGGCTTGCTCTGACCTTTTTCAGCTTCTGCCACACCCGTTTCATGCCCTTTCTTTGTCCATCATTCCATGCTTCCCTCACCTTAATAAGAAAATCTGGATGCTCTGGTAAGTAATTAAAGAATCTAAAGTCTCTATACGTATTCTTGTATACCCTGCCTATATCCAACCTCCAAAGCAGGCATGGACAACATCCATGTCGCATTCACAAGAGATTTATCAATTTTACTGCAAGTATGGCCATTATTAGTCCATGTGTAGTTATTTCCTACTGTTCTTAATACAGTCATAGCAGTAGTAGTGACAAACTCATTAAAATCTCTCATTTCCACATCTTGAATTGCACTACCCTGTGGTCTGTCGGTGTTATTTAAAACTGCATTAAAATCACCCATGCACAACAATGGGTCTTGATTACTTGTCATCACCACCTTTAACTCCTCCCACATCTATATCTTATCCTGTATAGTGTGTAAGCCACATACAGCCACAAAACAGAACACCATACTACTACTTTTAATTGCTACTTTACTTTGGATGAATTGCGCAGACTTGTTAACAATCGAGCAGTCATAAATGTTGGGGTCCCATAAAAGCCAAATTCTACCTTTATCAGTATATTCGTAGTTAGTTGCATATCTCCAACCAGGTGCTAATTATAGGATATTTAATTTTTATATTTATCAATTGAATTAATTAAATAATATGTAATTTATCATAAACTAAATATTATAACATAAAAATTTAAGAAAATTAATCAATTAATTAAATAATTAAAAATATAAAGACAAACTTAATAAATAGAGTAGTTTATCATATTATTATAATATACCGAATGCAAAGGCCCAAGTGACAAGAAAAAATGTATGGAAAAAAATAATTTTATCAACCACATACTATAATTTTAGAGTAAAAATATAATTTATCAACACGTGTCTCAATTTTAGAGGATTTTAAGAAGGAATAATTATATAACTTAGCTACTATTGACTTCTAATTACCTTATTTAGCCTTCACTTAATTACAATTCATAGTCTTCTCTTGCCTATTAATTTTTCTTAATTACAATTCATAGTCTCTCTCATGTATTTTTTTTTTTTTCCTATTTTCTATTACTTTCCTTTTTTTTTTTCCTTTTCAGTTTTTTCCTTCATTTTATCTTTCTTTTTTTTTCTTTTTCTTTTTTTAAAATTTTTTCTTTTTCATAACTATGTTTCAATTTTTTCGTTTTCGTTTTCTTTTATCCTTTTGTATTTTTTTTTGTTTTTTTTTGTTTATTTTCTATTACTCTTTTTTCTTCCTTTTTTCTTTTCCTTTTTTTGTTTTCTCTTTCTTCTTTCTTTTTTCAATTTTTTCTTTTTCGTGTTTTTTTTTATTTTGTCTTTTTTTTTTTCCTTTTTTTTTTTTCCTTCTTCTTTTTTTATTTTTTCTCTATTTTCTATTACTCTTTTTTTTTTGTATTTTTTCTCTTTTTTTTTCAAATTTTTTCTCCTTCTTTTCTTTTTATTTTTCTCCTTTTTTTTTAATTGTGCGAACTAGCAAACACAAATATAAGTGTAAACTATGTTTTAATTTTTTCGTTTTCTTTTTTTGTTTTCTCTTTCTTCTTTCTTTTTTTAATTTTTTCTTTTTCGTTGTCTTTTTTTTCATTTTGTCTTTTTTTTTTCTTTTTCTTCTTTTCTTTTTTCTTTTTTTATTTTTTTCTCTATTTTCTATTATTCTCCTTTTTTTGAATATTTTTTTTCATTTTTCTCTCTTTTTTTTCTTTTTATTTTCTTTTTCTTTTTCTCCTTCTTTTCATTTGTGCGAACTAGCAAACACAAATACAAGTGTAAACTATGTTTCAATTTTTACTTTTTCTTTTTTTACTTTTTATTTTTTCTCCTTTTTTTTTGTCTATTTTCTATTACTCTTTTTTTTTTTTTCTTTCTCTTCATTTTTTCTTTTCCTTTTTTTGTTTTCTCTTTCTTCCTTTTTTTTTAAAATTTTTTTCTTTTTCGTTGTCTTTTTTCATTTTGTCTTTTTTTTCTTTTTTCTTTTATTTTTTTTTCTATTTTCTATTACTCTCCTTTTTTCTTTTCTCCTTTTTCCCACATTTTTTCTTCTTCTTTTTTTATTTTTATTTTTCTCCTTTTTCATTTGTGCGAACTAGCAAACACAAATACAAGGGTGAACTGTAAAATATATGTATACAAAGGCGAATTATAACATACAAATACAAGTGAAAACTATAAAATGCAAATTATAACATATAGATACAAGTGTGATCTATCATTTATATTTTTTAATTATTGAAAAGGAACGATTGATTTTCTTTTTACGAATACTTGTTTGTATTTATTTATGCGAGTTGTATTTATTGATACAAATAAATACAATTTATTTTTTTATAAAAATACAATATGTATTTGTATTTTTAAAATCATTGATTTCATTTGTTTGTAATTGTATTTGTATCAAGTGATATTTATTTATTAACAAATATGAATAATAATTTTGACATGCAAATACAAAATAGTACATTTGTATTAAATGATACATTGCATATTTATATATTTTAGAATCAAGAAAATGTAATTAATGCATTTACTTGTTTGTATACAAATACAAATGATAAATTATACATAATCACGGTTAAATACAATATGCAATCAACTTACAAATACAAATACAAAATAATTCTTTAAAAATAAAAAGATATCGACGAAAATAGAATACAAATACAAATATAATCTAAATATACAAACACAATAAAATCATAATACAAATATAATCCAATATAATATATTGTCAATTATAAAATACAAATACAAATCAGTTCTTTAAAATACAAGTGCGAATTATATAAAATATAAATGATGGTGTGAACTAACAAATACAAATACAAGTGTGAACTATAAAATACAAATATAAACGCGAACTACAAAATACAAATACAAGCGCGAACTTTAAAATACAAATACAGTTGTATCAATGAATACAAAAATATAAATGACGGCGTGACTACAAATAGATAAACAATTATGGTATTTACATTATCATCAATGACTTGTGCTCGAGTAGTTATATTTTTTAAAAATACAAAAAATATAAAATAGAACAAAAAAAAATGATAAAGAAAATAAGTACAAAAAAAAAGAAAAAAAAAAGAAAGTGAGATAGAAGAGAGAGAAAAATATATAAAAAACGAAAAAAGATAAAATAGGAAAAATTAGAAAAAAGAAGAAGAAAAAACGAGGAAAACACGAAAAAAAATAAAAAAAATAAAAAAGAAAAAAATGGTAGTGTTTTTGGTAAGGCTAAATATGTAGTGTATTTATGTTTTTATGTTTTTATGAATACAAATCACTGAGTAAAAGTGAATACAACGGCTGTGAATCGAATACAACAGTTAAATGGTACTGTATTTATATTTTATATGAATACAAACTATTGATAAAATCGAATACAACGTGCGTAAATTGAATACAACTGCTATAAATGGTAATTATGTAAAATATGGCTATGAAAGGTGAGTTTTTCAGCAAAATGTGGTTATTTTTGAAAGATTCCCTTTTAAGACTATATATGTATAATTTTATTTCATAAAAATATCAATCAATTTTTTTTTATGAAAATAGTCTTCACTAGGTAGCCTAATCTATTAAGAAATTGATATTCTTTCGCTATATAATCCCTAAGAAAAATCGGTTGGGCACATATAAAAAGGGTCAAGATATGGGTAATATATTATATTCTCTTAAATTAAAATTAAGAACTAATTAAGGTTGCCACATTATTTTTTCGGTGGGATTATTGTAAAATCCGGCCATAGTGACTGTTGTGATGGCCAGAGCAAAGTAAAGTAACTTTTGTGTAATGAATAAAAGAAAAATGACCTTTGTGTAATAGACACAAAATTAAGTGACCATGGATAAATAAAATTTACTCTTTTATATTATATTGGATGTGAGTTTTTATTTCTAAATATGACTAGTTTAACTGCACGTGCCTCGCACGTGTAACATTTGATTATTTAAACTTAAATAATTTTATTTATTGCGGAGATTTTTAATAAAGTGTAAAAGTTCAAAACACTTTTAAAAAAACTCTCACACTTTAATATAAAAATGTAAACATAAACATATACACATATATATTTACCAGTTGCAAATGGTTGATGGATCATCACTTTTGCATTTGTGTGCCTCTTTCTCTTACTGTCACAGGCTAAGAGAGACGTAGCAATTTGAACCATATTTTTAAAGTCAATTTTTTACAAAATTATTGATGACATTCTTATTACGTAGTTAAAACTTTTAAAAATCTGTTACTTCTTAAATTTTTCTTATTCTAATAGTTTTATATTTATTTTTAGATTTTTTAAATGTACTTAAAATCAAATTTAGTTGACGTAGAATCCTTAAACTAATGAAAAAAGTACCAGTTGTCATTAATTTTGATGACTTCTACTAAGGAAAGATTTTACCATAAATATATTTAATTAATTTTCAACTCTTAAATTAGAAAATATTGAAATTCTGATGCTTCTAATAAGGAAAGGTTTTTACCATAAATATATTTATTTAATTTTTAAATCTAAATATTAGAAAAAAATAGTGAAAAGACTATTTTGTCTAAAGCAAAGACTTTTAATGAAGGGCAAAAAATTCAAACAACATTTCTAATATAGATATAGTTATAGATTATAGATATATATCAGTTACTTTTTTGTACAAAACTATTTAAAATCTGTTTCTCTTCATTAATAAAAATGGATTTAATCATGTTACTAGAGAAAATTGAAGGAAATGTGTCTTTTAAGTCTTGAATGAAGGATTGGTGACATTGACTAACAGATAGGGTCAAACATCATTAGCAAACTTGATTAAGTTAATTGTGGACTTGATTACTATTTTTAAAACTTTCTAATCTTTTTAAAAATACAAATCAACCCAACCCACACCTCTCTTCAATCCAAATCAACTACTCTCTCTTCTCTCTCGACAGCTTCTCTCAACTCTCTCCCAACAAACATTTCTGCAAAATTTCTCCCTTCAACCCCCGACGACTTCTACCTCTGGCGATAAATAGTTGGGCTTCAAGTTCATCTCTTTAATTCAAATCAACCTATCTCTCATCCCTCTCTTGACAGCTTCTCTCAACTCTCTCCCAACCAACTGTTCTGCAAATTTCTCATTTTAATCCTCGGCGACTTCAACATCCGACTACAAATAGTTGGGATTCGAGTTCCTTTTCGACTTCAACCTTCAATCGACGTGACAGCCTTGCTCTCCGACCACAATAGCTTCGAATTCTTCATCGTTCTTTTTCTTCTTTCACAGGTAAAAATTTATGGCATTTTTAGTTTTGAAGAAAACGAGGAACTTGAGCCAACTTCTCTTATAGTATGGTTAACAATTTCAATATTTGTTGCATTAATTTGAAATGTCGTTTGAATAAAACTCTAATTTATGGTATTTCTTCTCTTCACTTTTCGAAGTGAATTATGATATTTTGTTGTTTGTTGTATTTTTTTGAAGCTTGATTTTTATTGTTTGTGTTTATAAAAATAAAACGACAATTTGGGTTGATTTGTTCTGTTCTTGTTCTTAGTAAAAATGGTGAAATTGTTGTTTTTTTTGTTGAACAAAATCGTGCTACTATTTTTTGTTTCCTCCGACAGATTACCCATCTGGTGCAACATATTAACCATCTGATGCAAAATATTTATCATATGATGCAACAAATCAACCATCTGATGCACCAGAAGAACCATCAGATTATAATTCTGATGCAATAGATTAATAATCTGATGCAACAAATTAACTTTCTGATGCAACAGATTTACCATATGTTGCAACAGATTAAGCATCGGATAAAATATCTGATGCAACTAATTAACCATCTGGTGTAATGGAAGAACCATCAGATTAATGATCTGATGCAACAGATGAACCTCCTGTTGGATAAAATCCTATCAACTCTTCCAACAGGAAATGTCCAGGACTTGATTTTTCCAACTAATCATTTATTTGCCGTGATAGACGGCCCTATGTTGGAAAACTGTTCCAACAGATCACTCATGTGTTGCAACAGATGTGTGACCTGTTGCACAGACCATTCATCTTTCTCAACAGATGAGTGATATGTTTTATATTATCGCAGTAGATTACTAAGTCATTGTTACAGGTTAGTTAACTGCTCTGACAGATCACTCATATATTGCAACAGATGTATGATCTGTTGCACAAACCATTCATCTTTCTCAACAGATGAGTGATATATTTTGTATTATCGTAATAGATTACTCAACCATTGCTACAAATTATTTAACTATTCCAACAGATCACTCATATGTTACAACAGATGATGTCATAACAGATGTGTGATCTGTTGCACAGTCCATTCATCTTTCTCAACAGATGAGTGATATATTTTGTATTATCACAACAGATTACACAGCCGTTGCTATAGGTTATTTAACTATTCTAACAGATCACTCACATATTGCAACAGATGATGTTGCGACAGATGTGTGATCTGCTGCACAGGCCATTTATCTTTCTCAACAGATGAGTGATTTATTTTTTATTGTCGCAACAGATTACTCATCCGTTGCAAAAGGTTATTTAACTATCCCAACGGATCACTCATATATTACAACAATGTGTGATCTGTTGCACAGACCATTCATCTGTCTTAAAAGATGAGTGATATATTTTGTATTATTGCAACAGATTACTCATCCGCTGCAACAGTTTGGTTATATATTGTAACAGATATACTACCTGGTGCAACAGATCGGTGATCTGTTGTAACTGTTATTTTACTGTTTTGCTTGTTTGATTTACTGTTATCCTTTTTTAACGATGCATTAATCAACTATAATATATTTTTTTATGTTTCTGTTAATTTTAGATAATATGGTTCCCAAAAGAACAGAAACCAAATCAAGTCTAAGTAAAGGAACAAGTGAAGCAGCTAGGCTACATCCACCACTCTATGAGCTTGTTTTACAAGCGTTATCTCAATCAGGAGCAGACTATGATGAACACGGAGAGGAGGAATATTTCAAAAGAGATGATACAAATACTAATAGCCCTTCCACCCAAGAGTTAGTCAAAGCCTTCAGCATTGATCGTTATCCTGTGAGAATGCAGTGCGATGGTGCCACAGATTTAATGAGTGATTTTGAGGTTAAGTCAGTCATGGGAAAATATTTCGACGTCTTCAGAAAAATACTTCGAGAATAAAAATTAGATGCTTATTTCAGGGACAACTACTTTGGGAAATATCTTGATTTGCCGGAGGACAATAATGCTCGTTTCCAAATGAAAATAGTATATGAATTTCTCAAGCGTAGGTTTATGTATGAAAACAAAGATAAAATGGATGAGGTATGGATAAATTACTGTGGCACGCCTATTTGTTTTGGTTGGAAGGAGTTTGTCATAGTTACTGGACTACAATGTTATCCTCCTTCTCAAGTTATACCTATTCTAACCCAAAAAAAACATCCCGCACACCCAAAAAAGGCAAAGGCAAGTCGTGTGATCGTGATGACCTAGTGTCCATTGTTGGTCCAAGCTTTAAAAATAAAAATTTGATAGAAGCGTTGAAAGGTAGAGGACTTTTAAAGAAGCACAAGCAGCCATTGTGCTTGGTTTGGTTTGTACATAATATTCTTTGGGCGAGTGACGTTAACAACAACATAAACCTCAGTTTAATAAAGCTCTCCGAGGATGTTAAGGCATTTAACAGCTATCCTTGGCGGTATGAAAGTTTCAAAATAACTGTCAAATATTTGTTGACTCTGTTAGCGCCAAAGACAGTCAACTTATATGGCTTCCCATGGGCTTTCATGGTAAATATTTCTTTCTTCTATTATGATATCATTTATTTTTTTCACTCAATAATGGTTTTGATTTATTGACGTTATTTTATAGGTTTGGACGTTTGAAGCCATTCCTTATTTGAGACAACAAATGAACTACCAGGAAGGAGTTTTCTGTCCAAGAATCTTGAGATGGTTGTCGGCCAAAACTGATAAAAATACAAAAAAAATTGATTTCTTCAGCCCCCCGAAGGATGCAGTAAGTATAATTATAATTAATTTTTTCTTTTAATTAATGATTTTTTTGAATGATCTAATCATCATTTTAATATATGTAATGATTTATGTTAGATTGTGCATCCGTCGCTAGTTCCAACCAATCGAGAGTTGAAGATGCTATTTTTTCTTACTTTACGGTCTGTGCAAACTTTATCGGACCCTAAGATCATCAACAGAATAAAAATGGAATTGTTTGGAGCAAAAATAATTTTGGAGGGTGAGCTTGTTGTTGTTGATGATCTTAGCGGTGATGGAGCTGTTGGTGGTGGTAGTGGTGCTACTGTTGGTGCTAATGATGCTTCTCTTACAGTATTTAAAGCAAACCATTATAAGTATGATCATACTGGTTATACAGATTTTGCCTCTCCCAGCGAATGTTCTGCATGTAAATATCAAGACTGCAGGGCGAAACATGATGTAGTGATTAATGTTATTAATGCATTAACTGCTTCTGTAAAGAAATTGACATCTAAGAGGGGTCTCATTCCATCAAAGAGGATTTTATTTTCATTCTCTCCATTAGAGATTAGGGCTAAGAAGAGAAGAAGAGTGATTTCCAGGGCATTATCAAGCATCCAAAAAAGCAAAATTGCAACTCCTCTGTCTGTGTGTTGCACTGAGCAACGTACAATGTCCAAAGAAGAGCAGCACGAGCTGAAGAAGGTGAATATATATGTCTTCTAACAGACAAAACAAATAGACACATATCTGTTTCAACAGATGACACATCTGTTGAAAATTATCAAATAGATATATACATCTGTTGCAACAGTTGACTAACCTGTTGCACCAGATAAAGTATCTGGTGCAACATATATTTCGTCTGTCTTAGAAAATCAAACAACTCTTCATACCGCTTTTATTTGTACCAACAGACGACCTATCTGCTGCAACAGATGATTCATATGTTGTAATGGATGGTTCATCTATTGGAAATTATCATACAAGGTCTTCCTCATGTAAAAATTTATCCCAACAGTTGATTCATTGCTGCAACAAAAATATAATTTGTTTGGGATAATTTAAAATGGAAGGAAGACCTGTTTGATTTGCTAGAAGAGATGAGTTATCCTTTTCCATTTTGTTGTATCTCCGTGATTAGCATTGAATAATTCTGGCTTTCCGGGTGGATGTAGAAGAAGCTACTGCTGAACAACATTGACAATATGCTACTCTTTTTATGGAAATACGGAGAACAAAAAGCGCAGAAATCGTACGTAAGCGACAATACAGATTCACGACGAGCAAACCCGAATTCCATAGCACTGAATGAAGAACAACTTGTCCATACTGAGTAGATCTTTATAGCTTGAGCCTGTCAAAGTAATCCTTGGCAGTATACTTAAATTGTTGTTGATATATTTGTTGAGATCTGTACCCATAATAATTTGTTTACATTTTATTTATTCGTTGACTTATTTCAGCTAATTTATGAAGGCTTCGATTTATTTTATTTTGTCTATGAATTTTATTTATTCCTTAGATTTGAACTTATTAATTGAAAAGGAATACTAGATTCAAATATTGCAACAAATAATGTATCTGTTGCAACATACGATACAACTATTGGAAAAATCGAACAGATTTAGACATATGTTGCAACAGGTAGGTAATCTGTTGGAATTTATCAAACAGGTCTTCCCACTTTTGCAAAAGATGGACTTAGATAGAAACATCGAGATAATGCAACAAATGACCAACCTATTACAACAGACAAATAGGCATCAAATGTGTCAGTCTGGCATATTTTACTGACTCGCCGTCACCGTCACTTGGCCCCCAACAGTCATTTACCCCCCATTGTCTTATATATTTATCTTCCTCCTAAAATTTAACCCTAAATTCCCAAATCTTCTTCTTCATCGTTATCTTCTTTTATCTATCCAAATTCTTTAAATTATTTCTTTCATTTTTTTCAATTGAGCTTGACAATGTCGAGCGCATCTTCCACTGTTTTTTATGATAAAGATTTTCGATATTATAAGTACGGTCATGAAGCTCTGTTAAAGACTTCTTGGACTCAACAAAATCCGAATTGTAGGTTTTTTACTTGAAAGATTTCAAAGGTAATTATTTTTTTATTTAATTAGTTGATTAATTATTGACTTGTAATTGTGTTTCTTTTTTTTTATATAGAAATTGGGTGGATACGATTACTTTGATTGGTATGAAGAACGACACCCTTCACAAGAAAATCGTGTAATTTGAGATTTATTGATCAAAGTCAAGGCTTCTGAAGAGAAACAAAATCGAGCAAGAAGATACTACATTGTTGTCGTTATTGCTACTAGTTTGGGTTGTTCGGCACATGGATATTCAAGCCTAATTGCTGAAATTTTCATAGTTGTGTGTGTAGTTGCTACTGGTTTGGGGTTGTCGAGCACATGAATATTCAAGCATAACTATTGAAAAATATCAAAAAGATTTGGACATATGTTGTAAAATTTAGGCCATCTGTTGGAAATTATCAAATTGGTCTTTCCACTGTTGCAACAGATTAGACTTAGATTATTAGATTATTCATAGAAATAACATCGGCGTAATGCAACAGATGACCAACCTATTGCAACAGATAAACTATCTGCCAGAACAGATTAAATATATTTTACAACAGATTGACAATCTATTGCATTATAAAAAACTCAACTTTCATCAGAAAAAATTATTGCCACTACATGTACATGTAATAAAGTGAAGGGTGACTTGAAATTAAAAAAAATTATTTTACAGGATCTTCTATATACACAGGGTTCAAGCGTCCAGTTAGTACCCCATAAGCTCAGACCTCTTGCAAGTTTACCACAGCATTGTTGCACAGAATAGTCATTGGCTCGGCCATTTCTGTGTCGGTCAGCAAACATTCAATGTGTTCAAGAGCGTCCGAGCTGCTCGCTTTAGTGGAATCATATTTTGTAAGGATCATTTCCTTGTTTCGACCTTCAAAATCCCATGATATCTTCATCAGCACTTTCTTTGGCAAATGATTCATCAGTTTACTCTTCCTCAACAAGATGGGCAACAACACCATCAGTGGCTCCACGATGAGAAAAAGATCGAAATCATCGATGAGAGGTATGTTGGAGTCATAAATATTGATTTTTACCTCCTCGAGTAGTATCTCAACTGCCCAATAATGCATGTCGTTCACGCTAATGACTGAAAAAATTCTTTTTGCCTCGGTCCAGCTCTTGGTGTGTGGATTTGTCCTCTCTCCTCCAACATATTTTATCATTTCTTCTTCATCCAAGATCAACGTAGAAACTAGGAAATCAAGTGCCACGGTAAGGGCTAATGCCTCCCCATTGAGTTGATCGTACCTATTATTGAGCTTCTTGCAGAAGTCGAGGTCCATTATCCTATCGGCAGCGTCATAAGCTTCCCGGTAGGTTAATTGCCTTTTCTTCTTGAGGCAGAGAATTATGTCAACATGCTGTGAGATAAGAAGTCAATTTTTAAATAGGTTAGTAATTGTAAAGATGCAACATATGGTCCATCTGTTGCATAGGGTTCTCTGAATCAATAATCCAACTCAACTTATACAATAGATGGATAATAAGTTGTAACAGAACGACTACCAGTTGCACCAGTATACCCAGCTGTTGCAGCAGCTATGAAATCTGTTTCGTAGCTTTTTCTTCATAGGGTAGATTAGAAGGGCTAGGTTAGGAAAAGTAAACTTGTCTTGTCCTCGTACGGCATACGCATATCAGTCATAGTCTGGAAGTCTTGGGGGAAAAGGGAGGCCTGGGGTAATCTGGTGCGCTTAGCTTGGCATTTTTGGCCTGTCGCAGATCTCTTTTCTCTTCGGCGCCAAGTTCCACGTATATTTCCACCTTCTTGACTGGCCCCTGAACTTCAACATCTTTTGGAGAGGGAGAAATTGCAATTTCTTTTGATTTCTGACCGGAGAGTACGCCTCTAATTGCTCTTTTCTTTCTCCTAACCAACACTGTAGGAGTGTGTGGCTCCCTCACTTTCTTGGATGGTATGACACACCTCTTGGATTTGAATTCCTTAATAACTTTAGAGATAATCTCTACTTTTTTAAAGAGTTTATCCTATCTGTCCTTGCACTCTTCGTATTCCCAACGAGAACACGAGGGTGAAAAGGGGTGAGAGGAACCTGTGTAAGGGCGAAAAAGTGTGTTTTCAAACATATTTATTCTTTATTGAGCATCAACATGATCATCATCATGAGTGGTAGCAGCATCAACATGCCTGCCACCAACACCAACAACTCCACCAGAAGAAGCACCCGGATCTGCCTTAGTAAAAGGTTGGTCATGAAGAGTCTCAACATTAGGCTGACCTTGCCTAACTGCTCTTCTTATGGCTGTTGCTCTAGCCAATTCCTTCTTTATTAACTCCATCATTGGGTTTGCTATAGAATCAACATGACTTAGAGTAATATAAGAAGTCATCACTGACTCCTCCTCAGTAGGCACGATCCATGGATGCACAACCTATAAAAAAGAAAAAAAAGACAGATACATTTAAATCATATAATATAATAATTTTCATAGTTGGGCTACATTTAAAAAATAAAAGACCCATCTGTTGCATAGTTTGCAGTATATGGTTAAAATCCATTTGTGTCTGGTTCGGAGAAACAGAGCAACACATGGATAATCTGATGCAAAATATCAATCATTTGTTGCAACAGTTGCACAAGATGGGTAATCTGTTATGCAACAGATGATCTGTACGTCACAACAGATGAATAATATGTTATCAGATTACATATCTGTTGCATAATTTGCAGTAGATGGTTAATTTGTTAGGAGTCGAGTTCAGAGAACTAAAGCAACAGATGGGTAATCTGATGCAAGATATACATAACATATGTTCGATATCTTTCTTTGAGTTAAATTATTTTACTTGAAGAAGACGTACTACATCATTCGGAGGGTTAAAGAGATCAGCCTGCTTAATATTGGTGTTGCTCTTTGCAACCAACCACCTAAACATCCTTGGATGAGAAACCTCATACGGGTAATCCATTAACTGCTTTCGAAGGGGAGGAATGGCTTCAAATGCCCAAGCCTAAAAACTATAAACAGGAAGCAAGCAAAAAAAGTCATAATAACTATATTCAATATAAATTAATGGATGAGTAAAATTAGTGATTAATTTTACCATGAAAGCCCAAGGAAAGCCGTATAATGTGATCGTCCCTGAGGATAGCTTTGTCAGTAAATATTGGACAGTCAAGTAGAAGCTGTCATATCCCCAGGGATAATTGTTGAATTTATCAAAATCCTCAGCACGCGCCAACAAATCATCTTCTATGACCTTGTTGACGTCTCTTGCCAATATAATCGAATGGGCAAACCAAACTAAGCACAATTTCTCCCTGTACTGCTCTGGTATGGTTTTATCTTTGAGATCTGTCAACAAATCCGATGCTTTGTAACCACGTCGAGCAATGTCAAACAACCCATCTATTTTTTTCTTGCATTTTATTGCCTTAGATCTTTTATGGGATGGTGGTCCTTCTGGACATGGCATCTCAAGCCCGTTACTACGGCAAACTCTTGCAAGCCAAAACAAACAGGCATGCCACAGTAGTTGATCCAGATTTCATCCATCTTCTTTTTTTCCCCCTCCTCCGAATCTTTATCATCCCCTACGTACTTGATCTTGCGCTTGAGAAGACCATATACCATCGTCATAGAAAAATGGATACAGGCAGAGGGGTCCTCAGGCAGCTCAAGAATGCGTCCAAAGAAGCTCTTCTTAAAAAGTCCGCCTATGTTTTCGTTCTTCATAATTTTCATAAAATGTTCAAACAATTTTCCCATCTGACATTTAAGTACAATTTGACCAGTTAGTTATTTTAATTCTGGGTCATTTATCAGCATCGCAACTTGAAACCTGTCAATACTAAAAGTTTTGACGGGATCATGCTGGGATGTTGATATTAATTCACGCCCCATTGGTGATCCATTATCATCATGTTTATGATCATCCTCTTTCTCTTTCTCACTCTCCAATTCCTCCTCTTTCTCACTTTTATTTTCTTCATCACCATCTACAGACCCTTGTCCATCTCCCTCAACGTTGTTTTCACATCTCTCCCCAGCTTTACTTTTCCCTGACTGAGATTGTTTAGGAGGCTCTTCCGAATCCCTCTGTACTGTAACATTTTTTTTGGGTGGTCAGACATTGATCCACTTTCACTTTTTTTTTCTTTTGGGAGACATGTTTTACCTACAAACAAAGAAAAATAAAAATTACATTACAATTGATGTATGCATAAATTTTTAAAAATATATTACAAATACCACGAATACTGACACACCAACAACCATCACCACAAACACCACCAACCAATGCCAACAAACAAACACCACGAATACCGATACCACCGACAATCACCACAAACACCACCAACCAAGGCCACCACCAGTGCCACCACGATGACGATGAACACCACCACCACCACCACCAATATGACAAACACTATCCAACAATACCACGACAGTCAACGGAACACTGCAACAGAAACTAGGGATTTCTCGCGTTCTTCCTACGATTTTACCATCAAAACTCAAAATTGTAAACCTATTTTCAAAGATAATACAACTAAAATTTTTATTTTTAATCATTAACTTAAAAGTCCTTATTTTTTAGAAAAAAAATAACAAATATAGAGCTCTTCTCGAACTTTGTTGCCTATGAAGACAAAGAAAATGACTGATATAAGCAAGAATAAAGTCAAAAATAACACCTATGTGGTCGAAAATGAGAAGAAAAGTGATCTGTTGTGGAGGGTTGAGCAAATTTGTTGAGTAGTTATTGTCTGTATTGTTGAGTCAGAATGAGAGAGAAAGAGCGATACCTCGAGATTTGAAATGATGAAACGTTTTGTATGGGTTGATTTGTATTTTGGAAAAGAATGACAAGTGTTGAAAATGTTAATTTGGTCCGAATTGATCTTAATTATTTTTAAAAAATCATAAAATATATGTGTAATTTTTAATCCTCTCATCATGCAATTGCCAAAAGGGTAATTCAATTGAAATTGTATAAAAACAATTGAAGTTGTAGTTGACTGAGTACTCTAGTTGACCCTATGAAAACTCACCCCTGGTCCTAGATTAATCAATTTAGGTACTATTAGTCTAACATATGAACTCAATTGAAATTGTAAAAAGCAAATGTTCAACATGTTGCATCAGATTTCTCATCTGTTGTAAATTATCAATCATATTAGGTAACAACAGATTACGAATCTGTTGTAAATTATCAAACAGATTAAGTCATCTATTGTGATAGATTACCCATCTGTTATAAATTATTAAATAGATTGTCATATGTCGCAACAGATTACCCATATGTTGTAAATTATCAAATAGACGTTGCCATCTGTTGTGGCTGACCCTATGAGAACTCACCTCTAGTCCTAGATTAATAGATAGTTGACCCTATGAGAACTCACCCCTAATCCTAGATTATTCAATTAAGGTATTAGTACCCTAGTCCTAGATTAATCAATTAAGGTATTAGTCTAACATATGAGGTAGTAAGAATCGGTTCGGCTCAGAGTAATCGATCGACGACTCTGGTCGGGAGAAACGCAGTACCATCTCATCATGCAGTTGTCGAAAAACTCCATTGAAGTTGTAGTTGACTCTATGAGAACTCACATTCAATTAATGTATTAGTCTAACATATGAACTCAATTGAATTATATATAAAAAATGTCCAACCTGTTGCAACAGATGTCTTTTCTGTTGGATCAAATCAAACAGATTAGGTAATCTGTTGCAACATATTACACATCTGTTGTAAACTATCAAATAGATTACATCATTTGTTGCGACAGATCATGAATCTATTGTAAACTATCAAACAGATTAAGTCATTTGTTACACAGATTACCCATCTGTTGTAAATTATCAAATAAGGGTTGTCGTCTATTATAGTTGACATTATGAGAACTCACCCCTAGTCTGAGATTAATCAATTAAGGTATTAGTTGAACATATGAGGTAGTAAGAATCGGTTCATCTTAGAGTGATCGATCGATGACTCTTGTCGGGAGGAACGCAGTACCGTCTCATCATGCAATTGCCAAAAGACTCAATTGAAGTTGTAGTTGACCCTATGAGAACTCACCCCTAGTCCCAGATTATTCAATTAAGGTATTAGTTGAACATATGTGGTAGTACGAATCGGTTCGGCTTAGAGTGATCGATCGATGACTCTTGTCAGGAGGAAAACAGTACCGTCTTATCATGCAATTGCCAAAAAACTCTATTGAAGTTGTAGTTGACCCTTTGAGCTCATTCATTCATCCCTAGTTCTACCTAGATCGATGTAGGTACTATTATTAATCTTAACATTAAGTTAATGAGGAGCTCATTCTTTCATCCCTAGTTCCACCTAAATCAATTGCAATGAAATTTGTTGCAACAAACGACTAAGCTATTAGAGAATTGCAAACAGATAACAATATTTGTTGAAACAGATAACATATCTGATTTAATTATCAAATAGACATTTGCATCTGTTATGACGGATGACTGAGCTATTGGAAATTTTCAAACAGATATTGATATTTACTGTAACATATGACATTTTTTATTTAGTTATCAAATGGACATTTCCATCTGTTGTCACAGATGACTGAGTTGTTGGGATTTTTTAAACAGATATTTATATCTGTTGCAACAGACGACAAATCTGTTTGAAAATCTTTTTTTTCTTTTAATTTTAAAGCAAACTTCTGTCCGAGTAGATAAAGTAGTAGTACTACTAAAGGCGGTAAAAAATGCTTCTTGGATAACTCAAAAATCTCATTGAGTAGTCTTGTCCTGTCTTTTCAATGTCACCCGTTTTCTTCCTTGTGCCCCTCAAATTATTAGTGAATATTAATTAATGAATATTGAAACCCCTAATACTTCTTCCATTTCATATTATATTACAGTTGACCCCTATTGACATGGTACACCCATTAAGAAAATATTAATTAGGAATTTATTTTACTACCAAATTAGCCTTATAAATTATGCTTTGAAAACATAAATTTAAATAAATACATTTTGTTTAGTCATTTAATATTAAGAGTAGTACATATAGAAATTAGAATTATCTCATCTCTCCTTCATCCCAAAATTTATTTTATTCGTCTCTCATCTTTTTTCTTTCTATCCTCTTTAGGGTTATCACAACCTTTTTTTCTCTCCTCTTTCTCATAAATTTTTGTTCGGATCTAAACCGATCCATATCTATATCTTAGATTCCTCGACTGAAATTGTTGTTTTGACCCCCTTTTGACATTAAGGTATGATTCACTATTGCTCTTTCATTCTCGTCTTCTTCTTGCAAGTTATTTACATTTTTTTATTTATTTAATTACCATTTTTCCATATCATATTTATTTAAAAAAATTGATGGAACTTTTAATTATTGAATAAAAGAACCAAAAATTTTTATTACAAGATGCGAAAAATGGTCATCTGTTGGAAGAAGTTTAAAAGCCTTGTTGGCAGTATCATTTTTTTATGTATTTTTTTTTTTTGTTGTTGATGTTGTTATTGATGTTGTTGGTGGGGTTGGCATTGTTGGAACTTATGGTGTGGTGGTGTTGACAGTGGCGGATCCAGGTTTTTTAGACGGTGGGTTCTTATTAGCTTAAAAATAGTGGAGTCCAAACAATCAACACAAGGAGTAAGGGAGAAAAAAAATAAAAGAAAGTTTAAAGTGAATAAGGAGAGAAAAGTTGGTTACCAAAATTAAAATAATATGAGCTGAGTGGAAATTGAACTCAAGACCAAAAGAAATAAATAGCCTTAAGCACCCATAAACAACAACTAGGCTAACCAAACAACTCTTACTATGGGTGCTCACTGATTAGATTATATACGTTTTTTCTTAATTTTAATATACATATATAGAGTTTGATACGAGTTCAGTCTGTGCTCACGCACCCGGAGGACTCCATGTGAGTCCGTCCCTGGTTGTTGATGGTGTTGGAACATAGGATGTATGCTTCTTTGTTGTTGATGATGTTGTTGGAATAAATGTTGTTGTTTTCTTTGTTGTTGATGTTTTTTATTTGTTGTTTGTAGTTTATGTTGTTGTTGATGTTGCAACAGATGGAGCAACTGTTGGAACAAATCAAACCACCAGCAAAGCTGCTATGTATTCCAAAAGACTCCATATCTGTTGCATCAGACTCCATATCTGACGCAACAGACTCCACATCTGATGCAACAGACTCTACATCTATTTCAATAGATAGATAATTTTCTTTCTGTGATATAAATTTTTTCCTTCATCTTTGTAGATATAAAAGGAACTGAAAGTTGATCAACTTTTGCCTAACCATCACAAGAGGTTGCAGTAAAGATAGGTTCGGAGGAATAAGTTGCATGCAGATGAAACCACTTTATATGTGGGAGGTATGTATTACTGATAATGTTATCGTGGAAACACACATAGAGTACACTGATTTTGTGAATGTTTTTTTTACCGATTAGTCATAGATCATTCAAACAAGATATCTGCAATTTTAGAGTTAAGTTTGGTAGGTCCGAACTGATAAGGCTGAGGGACCATGAATATGGTTCTGATACCTTATTAAGATTTAATGTCGGATATTGCTCATGTTTATTTGTCATTCCTTCTACAGACTTTCGTTGTGGCAAGCATTTCTGGCGATGGTGTAGACTTTTGTATGGCGGATATGTTGTCCTCTATATGGTAGAAGAATGATCAATCTTACCCCTTCTTGCTTATCTTGTGCATGCAAATGTGAAGAGTGTAAGGTAAAATATGATGGTGTGATTAATACTGTTAATGCATTAACTGCTGATGTAAAGGAATTGATATCTAACAGTAGTTTCATCTAGTCATTCGGTCAAAGAGGATTTCAGTTTCATTCACTCCATTAGAGGTTAAGGCTAAGAAGAGAAAAAAAGCAATTTCCAAGGCATTATCAAGTATCCAAAAAAATAAAAATTTCGGATCTGATAAAAGTAAGAAGATAAAAAGGGGAGGAATAAGAAAGAAAAACTGAATGCTAGATTTAGTTCATCTTGTGTCGTTATGTAGAGATACTCCATCTAATTTTGAGTATTTTTTCTTTTCAGGATGGTGAAAAAGACAGAATCTCCCCATCATTAGCTAATACCGGAAATAAGACATCTGATGTTATTGAACCACCAGACTTCCCTGTTAAGTTTGATAATCCAGAAGACATCTTTGCTCGAGTTAGTCAACAGATTAAACGATCTCAATCACTTGGTTTTTCTGCTGATCAATCTTCTCCATAGAGGACAAGATATCAACAGAACTGCTTGACACAGCGAAAGGTGATATCGATAGATTACTGATTATGTCTTCTCAAGACTTGTTTTTACCAGAAAACTGTTCTGCATTGAGTGTTTCACTATCCATATACGCTGCAACACGAGATTTATCAGTCGAGAGAGCGTTTGCCTTGGAAAAACTCAAAGAGAACCTTCCATACTTCTCCTTGACCTTGCGTAGAGCTAAGAAGGACCAAGAGGAGTATTATAAGAAAGCTACCAAGAAAAAAAATGGTCCACGTTGACAAACTCATAAAAGATCAAGAGCTCTATACTGAGCTTAACGACTACAATGACAAAATGATTGAATTGGAAGTGGTGACTTGACTTAGTCAAACAAAAAGCCACGACTGTTCATATCCCTTAATTAAATAAAACTGGTGACTTTTCGAATATGTAAATTAAAAAAACCCGGATCTAAATACAACATTTTATCTTTTTATTGTATTTCGGAAAGAGACAGATTGGTAATTTGTTGCAAAATATATTTCACATGTCAGATAACTTACAACATATGGACAATCTGTTGCAACAAATGGATATATCAGTTTGTTTTTCCATCAGTTGTGACGTCTGTTGCAACTTGCTAGTCATCTGTTTATTCAATTTCATCGAGAGCAATAGATTTTTCTAAATACTTCTTGGCCAAACTCAATTTTTGCTCTTGGATTGCTTTTTTTTTTCTTTGCATCCTTCAAGATAGCCTCCAAATTCAATTTTTGCCATCAATCCACAACAACAACAACAATGGTCAACAAGAAGAATATGAAGATGATAATGAAGTATAAGTTGATGATAATGAATCAGAAGATGATGGATAAAGCAGCAGTAACAATTAACAACAAATATCCCGAAGAGAGAGAAAATAACAGATGAAGAGAGAGAAAAAGGCGCTTTTTTTTCCTTCGTTCTCCGTTATATTAACTAACATTTGAATCAAAGTGTAAATTTAAAAACTTGTGGGTTATTTTGAAATTTTCCAAACTTTCTTAATTCATAATTAAGTAATTGTCACCTCTACTCAATTATTAAGACTTATGTCACCTGCACCTCATTTTAAATCTCTTTTGTCACCTGTGGCCCAAACCCCCGTGTTACTAGCTAACTCCAAGAATGATATGACAAAGGAAATTCAATTACCTTTGTATTTTATTATATTACTTCAAATTTCAATTGAGGGTTATCGATACATAGTTTTGAAAGAAAACAGTTGAACAAATATTTTATTGAAAAATTTAATACATGCAATCAAACTTTATATGAAACATAAATTCGTGTTTTTGTAGAACAAACATGAGAGAATATCGATTGCTAAGCATTAACCCCTCGATAATTCGTGTTAAATGATTAATTAAATATAATTAATAAGAAAAGAAGTAACGATTGTTGTCATTCATGGGTTGGTTACATAAACAGATAGTATTGACTCGTTGACTTCTCCTTATCTGGGTGTCCCAACCTTTGGTTCAGTATGCTTCACTCGGTGTAGATTTATCATATGGCATCCGGTGCAACATTGTCGCAGTGGTTATCTTCTTCGTTTCAATATATGATCTAGCTTTGCATCTTATCCAAACTATACATTGATTTGTGTTTATTATTCTTCACGTGTCATAATTTGATATGACCGCGTATCTTGACTACTTTTACCCCATGCAATAGCACTCACTTTCTAGTTGATACCTCCTCTGAAGCTTTCTCGTAAACTTAAAGAGTTAAAAAGAACAAGTGAGGAATACATCTAATAGATTTAAATCCTTGAAACGACATCAATTAAGCACTTCAAAAATCCAAATGCAATTTATGTTTCGGTGACCTAAATACTCTCTATCATTTGAACTTAGTTAAAGTAGCTGAGCTTCAAAAAGACTTTGAACCTATAAATGTTTCTCGTAATCTCCTTGTTATTTTTCTCTTTTAATCTATAAATTACTGCTAATTATTAATATCTTCAATACCCAACATCAAATTTCTGTACATTCATTTCTCCTCCTTGCACATTCCATTTTAGTAACTAATTCTCCAAATCTTTAAAATTCGTTACAAAATGGGAGTAATCAGTGGCGGATCTACATAGGGTCCAGGGGTTCATCCGAATCCTCTTCGTCGGAAAATTATACTATTTTTACATGATAAATTTTTTTGTATGTATAAATAGTAGAGGTTGAACCCCCTTCGACTAGTCCGTATATGTACTACTGAACCCCCTTACTGAAAATCCTGGATCCGCCCCTGAGTAAAATTAAGCGAGTGTGTCAACTTCAGTGACCATTCGTGAAATTAAGCTGGTTTATCATATACTGGATTCAATTGATATTAGATCACTAATCTGACGTGTATTACTACTTTGCATGCAGCATAACCTTCTCCTATTCCAGGTCCAGGTATCAAAGTTACTAAATTTATTTTGGCACCAGCATTTCTTGATTTTGTTTAAACAAGAGAAAGAGAAGATTAAATTTTCATTTGCGAAAAAAAAAGTTGGGATTTTTTTATTTTTTTAAAAAAGAGGCTTCTGCCTGACAGGTCCAGCTACCTTAAGACCAACAGAATCTCCTATGTCACCTCCATCTCCTAGTCCTGAAGTTAATTAAAACTCCGATTTTCTGGTGAATTTACTTTAACTTGCTTAATCTTTTAGGGGTCGTTTGGTAGAGTGTACTAGAAAATTAATGCATGCTTTAGTTTAATGTGTATTACTAATAACTTGTTTGGTATACTTTTGCACCCTATGTATAATTAATGTTTGTATTAGTTATACACTCTATTGTGTATTAAGGTGTGTATTACTTAGGGATGTACATAGGTCGGGTTGGTTCATTTTTTATATAAAAAAATAAAATCAAACCAATCATGTCGGTTTATTAAAACTATAAACCAAATCAAACCAACATAAAATTGATTTTTTCGGTTTAGGTTTTAGTCGGTTCTTTCGGTTTTTTTCGGTTTTTTTATAATCTTTAGTTTTTACAATTATATATATTGTGATCGAAGACTAGATCAATATATGTTTTCACTCATGTGCTAATGAAAAAACACAATTATAAAAAAATAAGGAGCGAAAAACTCTCTTGAAACTAAAAAGTGAGATGAAGAGTGAAAAGTTTAGGTTTTAAATTTATATTGGGTTTTGGATCATTTAATTAGCAATTAATGAACAAATATTACAACTTAAAGGCCCAAATCTAAATATATGTCTACATCTACTTTCAAAATATTGAAATTACTAAAATTAGTTGAAAAAGTATTTAAAAAATAGATTATAATTAATATTTTATATGTAAAAAGTTATAATTATAATATTATATAAATATAATTATATTATAAGTATATATATATATATATCGGTTTGATTCGAATTCGGTTTGATTTTTTTTTGGTCAACACTAAACCAAACCAAGAATGATCGGGTTTTGTTTTCTAACGCCAAACCAAATCATAAGTCGATTTTTTTTTCTCGGTTTGGTTTGGTTCGTCGGTTCGATTTGACTTGACGGTCTGGTTTGTATGTACCCCTAGTATTACTAATGCCTCAAAATCCATGGTATTAGTAATGCAATGGATTCAATACATGCATTAACATGATTAAAGACACTATTATCCCTCAAAAAAAATTTCACATCCTTTCTAACATAAATATGGAGGATATTTTTGTAATTTTTATTTTTTTTTAAGAAATTATTTAATTCATGTTATTTTTAATACATCAAACCAAACACTGCATAAGAAAAACACAAGCATTACTAATACAAGCATTACTAACATACCATATTTAGCTATGCAAAATATGGTGTGTTAGTATTGCTTGTGTTAGTTATGCTTGCATTAGTTATGCTTGTGTTTTTCTTATGCAGTGTCTGGTTTGATGTATTAAAAATAACATGAATTAAATAATTTCTTAAAAAAAAAAAAATTACAAAAATATCCTCCATATTTATGTTAGAAAGGATGTGAATTTATTTTAGGGATAATAGTGTCTTTAATCATGTTAATACATGTATTGGATCCATTGCATTGTTAATACCATGGATTTTGAGGCAGTAGTAATACACACCTTAATACACAATAGAGTGTTAGTTATACATAGGGTGCAAAAGTATATCAAACAAGGTATTAGTAATACACATTAAACTAATGCATGCATTAGTTTTCTAACACACTCTACCAAACGACCCCTTAGTCTATTATTGCTTATGGGTTGCTATTGTTTGTCTCACATTTTGTAGCTGCTAATGTTCTTCAGCTATTCACACCTCCGCTGGGACCAGTGGCTGATAGAAGACCAAATTTAACACCACCTCCAACAGGCAGCTTTGGAGACCCTGATACAAATTCAGGATTCAAGTCTGATTTGATACCATCAGCAGCTCAGGGCTCCAAGAGATTCAGTATTTGTTTTTCTAGCAGCCTGTGGGGGTAGTGACTTTGCAGTTCAACTGAATTGGCAACTCAATGTAAACATACGTTTCGAAGTGTGATGTAGACGTACATCAGTTTTGTACTGTTCTGATAACGCCCATTGCAGTAAGTTATCTTGAAATATAATGAATTTGAGGTTTCAAGGTGTCAGATTTTACGTTAACTTGGATCTAGAATCCTCCACGCCAACATTATATATATAGCATCTATATATGTAGATAAAATGCAGTATATATAGAGATGAAATGCAGGCATTCCTGAGGTTGAAATTTTCAAAATGCAAAATCTGCACATTCTAGTGCAGAATCTAAAAAAACTCTTCCCGAGTTTTGAGGTTCAACACAACCTCCAAAAGTTACAGCTCCTTGCATAATAAACTAAGCAGTTATTTCCAACCATCAGACCATTCAGCTTCATCTATAACAGGGTCCGGGGTGTAGTCTGTTTGGTGCACTGTATCCTGTTGAACATCAAGCGATGGTTGAAGACTCTGTTTCTCTTCATTATTGCAAGTGCCGCCTTCATTCCAATTCTTAGCTTGTTCCCCTTCATCTTGGTCCCAATCGTCAACTTTTCCCCCTTGGTCTTGGTCTTGGTCCCAATCATTAGCTTGCACTTCATAGCCCCAACTTTTAGCGTGTGCATCTTCACAATCCCAGTTATTTTCTTGTGCCCCATCATCATTCCAGTTATTAGCTTGTCCTCCATCATCATTCCAGTTATTTGCTTGTCCTCCATCATCATTCCAGTTATTTGCTTGTCCCCCGTCATCATACCAATTATTTGCTTGTTCCCCATCATTATTCCAGTTATTTTCTTGTCTAGAATCCTCTTGAGGGATCTCCAGTTTTTCAGGTAAGAAGCAACCCTTGTAGGAGCCATTGTCTACACAATACCACAAAAGCTTGTTCCAGTAGGGGTCCTGCCATATCGGATACGTTAATAAATATTGGTTCTCACTCATAGATAGAGCAATTCGTAAAATATGCCTCAGTATTCATAATTTTAAGCTCCACAAAGGCCCATAACAAATTTAAGAGGAAAATCATTTTTCTATTTCAACTTTTATGAATGACCCAGTAAATAGCTCCCTGTAAATATTCAACTTCAAGTTGCCAACAATAGGTATCAGGAAAACTTTCAGAAAAAAAGATAGACAGAAACTCCATCTTCACTATGGGATATCAAATCTACATTAGTACTACATAACACAGTAGCAAAAACAAATACAGAATTACCTTGCAGATGATGTGTGGATTCCCAATAACAACAAGCAATGATCTGGCTCTTGTAGCAGCAACATTGAACCTTCTCGGATTGCTTAAAAATCCTAAATAGTGGATTCTATCAAAGTCATTATGTTGTATCGTTGATCGGACAGTCGATATGATAATAACTTCTCTCTCCTGACCTTGGAATTGCTCAACGCTGCCAACCTTTATATTAGCCCAATCAAAGCTCTCAAGGGCGCTTCTTATTTTCAGTACTTGCTGCCTGTAAGGTGTTATCACCCCAATATCTTCCATTTTCAGACCTTTGTTATCTATCATATCTCTGATGATCTCTACTACCTTGCTTGCTTCGATCCTGTTGAACCATGATGGGTTGTTTCCTTCCCTTTCATCACAACCTTGTATACCAATGAAAAGCAAAGGAAATTCCTTGTTTGGAAGAAGGTCCGCCCAAGTCCGAGTAGAAGTTTTATCTTCTTTACATGGGATCAACTCTCCGCCATAAAACATTTCTGAGGGAAGATGCAGAATTACTGGATGACACCGATAGTTCCTTACTAGTAGGGTAGCATAATTTTCATTGAGATCACCATATAACTTGCATTCAAATAACCTTTCCATATATGACGTCCCCAATCCATAATTTTCAGCATCTTTTGAGAAAACTGTTGGACCAAGTTGGCGTGGGTCACCAGCAAGTACAACTACTGTCTCCTTACTTAAAAGATGTGACAGAGGAACCATGGTCTCAGGCTCCGATGCCTGTCCTGCCTCATCCAAGAAAATATGAGAGAAGTATCCCCGCTTGATGCCTTCTGCATAAAGAAGAGATGCACTAGCATATGTAGATATGATAATCCTATATCTTTTAAGGTCCCTGAGAAGAGGACACTTAAAACCATAATCTTCAACATTGCAAAAGCGAATGTAACTAGGATTCACATCATCTAAAGGACGTGCGAATGCATTCAACCTCAAAATCTCATGGTCCTGCACTCCAATATTCTGCTGACTAACAAGTTTCTCAAGTATATTGTCTGCAGCACTATTTGAAGGTGCACAGAGAAGAACTCGAGCATCTTTCCTCATAATATGTAGCTGGATAACAGCTTCGATAAGAGTCCTTGTTTTGCCTGTACCAGGTGGCCCATGGATAACATATGGAGCCCCCCCTTTGCACCCAAGAATCTTTTCAATTGCACTTGTCTGCTCCTCGTTAAGCATACATGACATAGGTGCCAGTCTAGCAGCTTGTATATTTCTCGCTCTGGCTATGCCTGATGGAAAGAGAATTTCTCCATTTAAGCTTTCTGTAGCTTCAGTGGCTTGATGCAACCTCCGCACACCCGTACGAACGAATGCAAACCGCACATTATAAAGATTTCCAGCCACATGGTTGATGTGAAAATCCTTATCAAACTTCAAATATACTTCTTCTGCTTCAACTCGGTGAATATAACCCTGTGCACAAACCACCAGAATCACCAAGTTTATGTTAATACATTTATTCTTCTGATCTCAAGCTCATGTATAAAATCTCGAGAGAAAGATAAGGTTTCTCCTTCATCTGTTCTTAAACTTCTTTTGATGCATCTATTAGATAAAGGGTGAAACTTTTAGCATGTATCTTGGAAAGGGGAGCAATGCATGTGTCATTGGGCAGCTTAGTTTCCCCAAAAGAACGAATATTGCAATCCATTGAATCTCCTCATTCCCTATTTGAAGCTTGGGCATTCTGTCGATTGTACTGACATGCAACTAAAGAGACCAGCTAAATATAGCAGCTAGAAATCACAAAAGTTCTCACCCTTTTGCGGTGAAATAGAGGAAAGTGAAATTAAAAACAGAAACAATATTAAAAAAAGACTCGAGGAAGATAATAAATAGCAAAAAATGTTGAAGTTCTACCACGACATCCATACTTGTAAAGGTCAACATGAATATTTCAAGTGAGCTATTTTAAAGGTAATAGAAAGACGGCATGGGGACCTCGTGTAATAACTCACACCTTTTAATGAGGGGTAGCCTATATTATTAATATTAATTAAGAGAATTAATGTGAGCAAGCTAAAAGCCTAACCTTTTCCCTTATTCAGTTTCACGCTAGTAGCTGTACAAGTAGAATACTGGGTTATATATTGCTCCCTTTCTTCTTGGAAGAGATCAGCAAGCAGCGTAGAAAAAAAATAAGTTGCAGAATGCAGAAGTGGGATTGAAACTTCTCTGTAAGGTATGAACTTTTCCGTTGTTCTTGGGCATGGGAATTGAATATACGTACAATAGTCTAGATGTTTGCTCATGATATTAGTGCAGATGTTTGCTCATGATATTAAGTGATACAATATAAATAATTGGGGCTTATGATTGGTCTATAATGAAGGGTTGTACTATTTTAGTAATGATCACCCAAAGAAGAATTAAATTAGGACTTAGCTTTGGTTTCATTAGCATGAGAAAACAACAATTTTCAACTTAGGGAGCATCTGGCAGTAAGCAAAGCTGAAGCTTTGTTTGGAAACTTTCTTTTCCTTATCATTGGTATCATGTTTGGACAGTCGTATTGAAATATTATCGTTAATTCAATATATACGGTGTGAGATATTAAGATTTAGCTCTAAGTTTAAAAGTTAGGGATATTGAGACTTGAACCCAATTAGTGTGATCGCTATCGTTAATTAATATTTTTGATAGGTTGAAACCATAGGAGATTATTTGGTTGATGTTCTACCCACTGCAAGGTTGGGGAATTAGTCATTAGCGAGGTAAGTGAGACTTTAAACTTTGATGCTTGCTTTTCAAACCTGCTTTATAAAAAAAAATAAAAAATTTTGCCTAGTCCATGTGTTGGAACAAGCGTGAACTTGATAGGATCGGTGGTCTTTGACTAGCTGTGGATATGTATTTTGTGAAGTGTACTTGAAATTATTTAGTGGTAATTTGTGAGGTGACGATGGGACGTTGAATATATTTTCTTCAATGTCGTTATAGTCTCTAAGGGCATACATAGCTGTCGTAATATGTTAGGGGCATACTTATGCTGCCGTAATATGTTATGGGCTTGTACATGCTGCCATAGTAGACTTTCAGGGTATTATATATGTTGTCGTGGACTTGGCAGGGTGCTAGGCTAATCACCTTCACTGTTGTTTATGACAAGCCGTGAGAGTTGAATGAGTTGAGATACAAAATAGCTTTTCGAACCTCCGTTTGGATCTTATTGAGCATTACATTATAAGAGATATAGTGTGCATATTATTTATGTATTTTGTTGTGCCTTGTATTTTCTAACACTTGTTCCAAGTGTATTAAAGAAACAAGTCAAGGATCTTACTGGGTTATATTTATATATAGCTCACTCCTTACTGGTATATCTACAAACACTGTTGCGGAAGGAGAGGCTAGTGGCTGACAGTCGGTACGTGTGGATTCCATTGCTGCGGTGAGCCTTCGCATTGTTCGTGGAGGCTACCATCCGGCTTTAGCTATTTTTAGATTATATTTCTTTTAATTGGGTTTGCATGCCCGAAAGTTGAACTCATGTAACTCTGTTTAGATGCTCCATGGTCTTAGTGTGGGATTTGGGCTAGAGACTTATTATCTAAGCTTTTGTTGTTTTCATAAATCGTTATACAATTTCTGGTTGGATAATTACTTTGTGTTAATGATTATTCCATGCATTTGGAGTTGCATATGTTTTTATCTTAGTGTTTATAGACATCGTGAATGTATGAGAAATTGGTTCTCCCGGCAAGTGATGTTAGCGGGAGCCAGTCACGCATAGGGGTTATTTTGGGATGTGACACCTCATCTAGTAGAAATGTGGATGTATGCATACATGAAATGATTCTTTCAACTTTGAAAATCTACAGGTATCGTGGATTTGCAATAAGTTACCAAATTATGCAGTAAAGAGAACTTAATTATCAAATAGCAGCTTATGATATAAAACAAAGCACAAATGTGAATGCACCTGGTAAGGTCTAGCATTTTCAGTAGCTAGTCTTGCAAAGATATAATCTCCATAAACAAGAGATGGCCTCTTCTCAGCTAGCCCTGGGACATCAAGGGACAAAAACTGTGGTCCCTGGCGCTTCATGGTGACAGACTCCATATCATAGTCCCTCATGTCTTCCTGATGCAAGAAACAATAAGATTTTTTTATTTTATTTTATTTTATTGAGAAAGAAGAAACTATTGGATTTTAGTACTACCCAAAATGAGGTATTACTTCAAATCAAAATATGAACACACACCTCCATCTTGATTTCTTCAATAGCTAGTAATGTTCTAAAATAAGCAATGTAATTGTCTCTTCTTAAACCTTCCCCAATAACATCAGGAAATTGTTTCTGCTCTATCATTTCCTTTAAATCCCCCGGTATTTCATATGAAGGAAGTCTGTTTCTGAATCCTCGATTTGAAGCCCTCGTAGGACGAGAACCCACGACAAATCCATTAGCAGCAGAAACATCTACTGCTGGCACTTTCTTCTTTCTGTCTCTGTGGAATGGCCTACTCGAAGCTAGAGACCGGGAAACCTTATCCTCAGCCAAGACAAAAACTAATCTTTCTATGGTGTCATCACCCACATTGAAATGCACAGCTGATGTGTGCAATCCAATCTCTTTGGGTTTACAAGTCAACCATACTGTTAGTGTCTGACCTGGTCGTAACATTCTATCCTCTAAGCTAAAGGACTCCATGAATTCTTCAACATATTGCACATCTGAACACGCAGTTGGAGGTTTCATCAGAGATAGCGTGAAAGAATCTTCAGGTTTCGAGTCATAGATCTTAATTGACCACAGCTCCTGGGTTTCATTGGTGGTATTCTCTATTGTGACTGAATCTACAACAGCTTCCCCAACAAATCCTGATTTAGGTTTTCCATCTATCAGCGGAAATGGAACAGATATAACAACTATATCGCTCTCTTCATTTGGATTGTAGCTAGATGCTGATTTATATTTGTCAAAGTCAATGAAACCAATGTCTCCTTTATCAGTGATTATTGAGTATTCATCATCCGACTTATAAGCAACTGTGCCCATGAGTAATTGAGAGGAATTTCAAGAAGAGCCTGCAGCATTCAGCCAAAGTTATTGTACAACTGCAAGTTTTTCAGATTCATGGAGAAAGTAAACATGAATTACCACAACAGAGTGACCTTCCATTTAAATTATTTTTTAGAAAAGAAAAAAGAAGTAACCTACTTGACACTTAAACCAACACTTTTACACACGAAAAAACTGATTGTCCAAATAAATCTAAGAAGAAAACTTAAAATGAAAATGATGAGAACAGAACTAGACCAACAAGCAACAAATTAACAAGCACGTTTAGATTGGGCATTAGATAAAAATCCAGGACTCTGTCCAAAATCTTTCACGAAAGAGAGTGTTAAGATGAAATGCCATTTTCATTTGGAAATGCTAATGCACTGTACAAGGCAAATATATTGATACACAGCTAGTATTTGCATCCAGTTTTTACACATTATTCAGGTCAATCAATGGGTAATCGGTACAGATAGCCTTTTTAAGTAAAATAATATTAAAGTAAGCATGATAATGTATTTGACATTGTTATGAAAGAATCATTCGTTAGCATAAACAAGTACTTTAGTAAAATGAAAATGATGCTAGCAGAAAGTCACAAATAAAAATATTGAAAATCAAGTCTACATCAGGGCTTGTGGATACCTCACTCAAAGGGGACGAAAATTGAATCAGAATTTTACAAAAGCTTTTAGAAATACTAACTGAGACAGACATGACTGATGCCTGAAAATCGATATCAACAACACATGAGTTTAAAAAGATCATAAATTTCAAAGAAAAAATAAACACGATCTTCATGAAGCAGAAGCAAAGAGAAAGGGAAAGTTGCTCTTAAAATCAAACGAGGATATCCATACACATAAGAAAAGAAAACACACAATCACAAATTGGTTAATTAGTTTAGAAAACTGATAATGCAGATGAAATAAAACAGACGACGACGGAAAACCCACCTCGATTTTGGTCTATAGAAAGAGAGAATACAGAAAGGTTTGAACTTAGAGATCAGAAATTGTGGAATGACTAAGAGACAATGGTACATATTCCTAGTGAACAAAAGCATGACGGGATTTGATAATCTATATTCAGATTACAAAGTTAGAAAGTAGTGTAATGGAGAGGAATTGTGAGACCGGCATGAGAGAATAGTATCTCTTTCTTCTAATGAATTTTCTTCAATTATAACTCGAATTTAAAGCAGTGTTATCAAAAGCAAAAAGCGCAAAAAAGCTCTAAAGTCCACTGGGGCTTTAAGTGTAAAACTCGAATAAAGCGTGGGCTTTAATGAAAAAAAGCACAAAAGGAGAAAAAAAAATACAAATATGTATGTTTAGTCCAAGATTAACAATTATAAGCATAAATGACAAATATATGAAGAAAGAGATTAAAAAAAATTACGATAAAGTGAAATGCAAATTGTTTAGTGTCGCCTCTTAAGAAGAGACTCACTGACAAGGAAACGTATGCCTTACAAAATTGATGACGACACTGAAGCGCACATTAAGCGAGGTGAAGCACTCAACACGTTTTGACCCTTGCTTTAGGGCTTATGCACTTTAAGCACGCCTTTGATAACAGTGATTAAAAGCGAGTACATTAAAAATAAAAGTTAATGAAGCAGACCCCGTTTCATAAACCAAACATAGAAATAACCGTCTTAGCTAAACATAGAGCAGCTTGATTCATTGATCATCTAATTATAGAAACAGAAAATAATTAAAAACTGTTCATTTATTGTCTTACCATCCTAAACAAAGAGAATCAAAATAAGATCTATTTAAAATATTCAGGTCAATCAATAGGTAATAGGTACAGATATCCTTTTTAAGTAAAATCATCTAAAAGTAACTAGTAAGCATGTCAATGATGCATTTATGGATTATGCATGTATTTGACATTGTTATGAAAGAATCATTAGTTAGCATTATGAAGCACAAACGGCTGATGGCAGCAATAGAAATAAGGTGTGTTCGGTTGGTCAAATAATTTGGAAAACGTTGCTTAAAAATGAGGAGAATGACTTCCCTAATGAAAGTAGAGAAAACAAGTTCTACAAGTGACATTCCATATGATTGAGTTCTACCCACCCCCTATGCTCACACCCCATAGCCCCCATCCCCACCACCCACAGCCGCTACCTTCCATAGTATGTATCTAGATTATATATAAATGATTTTAAGATGATATCTTTTATTACATACCAAACACAAGAAAACAAGTACGACACCCACTTATTTTCCTGCAAAATAATTTCCAAGAATCAAATTCCACAGAAAACACTTTCCTTCGTATCGAACACACCGTAAATGGTTTTCCAATGTATGTTCTCTTTTTTGATACTTAGGATGTTATATATGCGAAGGGGAGCCTTGGAGTAACTGGTAAAGTTACTACTATATGATTAGCAGGGCCCGGGTTCGAGCCGTGGAAACAACAACAACAACAACAACAACAAACCTAGTATATTCCCACATAGTGGGGTCTTGGGAGGGTAAGATGTACGCAGTCCATACCACTACCCCGAGGGAGTAGAGAGGTTGTTTCCGATAGAGCCGTGGAAACAACCTCTTGCAAAAATGCAAGGTAACGCTGCATACAATAGACCACCCTTGAGGTCCGGCCCTTTCCTAAACCCTGCAGATAGCAAGAGCTTTAGTGCACCGGGCTTCCCTTTTTAGGTGGTTAAATATGCATCCAGTTTTGCGGGTACCCTGAAAGTAAATATAGATGACCCTAAACAACTTTTCTAAACTATCATAAGGTTCCAAGTTAGTAATCCTTAAAATAAACAGGTTATAGTTACACAAAGGCAACATAACAACAAAAATCAGTACTTCAGAAAAGAGAAAATGATGCTATCAGAAAATCACAAATAAACATATTCAAAATCAAGTCTACATCGGGGTTTGTGGATACTTCAAGCAAAGGGGACCCAATGAAAAAAAATCAGCTCATCCACTAAAGCTCCCGCTATGCACGGGTTCCACGAAAGGACCGAACCACAAGGTCTATTTACGTAGCCTTATCCTGCATATCTACAAGAGACGTCTTAAAGCCATGACACAGTTACTCAAATGGAATGAAAAACGAGGGCAAATTTTACTAAACCTTTTAAAAATGCTAACTGAGGCAGGCATGAGGGATGAGTGAAAATGACATACAACAACACATGATTTTTTATTTTTTTTCAAAAAAAAAAAAGGATGATAATTTCAAATAGAAAAATAAACACGATCGTCATAGAGAAAATGAAAGAAATCACAATTCACAAATGAGTTAATTAGTTCAAAAACTGAAAATGCAGATCAAATAAAACCGAAAACAAAGGAAACCCACCCCGATTTTGGAGTATAGAAAGAGAGGATACAGAAGGGTTTTTAACTTAGAATTTCACTCAGAAACGACGGTACATCATACTCCACAAGTGATATTTTCCACTCTTTTAACACAAATTAAACAATGTTAAGTGTAAGCTTAGAAAGGAAGTGAAGGGTTTTGTAACAAAAGCATGATGGGATTCTATAATTATAATCCATACTTAATGACAAAGTTAATAACCAGTGAGCAAGAATTGCGTGACAGCTTCTTAGGGGAATAGCGTCTTTCTGTTGTTGTTTTCCGGAAAAGGGGTAAAAATCACTCAAAATTACTCATCGCAGTTCATAATCAATTGTAATTGATAAATCAATAATAAAATTGTTATAAAACAAAAAAAAATAAAGAAGAAGAGTAGAAAGAATACAGAGAGTCATTTGGCAGAGTCTCGTGCTGATAATAACGTGTTATAAAACAAAAAAGAATAGAGAGAATAGAGAGAATAGAGAGAACTCTCCTTGAGGGATGAGAGATAAATACAATGAATAAAATCCATCTATTTATAGAAGAAATTTACTTCCTTAAGTAAAAGATAGATACTTCAAAGAGATAAAAATCTATTTTTATAGACATTCACTATAATGTAAATACATTTATAACACTCTCCTTGAATGTCTAATTGATAGATAATGTGCCTTATTAAAATCTTACTAGAAAAAATTTAGTAGGAAAAAAATCTAGTGAAGGAAAAAGAGTACACATCTCTAATAATATGCGTTTCGGCTGCCTCATTAAAAATCTTACAAGGAAAATCCAGTGGGACAAAACCTTGTAACGGAAAAAGAGTACAACGCGTATTAACTCCCATAATGAGAACATCCTTGAACCTTTGCATCCCGATCTTGTGCACCATTTTCTTAAAAGGTGTAATTGGAGAAGTCTTGGTGAATAAATCAGTCACATTGTCAGTTGAACGAATCTATTGCACGTTAATATCATCATTCTTTTGTAGCTCATGTATGTAGAAAAGCTTTGGCAAAATGTGCTTCGTTCTATCTCCATTTATGAATCCTCCTTTAAGATGTGTTATGTATGCTGAATTATCTCTGTATACAATTGTGGGTAGATTGTCACATTTCACACCACATTTTTCTCGAATGAGATGTATCATGGACCTCAACCATACACATTCTCGGCTTGCTTCATGAATAGCTATTGTCTCAGCATGATTCGATGAAGTGGCTACGATAGACTGTTTTGTATATCTCCAAGATATGGTAGTATCCCCACATGTGAACACATTGTATGTTTGAGACCGAAATTTATGCTAGTTAGATGAGTACCCAACATCAGCATGGCCGGTAAAATCGAGACTGCAGTCTTTAGAATAAAATAAATTCATGTATCTTATCCCATTTCGATGTCTCCTAGTAGGAGTAGAAATATACCTTGCTAACAAATTGAGCGAAAGGCTATATTGGGTCTTGTAGTTTTTTACAAGATACATGAGTACACCAATTGTACTAAGATATGGTACTTCATAACCAATCCAAATTTGTATATTTCTCATTTCAGCAAATAATCTTATTGCTTTTGAAAACTCTCCAAGAGTTTCAATAATTTTCAAGCTATAAACTTATACAATATAAGGATTATCAATAAGTTTCCCAGAAACTTTATATGCTTCAGGCATTTTGAATCCTTTAGGGATTTTCATATGGATGTTTGTCAAGTAACAATATCCAACATGTCAAGTGTGATATCTTCAAGTGTCTGGACTGCAAATCAAATAAGTTTTACGCTTACTAAAATGCATCCTTTCAGGTCACTTGATAAATATTTCTACGTCAGCATGCTTAAATTAACGTAGAATTAAGATCCTCGTAATCTTTCATAATATTGCGCCAATATTGTGTCAAAGATATTGATGATATATCATTTAGTATCGGTTCACAATGCGACATAACATTTTGAGATCTCATCACTTCATTATTTTCAGGTACCTGAACCTCTCATAAGGTTTCATGAAGTGTTATGTCATAGGCTCTTCAAGCGCATATTACCTTCTTATTATGATTATTTGCTCCTTATTCTATACAAGTACTATTTCATTTGGAACCGATTGGTCAATCACGTTTCACGCATCCATAGACTTTGTCCTTTAGAGACATAAAATAGGAGCACTTGCAGCTTAAATATGAGATGCGTTCGGCATTTGACTTGAATTATCTTTTGAATGAGGATCTGATGATAATTCCTAACATACTTCATAGCTGCTTATAATCTCCCCCTTATGTTAGGAAAGCTAACATACATCCTCCATCTTCTTTGATGGATCCATCTTTGTGCATCATGGTACATTCATTAATTGTATACCGCACATCAAAACTATTAGATGGGATAGTTGGTTTATGACCTTGAACCAATTGAAGGGAAGAAATAATCATAATTTATTGGTCTAATGCATACAAGTGTTATTGTATGCAACATATCATATTTCAGATCAACACATGAAGTTTTGTTCTCATTAACGATGGTTTAACTATTTATCGAAGGCATTCGATGCCAAATCATCATCATCAAGATAACTTTCTTGATTGCACAATCTGAAAATTATGTTCTTAACTCAATTTTGTTGAGCAAGCAACTTTATGAATGTCAAACTGCAGGTTGACAATGAATGCACATGTGATCATCTTATTGATGCATCATTTTAACATATCACATGATAGATGAACGAGCCCTTATTCACCTTTTAAAATTTTCAAATTTGAAGGGATCCAATCCCAATATTAGTTGGTCCAACCAACTTATCATGAGAACAAACGACATAAAAAATTCTTGAAGAATCCTCTAGTTCTTCAATACATGCACATCGTCACAATCGTTCATATCAATTTATGAACTTTTATTCTAGTAAACTCCAAGTTTACCATGACATGTACTTTTTCTTTAGTAAATTTCAGATTTACTATTACATGAATAAATTTCAGATTTACTACTTCAGAAGTAGATTTCAAAATTATTCAACCTCTTTCGGAGGTGAATTGTGATACAATCACAATCAAGTGCACGTTTGCATTAATAAGTTTCTCATTCCCCAGGAATGGAATATAATCGTGCCTTAAACCTATCAAATTATGATAGCTTATAACCTCTTTCAAGATTTTGCTACTTCAAAAGCAAATCGAGGCATACATATGATGTAGAGAATTTTTCTCTAGCATATCTTATAATCATATAAGCGTGTGAAAATATCATCACTTTTGATGATCATTATTATATTCGTTTATTCAATCACTTGTCTTCTTTCAGACATATTATGCACTGCTACCACACACCTCAAGAATGAAGTAAGTTGTCATATTTCAGACTTATCATATATTGCTACCACATTCACTTCATGGAATGGAGCATATTCAATGAGTCGAATTTCATGACTTTTCACCCAATACCCATTATTTTGCTTTAGCCATCACAATATCATCAATATGGTGTATTGAGATTCAAACTCAATATTTTATCCATATAAAAGTGTCTTAGGCATAAATCGATGGGACTTGAACCCAAATATTATCATCCCTTTTGATAATATTGTTCTTGAGGAATGAATTTAAAACATATATGGTTCCAAATCAATTATTTTTCCTCAAATCCAACAATAATTATATCATTAATAGAAAAATACAAATAACATAAGGAATTACTAACCTTGACCTTTAGATTTATAATCTCACCTTATTTGGCAGAGTCTCGTGTTGATAACGTGTTATAAAGCAAGAAAGAATAAAGAAGAAGAGTAGAGAGAATAAAGAGAGTGATTTGGCAGAGTCTCGTGCTGATAACGTGTTATAAAACAAGAAAGAATAAAAAAGAAGAGTAGAGAGAATAGAGAGAGTGATTCTTATTGCTCTTCTTGAGGGATGAGAAATCGTATGATTGTAAATATAATGAACAAATCCCCTATATTTATAGGAAAAATTTACTCCTAGTCTGAGTAAAAGATAGATGCTTCAAATCCTAATAGAGATCAAAGTAGATCATAATAGATCTTGATAGACATTCACTATAATGTAAATACATTTATAACAAAAAATAATTTATTATCTTATTCGTATTAAATTATGGACAAATATATAATGAATTGATTAAAATTTTATAATTAATAGTTAATTGGTGAAGAGGTGGATTGTTCGACTTCCGTAGCAGATAAATCATTAATCCGTTAAATAATTATCATACTTATACTTTTATTCTAGGTATGTACAGTACATTGTATTAACCCTAGTGCCCCATTAATCCATTTATATTTTGATTCATATCGCTCCTTACGGTTGTTTGTTTTAATGGTGTTCAAGTGCTAAGTGTTTTTAGAACTACTATGTTTCCGTTATTGTATTTAGGACAGTAAAAAAATCTTCTTTTTTTAAGAAGTATAAATTTCATTAAAAGAGAAGGTATTGTTAGCTGATAAACCACCCATTAATCGTTCGTAATTACTAATTCATTATTGAATCAACTAATATCTTATTGACTAGCTAGCGAATTGGAATAGTTAAAATTCGATAATTAATAAATCAAACCATTAAGTGTAATTATCTGTTTAGTCCGAAAAACAGCCCCCATCTCCATTTTTTAAATACTTCTTAGTTTTTTCTTTTCTTGCACGTCATTTGAAAAATAATAACTATAGAAATTTTGATTAAATTATCTTTATCTATTACTTTTCTTTTATTTTGCACGATATTAATATCTATTCATATTTATGACTAAGGACAAGTATGAAAACAAACAAGTAGCTATCTCTTGCTTTTCTAAAATGAAAAGTATTATGGGATATCTTCTTTTAGTAAATATGATAAGTATTTAGAAATATAAGGAGAAATAAAAATACTTTATATTACTTTCAGTTAACTTTTGAGTTCAAAAATGTATCTAAGATTATTCGGTAGCGGCATAAGAGTTAGTTGTGCTAAAATATAATAAGAGGGGCATACGATTGAAAATATAATGGGAGGAGTATATTTAGATTGAAAATATAACAATAGATATATTTAAACAATTTTTGATAATATAATGATATATCTGATCCTTCTTCGTTAAAAATAAAGACAATGACGTACATCCTATTTCATAAAATCAGACATAGAAATTAAATAACGGTCTTAACTAAAAAAATGGATCATTTTTCATTAAAAATAAAAATAATGAGATAGATCTCATCTCATAAAATCAGACACATAAATAATAGTCTTCGTAAAAACATTAATTCTATCAGTTAAATATAAAGATAATGAGACATATCCTGTCTCATAAAATTATACATAAAAATTACAGTCTTATCTAAAACACTGATTCTTCTATGTTGAAAAAAAAAAAGATAATGAGACAGACCCTGTCCCATAAAACTAGACAGAAAGATAATGGTCTTAGCTAAAACATTCGTTCTTGTCATGATTCAAATCATGAATAGTGCGGACACCTACTCAACTCTCTAGATAGGAGAAACCTTACCACACAACCTTTATTATTGTGAAAACATTGCTAAAACCTTTAGTATTAGTAAATAATAAATTTATTTTTTTTAAGCAAAATTCATTACAAAGAGCATTGCAGAATTTAATTACATAATTCTCCATAAACAGATACAAGAACACTAAATAAATGAAGGGTAACTCAAGACACAACATCCATGTAGGAGTAGAACGAAAAAAGCTGCTGAAGAATAATCACTGTTGTATCTATAGAAACTCCAATTGACATGCAACATGGCTATATCTCCAAAAAGAGATATAGTAAGTAGGTGTTTGGGCAAGATAATTTTTTTACTTTCTTCAAAAATTATTTTATTTTAGTGAAAGAAAATGCAAATAATAGTGTTTGGCCATAAGAAATATTTCATTTTAGTGAAAATTATTTTGAAAAAGTGACAACAAAAACTTAAACAAACTTCAATTTATATTCATAGTCAAACACAACACCATCTCCAACTCCAACTCATTATTATTTTCATAGTCAAAAGGGGACTAAGTATAATATCAGTACAATCACATGGTCGTGAATCACACGTTTGCGATCATAATAAGCCACGTTAAGGGAAAAGTGAAATAAATAAGCCACCTTTCTAATGTGTTACCACAATAAGCTACTCGAAATTATTTTTTCATTTGATGCAATTTTTTTAATTGAGATATAATCGTGATGAACAATTTAAAATATTTTAATTTTGACTTATAAATATTTTCGACTAAGTTCCTAATTTCGATTTATAAAACAAAACTTTTTACTTCAATTTATAAATAATTAATCTTTGTGAGTAATAGTCTTTGGCTTGAACAAGTTGGAGTAATACAAGACAAATGACATCTAATTTATATTTTTGACGATGATGTTTACATGAAAAGATTACTCTAAAATTTTATTAATTTTAGAGAGAAGGGGACCATCTTCTCTCTAACCCCCACACCATTTTTTTCTGAGTCATGACCATCTCACACTCTCATCTCCTGACTCCGCCGGAACCACTCGATATCCCCGATGGCCATATGGCTATTGACCCCTCAAGTAAACCCCTCTTAGTGAAGTGGTAAGAGAGAACCCCTTCTTCACCTCTGAACCGCCATCTGTGACAAATTCATCCCTCCCCTAGATAGTGAGGATCAAGAGAGCTCGATCAGTTTGTCCCCTGAGGAAAAAAAGTGAATCTATGCACCGTGGAAGCACTCGGTAATTATCAAACTTCTGGGGAAAAAATTACACCACCAGTACTTCAAGAAGAAGCTTATAGATCTCTGGAAATTGAAGGAGGCCTTCCCGTTAATTGATTTAGGGCTTGACTACTATACAGTAAAATTCACAGAGCTAAAATCACAGAAGAGGTGTAACGACTCGGGACTACCCCTAGTCGTCACACGATGCTTACGACCCTGAAGGACTACATGCTAACCCATGAATGATATCTATTGTGAGCACTAAATAATAATACTGTAATTAATGTAGAAAATGGGATGAAATGCCATAAGATTCAAAACATCTGAAATACTAATAAAATATAACATCTGTAAAACTGAATACTGTCTGAAAATCTAGTCTGAAAAGACTCTAACTAAATTTGTCTGAAAATGGAGTTGATGGGACAATCCCCTAACTAACTTCATCTACTAAAATATGAAATAATAGAATATCCTCAAGAAATGAGGAATCGGTGATAAATCTACTACTGGTGGCCAAATCTGAATCTGCTATGCGTGGTCGAAAACCTGAGCGTCCGAACCTATGATATGAAACATCATAGTGCAGGAAAGTATGCGTCAGTACGTGGGAATGTACTGGTATGCTAGATGAGGTAAGACTGAATGCAAGGGTTCATATACATGAACAATAACTGACTGAATGATATAGAGTAACTGAATATGAGAGTACATGGATAATTGAAACTACTGTAAATACTGAGTATGTAATATTGTGCACATATGTATACTATAACTGAGCTTTTCTAAAGCTAAGTACTGAATTCTGATAACTGAGTAACTGATATCTGAAGTTACTGATAACTGATTTACTGATACTGATTGACCGTGTCTAATAGTCCTGATTCTGTAAAACTGAACTGAGTTTTAAAATGGAGACTGAAACTGAAATTGTGGAAGATGATCATCTAACCGACATGCCCCAAATAAGATAAGATAACTGAGTTGGAGTCCAATCTGTAACCCAATTGAAAGGGTGTTAGCACCATTCCACGGGTACTAACAACTGCTGTGGAGCCAGTCCTGACTAACGAGTGACCCCTGAGATCAATCCTAAACTAGCGGGTGATCCCTAAGTATGTCAGTCCTATCTAACGGGTAACATCTCTTAACCTTCGCTGGCTACGTAGTTCTGGAACTTAGGGATTGCTTCTAGGAATCCAGTCCTAGTTAACAGGTGAGACTCATCCCTAGGCTCGCTCGGTGCTGAATCCTACTCCCAACCGAAAGACATTGATCTGATCATACTGAATTGGACTGGACTGATACAGAGTTTACTGAGTTTTCCTAAGTTCTGTAAATGACTGAGTTCTACTGGATTTTGTAACTGACTGAGAGTACTACTGATCGTGATATAACTGATACTATCCTGCCACTGACACTGGCTCTAGGTAAATAGCTAAATTTTTGGGTATTAAATACCCCCAGGACTCGATAACATGAAAAGTAAAGCAAAGCATAATCTTGAATAACATAACAATGTTCACTTGATCATAATTCATTCATAGAGACATTTCATCAAACACTTGTAATGCATTAACTTGTACATGAATGGGGAATACATGTTAGCATGCTATAATGACATTATTTCATTCTCATAGACAATTTATCAAACACATGGGAAACATGCTTGGTTTATTAAATCATAAACAATTAGGGTTAACATGGCTACAACAATTAACTTGCAAATTGAAGGGTTTATCATGAATATCATGTAATTCAACACATACTAGAATCAATTCTTGGAACTTGTAATCTAAATCATGGATTAAAACCCAAACAACATCATGAACATGGATACAATTAAATTCAAACATAGAATTCATAAAATCCAAACTTGTACTTTGAAAAAGGATTCTTGGGCTCCATGGAAGGTAAGGATCCATGGATGAACATCTAACATACCTTAATTTGAGAGTTTCTTTGAGTTCTTGGAGAAATTCTTGGGATTGACCTTGATTCTTGAGAGAGAATTATTTTTTAATTTTGGGGAAAAGTGAATAATGAAGGGTTTAAATGTTTTTTAGGGATTAAATCCCATATTTGGACGAATTAAAATCATGGGGAAAGACTATTTTAACCCTGGGCGCAACTTTAAGTTTTCGTGAATTTTTTCCGATCTGGACCCCTGGAGCGACACGCCACTATCTCGCCAAGTCACTGGAAAATGACAACTGGGAAATTGCATGGTGGTGCGATGCGGTGGAATTTGCCACCTTGGTTGCGACCTGGAAGTTCACCGCGACGCAGTGGGATCGCATTGGAACACTGGAAAAAGGACCATTTCCATTTTGGGCCTTGGCATGACGCGCCATGATTACAGAGGCTCACTGAATTTTGACGATTGTCATTTTTTCTGGCTCCGCGATGCGCTGATGGCTCGCTCAGGTGGCACACTATTCTACAAAACGTCCATAACTCTTCGCCCGGGTGTCAGATTTGGGCAAATTTTATATCGTTGGAAAGATAATTTAATTTCCAACACAGTGGAAAGTTGAAATCTTAAAAATTCCACATGTATAAAAGTGTATTCATCTTTAAATCAAGTATTTGATATTTTTGGGACAAATTTAAGCTAGGTAAAAGTACGAGGTGTTACAAGAGGGTTTTGCAAGAGGGGCCATGGTTTGTAGCCGGGGCTCATCTCTCAATTCAGCTTTAGGAGCCAAACTTTGTCCCTAGAGAGAATTTAATCAAATCAATGGCGATCTGGTTACGACTCCCCTAACTACTTCTTTGATAACTCAATACTCCATCGAGTGGGTCACAGATTGGGTAAACTTCTTAAAGTTGACGCCTGTACCTCCTACACCCTTTGAGAAAGGTACACTCGTATCTGTGTCCAAGTACCACTGGGTGACCCTCTAAAATCCTCAGTAAAGATCGGTAGCCATACGCAACCAGTTCATTATGAGGGTGAGGGCTTCCTTTGAAAAGCTTGTGGTTGCTTGGGTCACATCATGCGGAATTGCCCCAATATTTTGCGCACCATGAGAGATGCTCCACCAGAATCCAGTAGAAAAAGTATACCGGTGGAGGAAGAATGGACGACGGTCAGCTTCAATCGCAAGAAAAAGAACTGTCATCCCTCTGGTCAAGGAGGTAAACCTATTCAAAAGGGCATCAAAACAAAAAAGTTTGATCCCATCTCTAGTAAGTTATTAGATCTTAGTCATGCTTCTCATACCCAAACGGAGATCTCCGACAACCCACCTAAGGTGGTTACAGGTAAGTCCCCTAACTCCTCCTCCAAACCTAATGGACCAGATAATTTGAGGCCCAATTTATCAATTAGGCCCATATCGGGATACCCCAATGACCAGACTAATTCTAGAGCCCAATTGGGATCTTCCCCCCTTATTAAGTTTGGATTACCCGAGACCAATTCCCATATTTTTCCTAATAAGAAAAGGCCCAACCCATTGGGCCAATTACACCCGAGTGAAGCGGAGATTGCTCTTCTGGCCCACTAAATATCCACTCACACGCCTAATAAGGCTGAGCTGGACTCTGACTCCAGCTCGCCTCTCTTCACTAATTCATTTGACCTCCCCATTTAGAAACTTTTATCGGCACACATCAATTTAAAAACTCAGAGGGTCTTTTCCAACACCCCAACGTTTATTACTCAGCTGGATGGTAATGACGGGAAATGCAACATTTCCACTTCAGGAACTACTTCTACTCTTTATCATCAGGTAATTTCTACTTCTATCACTTTTTCTACTGATAGCCTCTCTCTCACCAACTCCTCTAATGGCCTCATCGAGTCAGAACCAGCCTCAAACACTGGTCTTCTCTACCAAGCCATTGGAATTAAATTACTTCCCAGCATCTTGGTTGGAGATTTATCTATCCCAACCAACTATACCACTGAGACTCAATATGGAAGAAAGGACCATCACCCTCCTGATTCAGGACCCCCATTACTTAGCTCAACTTATAAGGGAGAGAATGAACCAAGTTCTGATCAATTATGGATAAAATATGGGATGGATCAATTATGGACAAAATATGGGATGACCATAATGAGAAGTATCTTCAGCGAGGGTCTAGCGACTAGCTGGTCAACGGACCTGATAGCTGCAGAGTTGTCCAACATGAGTTAAAGTATACCCTTATTCCCCCTCTCCCTCATATGCCAAAACTCCTAATGGAAGGGCCTTTTTAATGAAAAGCTCTGAGGATCCCCCTCCTTCAGTGCCAACCTTATTATCACTAGAGATGATGGAAAATGAGAAGACTCTGGAAGCTCTGAGAGAAAGCAAAAGGGATATGGAAAGCATTCTAGCCTCCCTGAAGCCCCCTCGCACAGAAACCATCACTCTAGAAAAGACTCTTTCTTACTCCTTCGAGGACCTTACCATAGAACTCCTTCTATATTTAATACCAGTGGATCTCAATAAGTTCAGTATAGAAATAAAGCTTTTAGGAATAGGCATCCTCTATTCCACAAAGCTGACCCCTCTCTCAAGGAAAAAGAAGGAAATGCATATCTCTCCTCCCTTGTTGGACAAGGGAAAGAGCATGATGGAGAATCTTCTGTCCCTCCTTACCAGCCCCTTAATGAGCATTATAATATGGAATGTTAGAAGGGACAACAACTCTAAGATCAAGAGACACTGCTTGGCCATGATTAATTCTCACAAACCTGCTCTGGTAGCCCTCTTAGAGACTCATATGGCTGAACATAAAGACATGGTCTAATCCCTTGGTTTTAATTATCAAATCCATCCCTTACTGTGGGGAGCTCTGGGGAATAGTTATTATGTGGGATAATACCTCCCTTTATTTCTAGGATATTACTGTCCACCCTCAGGGCATTGGTGTTAAAGTTAAGGTAAACAATCATCCTTCTATCTTTTTTTTCAGTGCCATTTATGCTAGTACTGATTTCTGTAATAGATTTCTCCTCTGGGATCACCTCTGTAATTTTGCAGACTCCCACATCTCTCCCAATAATAATCTCTGGCTTATTGGGGGTGACTTTAATGAAGTCCTCAGAGCCTCAAAAAAATTTAAGGGGGGAACAATATTAATAGAACATGGTTAATGCCTTTTGGAACTGCATTAATCACTGTAATCTTGCTGACCTGGGTTTCAAGGGAAGAAAATTTACTTGGACTAATAAAAGATATATGAATAGAAGGTCTCTCATCCTGGAAAGACTGGATAGATGCTAAGCTAACACTGAGTGGGTACATCTTTTCCCTGGTTCTATTATTACACACCTCCCTAGAACCCACTCTGATCACTGCCCCCTTCTGGTGACCCTCATGAAGCCCCATACCAGCTCCAATAAGCCCTTCAGGGTAGAATCTACGTAGTGTTCTCATCCTAGTTTTGCTCAAGTTGTCCAAAGATCCTTTGGGGGGACACCCACCTTACTGAGGCCATCCCTCAGTTCCAGGAAAACGCCATCAACTAGAATAGATTGACCTTTGATAACATCTTCAAAAGGAAAAGAGACACTCTGGCCAGACTCTCAGGTATTTAGAAATCTCCCAACTACCCTACTAGCCTCTTCCTGCAAGAGCTAGAAATAACCCTCACTAAGGACTACAACCTCATCCTTAGACAGGAGCATAAGTTCTAGAGACTCAAATACAGAATCTCCTGGTTAGCTGATAAAGATTCTAATAACAAATTCTTCCATGCCTCCACTCTTAATAGGAGAAGAAGGAACAAGATTAATGCTCTTAAAGATGATAATGGTAATTGGGTAGTGTCTCATGAGGAAATTAAGCTTTACATTACCTCCTACTATCAATCTCTTTTCATGTATGGCCATACTTATTCCTACAACTCCTGTTAAACTAACCCCTTCTCTAGGGGATCCATCTATTCTGGGGACCACTCCTTGTTGGATAACATTCTCGCCCTTGAGAAAATAAAAAACACTATCTTTTCCTTCATACTTGACAAGGCCCCTGGGCCTAATGGTCTATACCCCTTTGTTTACCAGAAGCACTGGGATATCCTGGGTCTCTCTGTTATCAAATTCTGTGTGGAGAACTTCTCCAAAGGGTCTATTGACCCCAAGGTAAACTCCACCTATCTTTGCCTCATTCCTAAATGTCCTAATGCTTCCAATCTTAAGAACTTTAGACCTATTGGCCTTTGTAATACTCAATACAAAATGATCACCAAAATTATAGCTAGAAGGCTCAAACCTTATCTGGCTAATATCATTGGTCCTAGTCAAGCCAGTTTTCTTCCAAATAGAAGGACCTCTGATAACTATCACAGTTCAGGAGGTGATCACCCATTTCCAAAGAATGAAAGGGAAACTGGGCAGCATGATCCTTAAAAGAGACTTAGAGAAAGCCTTTGATAGGATTGAATGGTCCTTCATAAGGCAGGCTCTCCATTTATTTAATATCCCCTCCAAACTCCCCTCTCTTATTATGTTCTGCATCTCCACTTCTACCATCTCTATCCTTGTTAATGGTTAGAAGAGCATCTTTTTTAATCCCACCAGAGGTATAAGGCAAGGGGACCCCATCTTTTCTTACCTCTTCATCATGTGCATGGAGCTCCTGTCTAGGAGAATTGACCATGAAGTAGATATTTTAACCTGATAGCCTATCTCTATCAGTAATAGAGGCCCAAAACTCTCTCACTTTTTCTTTGTTGATGACCTCATTCTCTTTGCCAGGGCCTCTAATATCAACTGTATTACCCTCTCCAAAGTGCTTTGGGATTTTAGTATGCACTCAGGATAAAATATTAACCACTCAAAGTCCAAAGTTCTGTTCTCCAGGAATTGCTCTACTCAAATTAAGGAGTAACTTTCTACCATTATCTCTATTAGCCTATCTAAAACCTTTGGTAAGTACTTGGGCCTCTCTATCCACCACAAGAAGCCCTCTAATAGAGATTTAACTTCATTATTTATAACCTCAATTCAAAGCTTGTTGGATGGAAAACAAATCTTCTAAGCATTCCCTTGCTAAGTCTTCTCTAAATAATATCCCCACCCATACCATGAAATTCACATTCCTATCTAGTACCATCCTCACCTAGATTGATAGGATTTAAAGGAACTTTTTCTGGGGAACCTCCTCTGAGAAAAGGAAATTGCATCTCTTGAGTTGGGATACCATCTCTAGGCCTAAGAGAGTGGGGAGTCTTGGCATCCAAAGAGCTAAAGATAGGAATGATACCTTCAATGCTAGTCTAGCCTAGAGGTATTATCATAATAATATCAGCTTATAGGCCTCTATTTTGAAGAGTAAATATGACAAGCCCAACTCCCCTAGGTTCAAGCCCCATTCCAGAATCTGGAAGTTTATCTCCCATGGTAGTGCCTTATGCAGACTTGGGACCCAGCGGGTGGTTAAGAATGGGTTAAATGTCAATTTTTGGATGGACAGATGGATACCACACCTCCACCCCCTAAGATCCATAGTCCATGGACCTCTCACTACCTCAGAAGCTAACTTGACCCTGCTGAGGTCTGGAATGATGGAGCCCGAGACTTCTCAAGTCTCTCCCCTCAACTTTCTCCAGACCTCGTAAACAACATCCAAAACTCCTTCAGTAGGAACCCCAATCTTAGCTATGATAATCTTATTTGGAGCCTCTCAGGCAATGGTTGTTTTACCACCAGCTCTATGTATAATCTCATAACTTCCAAAACCACAGATTCTAATATGGGGCATACCTTTTGGTGGATTTGGAAAGCCAACTGCCCCCCCAAAATTAAAATTTTTCTTTGGAGTATAATAGACTCCCTACCTGTCTTTACCTGAATAGGATAGGGATCATCAATAATTCTACTTGTAAGGTTTGTAACTCCCTTACTGAAGACCTGGTCCATATCTTCTTTGAGTGCCCCATTGTCAAGGATTTTTGGAACCACCTGTTTTCTGTTGGCTCCAACATTGATGGTTTGAATATTACTAACTTTTACCCCCAGAATTGGCTCTCCACCTGGTCTATGTTGAGACACAAAAGCTTTGATAAAATGTTATACTGGCATAATATTATTCTCTTTAGCCCGTGGTCTATTTGGAAGAATAGGAACCACAATCTTTTCAACAATCTTACCATTACCCCCAATTGGCTACATGTCTATAATGAGACCCTGGAATATACTTCCCTTGCCTCCCCTAATAAACAAGGTCGCAGGAGAATGGACATCCATCTTAAATGGATAAGCCCCCCTCGAGGTTCCTTTATGCTTAACACAGATGGTGCTTGTAAAGGAAACCCTGGTAAGGGCGGTATAGGGGGTGATACGTAACTCCAATGGTAACTGTCTCTTGGGCTTTGAAAAAGCTTACCCTTGGGCCACCAACAATCAAATAGAACTACTTTCTCTACAGGAAGGACTACGCCTAGTTGAAGAAAATAATTTTGTGCCTTTTGAGATTTACATTGATTCTACAAAAGTTATTAAATGGCTAATCAGTGGTAACTTGTTGTATAAATCTATCATTGATGATTGCAGGTCAAGACAAAGAAGGCTAGGAAGGCCCAATGTGTCTCATTACTTTAGAGAGCAGAACGGGGTAGCGGATGCTTTGGCTAAGCTAGGTTCACAGATGGAAGTCCAACCTATAAGCAATCTTTTTGAAGTTTCGCCAATGTGTGCGCAAAGAGATTTGTGGGAAGACATGGCGAGAACTTTTTTTGTAAGATCTGTAAATGAAAGTATCTATTCCCTGGACATGGGATCAAGTTTTTGCTATGTAGTAGAACCTGATTAACATATGAGGACCACTAGTCCTCCTTATTTTTAATTTACTGCAATCTTTTGAATAAAATAAAAAGAAAAGATTACTGCAATTACAACATGTTTGAACTAAGATAAAGCCAAGAGATACATCTGGCAACTCATATGAGCTAAGTTAAGACAAAAGGTTTAAGCCACTAACCATCATCTAACACAAAAGACAGCCATATACGCAAAGTCTGCAACATAATATTTCTTAATGTTAATATTTTATGATTATTTTTAGTAGTTGGAGACAGTGATATGAATAGTATATACTTTACCTTTTCTAAACTCTATTTTATAAGAGTTTACTGGATATATATTGTTGTTACACTGTTTCTGGTAGTTATTGTCATCAATCCATTTCAATTAATGCTTGAATATTTTTTATGTTTATAATAATAAAATAATGAATACTAATATATAGTTCACCAAATCACACATTATTAAGTATACTAGGAAATTTATCCGCGCTTGACGCGGTTTTAAAAGACTGTGGTTAGAATATTTTGAATAAAGTCATAGGTACTATTTTTAACCAAAAAAAATTATGAATTTTCGCCAATTAAAATTCATGCAAAATAAAAAATAAAAATAAAATATAGAGAGATCATATAAAAATAAATAAATAAATAAATAAATAATATAACATCATTTTTGCAATCTTTATCACTGAAAAATAGAAAAAATATAAAGTAAATGTGCAATCTTCTCATCCACATTTACTTCACAAGCCGATCACCGTTCAATAGCCTTCATCTTATTCTTTGAGTCAAATTAAAACATGAATATAATAAGCATCAAATGCATAACAACTTAAAAGGCTTATATGATCATCTTTACAAAGTCTTATAATTTTTATTTATAAGATTACAATATGAAACACCTATTATGAATATATATTAACTATCTTAGAGCTTATGACGATAAAACATTGCAAAAATAATGAAAATAAAGATAGAGTGAGATGACTTTTTAGCTTTTCAACATTGCACATTTAATATAAGTAAAAGAGCTAGATGAATGATTTTCTTAGTTTTCTAATGTAGCACATAAATGAGAAAATAATTTTAAAAAATCAAATAAAAATTATATTATTTTCCTCTCTTTTCCCTTTTCCTACTCATGAAACAAAAAAAAGTCAACACTAAAATATTTTATATCCAGCCTTGGTTCTTTTGAGGAACAAAAAAATCCATCAACCTCCTATTCATCTAAATCAACCCACAATTTATATTGGTGAAAACTTTGATGGAGTAGATGTGTAGTTAAAAGGAGCAAGTTAAGACCTTTTGGGAGTTAAACTATACTCATGAAAAAAAATTAAGTTTAGGATTGAAAAGAGTCAAAAGACTTTGACTGTTATGAATCTTCTTTTTGTAATAAAAAATATAATTTTGTAAAACTCTAATGTAAAATATAGGGTATCACTATACTTCTTGAAGGGTAACGAGGTATATCAATTTTTGATAAATATTTTTTTGTGATTTAAATTTATATTAAAGATTTTTTACTTTAAGAAGGCAAAATAATTTGTCAATCTTTGTATTTAATTAATTAGATATTTTATAACATTTTAATTTAAACATGGGTAAAATCATAATCCAACTTTGAAGATGAAAGCTTTCAACTTTTAGTATAAAATATGATACACTGATAATATAATATGATGTATGATTTAAATACTATTATCAAATTAGATATTTAATTAAGAATTAACTCAATGAAATAGGGGTAAAATTTATGCAATTGATTCAATTAATTAATATCTACAATTCTTAAAAAAGAAAGGATTCTATAGTTATCCAATCTAAAAAATATAGGAATAATAAGATTGATTTAATAGGTACACATAATCAACCATTATTCTTATAAACTCCTGAAATGTGCATGTTTTTGTAAAAGAAAAACATTAATGTAAAAAGAATGCAAGTAATATCAAGAGTTAGAATTTCTTTTTTAAAAAAAGAAAATATACCTGCTAAAAAGAAGGGTTGATCAGTTTTTTTATTTACCTGCTTAGTAAATATCAAAAATGAAATCATCATTGTTTAAATTGACGGAATAAAATTGAATTTCTTTATTGAATATAATATAACATTAGAAACCCAAAAGAAAAGGTAAAAGGTTAAACTAAAATAAGGAAATTAAAAAGTTATACTTAATCAGGGAAAAGTTTATGCACCTACAAGTTCTCTTTAATCCTTGCCCACAGCTTTTGAATTGTAGATAAGAGAGAAAAGACTCAAAATTACTTCAAAAAGAAAACTGTAAATTAATTTTTGCTACCTCAAACACCCATTAGTGAGAAAGAAAACAAGCATAGAAAGAAAAAAAAGTAGAAAAAGAATTATATAGTACTAATAGTTAGAGTTTGTAACTGTTGCAATTGAAAAGGTACATCAGTTAGGGAAGGCACAAATTTTTAATTCTCCATAGGAAATGAATATAGTAATTTATTCTAGCATTTAGGAGAAATGAATATATATTTCCCCATAACAGTTAAAACTTGAGGAGTTTTAAGCAATCTTGTTCATAACTGTTGCATCATGGTATAATAAATAAGATGATTATTCATTCTTTTAACATAGTTGATAATTTATTTAAAAATGAAAAAAAAATATGAAAAAAATAAGGTAAAAGATAAATATGAATCCTTGATTCTAAGATATGCCACATCAGCAAGGTCATCATTCTCCTTTATATATATATATATATATTGATTTTAATAATTACTTCACTTTGTAGAAATATTTTAATAATAAAATATCAAGAAATACAAAGAAATTTATGGTTCCTAACAAGAATTAATTGGAAATAATTTTTAAAGCTAAAGCAACAAATAAAAATGGATCAAGAATTAAAATAGGATAAAAGAAGCAAAAAATATCTCAATAATATCGACTTTAAACTTAAATATCTTCTCGATAAAATTCAAAATACAGGACCTGCACTAACATATGCACAATTTCAGTGATAAAGCTATTTATTAGCACAAATATATAGAAGGAATTTAAGACATATCTCAGGCAGCTAGCAATATCCTAGTCTGAACCCTAAAAGATGATCAATTATTAATAAATCGAAATAAATTTTTTTCTTTATAACTCAAAATTAACAACTTAGTAAAAAATATTTATAAGTCGGAATTAAAAATTTCATTTTATAACTTGGAATTAGAGATTTCATTTTATAACTCGAAATTTATAATTTTATTTTATACACATTGTAAACTGTTCATCATGATTACGTCTCTATTAAAAAGTTGCATAAATAAAAATAAATAATTTCGAGTAGCTTATTTTGGTAACACAATAAAAAGGTAACTTCACTTTATACTTAATGTGACTTATTTTGATTGTGAATTCATCACAAACTGATAGATATCATCGACTGACTGATAAATGTATTTTTTTGAATTATAAATAAATAATTATACTACAAAAGCTTTAAAATTATCAAAAAATTTCATTTTTTTTAGAAATCGCACAAAAATTAATGCAGAGTCATGATGATACGAATAAAATAAAATGTGAAAGAAACAAAGCATTGCAAATCTTTTCCGATCAAAACAAATTAGAAACCATAACATATTACCAAAACTCAAAACATGTTATCGAAACTCGTCGTCAAAAAGCAAATTAGTTATTGCCTAGCCACTTGATCGCTATTAAAGGGAGGACTTGAAAAGTTTATCTTTAGTTTCAATATTAATTCTTTGTGGAAAAAAATCAGAAATAACATACGTATCCCCTTAATTATGAGTTTCATAGCAACAGTTTCATAATTACATAATATAGCAAGTTGTATTTTATATTTTTGCAAACTGTTGCTATAAAAATACAAATACATATGATTTTTACTGCCCTTAATTAACTCAACTATATATGCTAAAATTACCTTTAATTAACTATGATGATTACAATCCCATTAAACCCTCATTGCTAAAGCGTTTTTCGTTATTTGCTAACAATCTTATTCAAAATTCAAAAAACGATTTCAGAACATGATTATTCCAAATAAAAACTAAGTCAAATATCGCTGAATCTTCAATTTGCTACAATTGAACAGTATTCTTTTGCTGATCAATTTCAATTTGAAAAATCAGTTTCATTTATTTCAACAAGCGACATTACATTCTCCTTGGGTAATATTTTCCAATTCACCTATTGGTTGTAAATTCATCCTTCACTGTTGTTGAATGTATGAAATCAATATTTTTTTTTATTATAGATTAATTTTAAAGCGATTTTTGTTATTTTGATAGTATTTTCGATTGAGTTAATTGTGATGATTTGCTGAAATTTTTTGAATTGATCTCCAGTGCTGCTTCTCTGTTAATCGTTTATGACTATTTCAAAAAAAAATTTGAGATATGTTTAATGCAATAGTAATTTGAACATCTAGAACAAAATACAATCAAATTCCATTTTTAAAGCTGATTAAATTCTGATTTTTTGCAGTTTTGTTTGTCAATAATTGAGTGTACAACTGTATTTATGAATATATCTGTTATATATGTTTTTTTTGGGTTCGATGAAGGATTTTTTTATATTTGGTTGTATTTATTGTTGATTAGAGATTTATTTGACGGAATCTGAGAGTATATCTATTTCTGAATAAGTATTTTCGATTGTAGTTGTTGGCTGTATAAGTTAGTTAATTTTTTTTAATTGAAATATGTATATCTGTTTACTTTTGGTTAATTCAGTCAGAAATGGAAAGCATACCAGTTCTTGTGAAGCACTCTGGAAGGTGGACGTATGAAAAAAACTATGAAGAATACGTCACTGATGCTATACTGTTGAGCACAACAACAACATTCGTTGAGTTGCACGATGTTTTGACATCTCACTTAAATGTGGACTTAACCAGCAAACATATTCTAGTGGAATATCAAATCACTGGTAATGCAGCAGATAAAAATACATAATGATTTGGGTTTAAAGGTGTTTATTTTGCAGAAAAAATAGATTCATGACTTGAATTGTCTTCTTTTATATGTAAGCATTTTGGAGAAAGTTGTAGGGAGCAACTTTGAAAGTTCGTCTATATGTGTTGCTGAAAGAAGAACCAACTATAACAACTTGCAAATAGTGATAAATACAATCAATGAAGGAGCTTTGGTGGTTTCTGAAGATACACAAGCATTAGATGTATTTGAGATAGATATTGTTGAGGTGATTATCTCAGACCCATATCACAAGCATATTGAGGAAGAATAGGTTTACTTGGCGAAAAAACTTTTGAAGTCAGCGATGAAGGATTATAGAATAAGGGAAAAATTTCAAACGCGAAGTGAAATGTCAAGTAAGAAATGGTACGTACATTCTATATCATTTAGATTATGTTTAAAAATAATTTTGGATAGGTCTTTTGATAGTATTAAATTATGTTGGATGCAGTTATATATTGATTTCCAAATCATGGAACTACGAATTTTTAATGCGTGCATCCAGTATGGGAGAATCTGGAATGTTTAAACTAAGAGAATTCATACCTCATCACCCTTACCCGGTGAAGGATAAGATCTATCCAAAGGTGCATGCTACTAGTATGTTGATATGTGGTATGGTTAAATAGAAATTAAAAAATCACAAACGAAAATATAGTGCGACCGAAATAAAAAATGACATGAAGATAGAGTTTGGTATGGATTTGACATACACTTTATGTTGGAGGGCCAAGGAAAGAGCGTTAGAAGAGTTGAGGGGTAAGCCATCAGCATCTTAAGGAAAATTACTGTCACGCCCCAAAATTCCATCGGGCCGGACTGACACCCGAAGCCGAGAAGGCCCGGGAGAACCCGTTCAAATACCTGTACTTTCCCTTACATTCACCAAAAATTTGGGCAGCACTTCGTTACATACAGAAGGGTCTAATTCCCTGTATCAGCACAACACGCATAAATATATATATATAATATAATACTTGGCCGTCGGGGCCACCACATATACAAATATAACATCACTATATAAACTCCCATGACTTGACCCTTCCTTATGTCTACAAAGCCTCTAGGATATACATGACATAACTAGGGTCGGGACAAACCCCCGCCCACACATGACTCCTGTACAATAACAAAACATAAGGAACCGACTCGGAAAGCTCCGAAGCAAACTGGAGCTCACCAACAATAGCTGTATGATCTGGCTCCTATCTATGCTGCGAATGACCTGAAGCACCTGTGCCTGCAACATGAAATGGAGGTCCCCCGTGAGGGACGTCAGTACGAAATATGTACTGAGTATGTAAAGCTGTAAATAATCATATGTAATATAGGGGATCAGGAAAATCAGACGCAAGTGAATAAATCATAATAGAAGTGAACCACACTTCATAAACACTTTTAGGATCATGTACATTATCATTAATCTGAATTGGGTTCGTGAATTCGAACACATTTGTGAAACGGTATACATTCGTTCATTTCATTCTTTACAATTATCATTCGCCATTACCTCCTCCTCCCGAACCTCCAACCACCTAACAATAATCAATATTGTACCGTACTGTGACCATTAGGCTGCCTCCAGTACATATCAACTGGGATCGACCCATGCTAGGCTTATGCCCCTGGGATACCACCCATAAACACATAAATAGGGATCGACCCATGCTAGGCTTATGCCCCTGGGATACCACCCACACGTATATCAAGTAACACACATAAGAGATCTTTCCAACAACTTAGTTCAAAAGCTTTTGAGATTATTACATTAGTGTTCATGCCAATATAGTACCTTTGGAATAATGATACATCAATAGGAATCAAGTAATAGACCTTCTATACAATAACGATGTTATAAAGACTCATTGGTACATCAACAATGTGTTTCAGAATCATCAATATCACAACAATGAAATAGGAGCCTTTTGGTATATCAATGAAACATTTTTACACTTTATAGAATGGAAACAACTTCGTTGGTAATGTAGAACAATACATGTTTTTGGACAACCTTGGAATCTTACTTGATGGAACATTGGTGTTTTCATGCCAAAGAACATTGTTAGAGTATGCTTTACATACCTCGTTGTAGATTCGGATACCAATTCAATACAACTTCCCGCCTTTACAAATCACTTATCATAAAATGGCCCTTTTGATTTCGAAGTCCTGTTGGAACAAATAAGGGATGCTTCTCGAAGCCCTCGAGACGATGAACACAACTACGAAATCAATTTGGACTTTCCACGGTTGAATCACAAGATAATTGGAGTTGAAATTAGGCTAGGGTTTCCTTATTCTCAATAATATGATGATAATTGATGGATATAAGACCAATTATATCTATATAATGACCAATTTTCGTCCAAGAGATGATGGAAAATGACCATATTGCCCTTAAAAATTTAAGTAAATCCGAATCTGTCCATGGTGGACTGTTTTGACAGGCTAAAGTAAATCGGCCATAACTTTTTGCTCCGATATCGGATTTGGGTGAAATTGGTATCTTTGGATAGATAATTCAAAGGGCTTTCATTTCATATAAAGTAGGCCACCCAGTTCATCCTTTACAAGGAGTTATGGTCGTTTAAAGTCGACCCAAAAAATTGGCAGGCCTCAGTAGTTTGAATTTCCTGCATATTTACTGTTCACAATTATCCCGACCGCCGTTTTATAGTTTCGAACGTGCTTGATTATATCCGAAACTTATCCGTTTTTGGAAATCTTTATATCGTTGGAAAGCTTATTCAATAAACTTCGTATGAAAACATCGACGGGCAAATTCCGATATAAATACAGTCGATTCCTATACACATATAATCAAACTATACACTTGAAACCATCTCAAAATAATCAATACTCATACTTAAACTCATATATACCTTAGGATCAATACTTATACTCCAACACATATAACCATGGCTAATGCACGTAATTAAGTATGAGGTGTTACAATTACCATCCTACTTATATGTTTTGAATAATACCTATCCTGAATCACATATAAGAATGAAGAAGACGAATGAGAATGAGTTCTTGTATGTATTTATCGCTCTACGTGCATTCGTTAAAGAATTTGATCATTGTAGACCTGTAGTAGTTGTTGATGCTAGTCATCTAAGAGGAATGTATACTGGCACATTTATAACAGCATGTACGATGGATGGAACAGGTTTGTATCATTTTATTACATTGTATAACTGGTTGTATTTTTATATATATTTCTGCATATCACTGTGAAATACAAATGTCTATTTGATATATACATATCTGTTTAAACTTACATATATATTAATATTTTGTTGAATGAAACATGTAAAATTGCTAATGTTTAATTGTGATGTGCATTTATATTTTATTATATATAATTGGTACTATTTTTTTCATAAAATATACAGTTTTATTAATCAGTAGTTATAATATATACATAAGCAGTTACTATATGTATTTATGTCAGACTACGCTAATTATATTTATAAATGCAGGCATATATTTCCTTTAGCATATGGTGTGATTGATTCTGAAAATGATGCCTCTTGGACTTGGTTTTTTAAAAATCTAAAGAAAGCATACAGGAAAAGACAAAACATGTGCGTTGTCTCTGATAGGAATTCAAGCATCATAAAGGCTATTGGTGATGTGTACAAAGATGTTCTGCATTATGCATGTATGTGACATCTATGGGGGAACGTGAAAAAACTTTACAGAAAGTCACATGATGTATTATCGGAAATCTTTTATACAATGGACAAAGCATATTCAAAGTCAGAATTCCACATGTTAATGGAAAAGATTGAGGCAGTTGATTTTAGAGTAAAGAAATATTTGGAATTGGCTGGTTACGAAAAATGGCTAGGTCCCATGCAACAGTTCACCGAGGATGTACTTTGGCCTCAAACATTGCTGAGTCAATAAATGGAGTACTTGTATCAGCTAATTTATGATTTTCTAGAAGAAGTTTGATTGCTTTTTGGAAAATAAAATTACAAAAATAGGCAGGAGGCTTCATATACATTCACCACACTCATTTAAAAATTTAATGACATACTCAAACAGAATGGGGCTTTGAACACTCTTATGACAGTATGATCTTTTATATTTGTGGCATTTATACTTATGAAAACATATGTATTGGATTACTTGAATTAAGTTCTAAATTAATGAAAACATATATGACAGAAAATGTTAATCCATTGAAAATCATATTATCTGTACTACATATGTATTTTAGTATTGGAAAAACTTAACACTGCATATGTATTTAGTCAATCAATAAATACATATGTATTTTAGTATTTATTCTGCATGTGTATTTTTATTGCAGAATCAGAAAACTTCATATGTATTTTAGTATTGAAAAAACTTAACATTTTAGTATTGGAAAAACTTAACACTACATATGTATTTTAGTATTGAAAAAAACTTAACACTGCATATGTATTTTAGTATTGAAAAAAACTTAACACTGCATATGTATTTTAGTATTTATTCTGCATATGTATTTTTATTGCAGAATCATAAAACCTCATATGCAGTAATGTCTATAAAAAATAAAAAAATTCTGCATTAATAAATAATAATATTTTTGGAATTTGATCGTATTAAATATATATGTAAATGTATTTTTATGTAGCAAAAATACAATTTCTTGTGTGGTTACAATATATCAAAAAAATACAATTTGCATCTTTTTGTATGCGTGCATTTACACATTTATTTTTTATTTTTTTAATATCAGGTTATTCTAGCAACAGAATATGTGTACACAATGTACGAAAAACAAAAACACTTCATTATTTGCCTTAAAGAAAGAACATGCTCATGTAATGAATTTCAACTCGATGAGATATCATGTGCACATGCTTGTGCGGTGTTGGACAACAAAAATTTTCAGAAGAGGCCATACTGTTGTGATTTGTATAAGCCTAAAACTGTGTTGAAGATATATGATGTTTCAATCTATCCTTTACCACACAAAAATGACTGAATAATTCAAGATAGCATACTTGGTGAAATTGTATTGCCTCCGAAGTACAAACGCCCTCCAGGAAGACCTGCAAAGAAGGATCGGAAAAAATTGGGCAGGAATATATTAGGAAAGAAGAGCATCAACTCATGCAGTGCTTGTGGGGCTAAGGGTCACAATAGGCGTTCTTGTAGGAAATATCATAAATAGAACATTTGTTTTTCTGTTTTATTTCTTAAAGCATTGATTTACAGTTTTAATAAGAATGAACTCATTTTTTGTGTGTTGATACATTTATGCCTAATTTGATATATTAACATTGTTACATCTGAATACTGTATTTCTATATATCGGAAAATCTGAACACTATGTTTTCATTTGAAGCTACAACTAAATTGTAGTTTAAACACTATATATATTTTCGTAACTCAAATATATTTTTAACACTGAATATGTATTTTTTACTCATATTTATTGTTGATAGTCATATGTATATTTATCACTATATAAATCAAAATGACATCTGAAATATATTAAATCTCAACATGTGACATTTGCATTAAAAAATACATATTGTGTGTAATGCATATGCATTTTTATATCAAAATGTGATTACTGCATATGTATTTGTAATATAAATTATTTCTTAAAGCATTCTTCTGTATTTTTAGCTAGAATGAACTCAATTTTTTTGTGTTAAGATATTTGATACATGAACATTGATAAATCTGAATACTGTATTTGTATATATGCGCAACATTTGAAAACTAACTATGTATTTTGAATTTACAACTCGCATGTGTTTTTTACAATATATATGTATTTTTTATCAAATATATTTTTTTGACACTGTATATGTATTTTTAACTGATATGTATTTTTAACTGGTATGTATTTTTAACTCATATATATTTGTAACACATATGTATTTTTAACTCATATGTATTTTTACCATAAATATATTTTTATGCAGTCTGAAGACTGCATATAAATTTGATAAAGCAAAATAAAAAACTGCCTATTTATTTTAGAGTTAAATCTCAATACTGAACACCACAATAATACACTTACTGCAATATGCAGTTCAAAATAAGTGTATCTGCAACAATTCAAAAACAGAAATACATCTAAAACTACATCTATATACAAGTTTGTTAACTATCCAATTTAAGAAATCCATCAACCATCATACATTTAAAACTTTAGTGAAACTAGTTATTCTTCTTTGCCTAACAGGCCTCAAGGGTGCTTCAAAATTACTATGACCATTTGCTTCTTGTTTCTGAATACCATAGTCCCACAATAGTGCATCATATCTTCTAGGAGTGCGTTGGGTTTGAACTCATTTGAAGAAACTTTATCACCATAAGACAGACACTCTGCATAAGTAACAGTATACAGTCCACAGTCTCTATAAAAATAGAAAAAAAATTGAATAATAAGTAAAATATATTTTATACAAATGTACAATTTTGATATATGTATATTAAAATACTTACAAGATTCCACTCGATTGTTGAGGTAAATTATCTTCAAATAACACATCAAATATATCTGAGGAGTCTTTATCTTTGTATCTTGGATGATTTTGAAGATCAATTCCTTTCTTAACGTAGAAATCACAAGCTTGGAGACACAATGGAATAATCGTTGCTAGTTTCTCAATCTCAGCAAAAACAACTGCATAATGACCATTGGATTCATATGAATCATATAAGAATATACACCTCTCTGAGAAGGATAACACCGCGAGAACCCAATGATATTTTTTCTTTATATTGATCGGAATATAAACGCCTTCCACTGTATGCCATGGCACTGCAGCATGCATATGAAATCCATTGATGTATTCATTAAGATGGGCCTCCTATCTTCCAACATTAAGGTTTGGATCATCAACAGAATATACTTCCATCAAAGTCCTAATTATATTCATGAAGTTGCAATCTACTGTGCTGTATTTGCAAGATTTATTTGGCCCGTATTTGTAAGAGCTATGCGACCCATACTTCAACTTCTTCCTCAAGTAGTAGAAGCAAACATTAATTTGCTGTAGTAATTAATACCGCAAAATTTAGAACTTTAAAAAAAAATTGTATACTAAATTTGCATGTGTATGTAAGATAAAATACATATAATTTTTTTTTATTAATGTTTAAGATTTGTGTATGTATAATTTCATTTTTAAACTACACTTATATGCAGACAATGTAAAAAAAAAAGTAAATGCGGCAGTATGTGATATAATTGAATACCTCACATGTATATTACTAAAGTATACATGTATTTTTAGCACAACATATATACGTCTAATGAAAAAGTAGTAAAAAATACACATGTGTGAAAGTATATGTATTTTATGAAAACTTAATATGTATTTTAAGTAGTGTTACAACTGCAATGGATTTTTTTTTAAATAATATACTAACTGAGTCTGTCCATGACTGATCTGCGAATTCCATAGTGTAAAATCAATTTTTATCTTCAACAGTTTCAACTCCAAAATGCATCATTGGAATGTCTGATTTGCCCTTCTTGTAATGTTTCACTTTACCCTTCCTGTTTTTTTAAGTACATGGTAAATCATGAAAACATAATTGATATAAAAAATAAATCTGAAAAAATTCAAAAGAACTACCTTTTAGCAGGAACTTTTAGAAGGTCGACAAAAATCCAGCCCATGAACTTCTTGACAATATTCGTATTCATATACCATCAATCGGGTGATATACCAAAGGATGTTTCTGGGGGAATATACATATTTGCCCTGCTGAGCTCCCTATATTATTACAAAATACAAAAATATAATTAATACAAACGTATTTGCAAAACATAATAAATTAAAAAATATATATAACTTAGTGAACTTACCGGCTGCTGAACCAAAGTTATCAGTGTATGACGACTCCTTGAATTTGGATGGTCGCCTAATCCTTAACTTTTGTATGGGAGTTTGAAGTTCACGATTAGTAGAGGGATGAATGATGATGCTTTTTCGTTTGTAGACGCTCAGACTAGGTAAAAACTCACTAGGGATTGTATTTTGTGAATCAGGCCACACTTGTTCATCAGTGGATAGTTCTTGTGTATTAGAAAGTGTCCTAACTTGCTCATCTGTACCTAGTTCAACCTCTGCATGCATCAGTGATTTTGAACTCAAATCAGTGTTCTCTTTGTTCGTCTAACAAAAAAATAGAAAAAAATATTAGTTTGTTCTATCCAATATAACATACGCAACCTCAAAATATATGTTCACTATACATACTTTAGATTGATCTTCAACAACATTCTCAGACTTTTTATCATCCAAATTTTCATAATGAGATTCTTTTTCACGATTTTTCGAAGGAAGTTTGACGATGCTTTCTCTTCGGTAGGCATTTAGACTCAGTAACATCCCATCTGAAATTGTCAATTACGAATAGGAAAAAATTATTTTATCCATTTTCTCATCGCTGGTCTGCAAAAAATGAAAGAAAAAAAGATAATCGTCCCCTGGATTATTAAATCACATATAGCCAAAGGTAAATTCATTGTACATGCTGGACAATCATGTTGATCAACCTTCTTAGAATGTAAGTAATTTAAATTTATACTTTGGAAAAGCTCATTAGTAATTAATTCTTGAGAATTAATTTCAACATTTATTTTTTCTGAATGCAAATCAGTGCACTCCTTGCAAACAAGTAAAAATATTTAAAACAACATAAAATAAAATTTCATTTGTATGTGTGTGTGTGTGTGTATATATATATATATATAATAACATATCAATGCTAAACAAAAAAATACATATGTGCTTTAAAATGACTAAACATATGTAACTATGTTATTTACCTTTGTTCCATTCAAATTTTCACCTAAATCATGATCAACATTCAGACTAAATATTTGGGTGATGATTCGGCACCAGCATAACCCATGTGTTGCATTTCTGGATCTTTATCTGCATATAATTTTTTCCAAAATGAATATGTAAATACAAACACACCAAAAATATATATTATTATAAAACAGCAAACTCTTAAGTACATATTAATATACAAAACTTAGAACACACTATTTTACAGGTTGTAGTATTTTTAATCAATCAAAAAATACATATTATTATAACAATATTTTCAGAAAATACATATATAAACTACATATGATGTATAATGCATTTGTATTTTTTATTACAAAATGAACACTGCATATTTATTTTTGAACTAAACATCACAGTAAAACATAAAACTGCATAAAATACTAAAATTAATGTTTAATTTTATTCAAAATTTAAAAGTTTCATTAACCGCATATGTATTTTGGAGTTAAATAAACACAGCTTATATAGATACTAGTAAATACGTAATTGAAAGTTTAATATTTACCTTTGTAACGTCAACAATATTATTCAAATACTGAACAACATCAACACTGAAGTGTTGTCCAGATTTCTCTAACCCACCATCATCAACATTTGGTTGTTCAACTTGTTTATCTGCAAATTATTTCTGAAAAATATCTGTACAATTATATAATGAGTTATTTGACAAATGTGTTGTATTTGTTTAAGTTAATCAACTAAGAATATATAATCAAGTCATATAAGTTTTTTAAAGAATATTGAAATAATAAAATTTTTACCTTTCTTTGTTCAAATTCTTTCATCATCTGATTGAATTATTTTTTCACTAGTCTACGAATTTCTTTAAACTCCCGACGAATCTGTTTTCATACAAAATCAATAAATAATTTTTTTTAATGTAAACAAGTAATTGACGAAAAACAAACCTCATCGTGGAAAGCATCAAAAACTTTCTGAAAGGTAATGGCTTCTTCCTCTACAAGACTCTCTGGCTTTGACACAGCTTCTTTCTTTGCAGGACTCTGTAGCTTTGACTATACCGGAAAAAATAACCCTAGCTGTTTGCTTCACTTTCTTATTTTTTGATGGAGTTTTCTGTCGTGATTGAATTAACTTGAAAACTGGTGTCTTCATTCCAGCAACCTTTACAGCTTGAGGAACTGGTGTCCTCTTTTGGGCAACCTCGTCAATAATATTGTGAGTCTTTTTACTTAACGGTTTCTTCAATGCTCTTGAAGATGAATCAACCTTTTATTTCCTTTTTAAAGGTTCACTGATCTGTTTTGGTGGTGGATCATGAAAGTCATCATCCGAATCAACCAAACATTCATCTTCAAGTACAACCTTCTCTGGTATTTGAAACTTCTCCAATTCCCTTGGAGTTGGCTCTATGTTCTTAAATACAACCTAGGAATATATATAAAATGTGTTAAAGTAACTGTTAAGCAATAGAAAATACTAATATGTATATATGTTGACTGTAAAATTCATATTAATATATATGTATTTACTAGCAACATACCTTGCCATCATTATTAAACATAGAATCCATCAAATACTCAAAACGTGATCGTGGTGCATTTGTCTTCCAATTTAATAATCGGAGAATCTGATTATCAACCTTCGATGCAATATTTCTTGTGACATTAGAACAACACTCGTAAAGACACACTTGAATAGCCAGTGGTAGTCCCTGTATCAAATAGAATTTTTCACCAGCTTTCAACCTGTTGTTCAAACTTCTCGCTAAATCCTCAAATGATAAAGTACCCCATGAAAAATTCTTATATCTTCCACTATCTATCAAATCAAAATAAAGTCTGGGTATAACCACAGTGTCAACATTAGATAAGATAAAAGAATGCAGAAAATACAGAATTGTAAACTTCTCAGCATCCTCATTGTTGTTCTCCCCCCAAACTTTGTCCGTGAATACTATAAATAATTATATTTTTTGTATAAATTTTGCACCATTGAAATACTTCTCAACAAACTTGTTTGGTACATCCTCATCAAAAACAAATTCATCCCTATTAGCAACACAATTCAAATCAGTAACGATAGCAAACTCCCTAGGAGTAAGATGAAGCCATTAGCTCAGATGACTATTGCAGAAGAAGAGCTACCCTTTATCTCTAGCGACATAACACTTCGGCACAACTGTGCTTGAACTACACAGTGCTTCTTCTTCATGAAATAGTCAAAAATGATATTGTCACAAAACTTTTTATGTTGTTCCTTGTTTATTATGGTTAGTATACTCCCATCAATATCATTATCACTGTAAGAGCACATATGTGGTGCAAATCTGGAGAGTTTTCTTACAATGAATATTTCATCCCTCAGCACCTATACAAAGTAAAACTACAACTTCTTCAACAGTAAAAAAATTAAAAAAACAATCACCTATGTATTTAACAAAATAATACATATACCAAAAATATGTATTTTGAACAGTAAAATACATATGAAATCTGATTGTAAGGATAAAAATACAAATGCTACCCTTTAACTTAATATGTATATTAAACATAACCAAAATACAAATGTTAAAGAGATCAGCTCATTTCAATCCCTAAATACAGATAAGCAGAACATAAAGTACATATTAAAATTAGACTTTAATAAACACAATCAAATCAGTCAAAAAAATACATATAACATGCATATGTTATTTGAACACAATAAAAATACAACCAAAACTGAAAATACATAGTACATATAATTACAACATACATGTAGTCATTAACTCTTCATGTGTAGTTCATATAACTATATACCTAAAAAATACATATTAACTCCTTGAAAAATACATATAACCCCCAACTTTGATAAGATCTATACTTAGAACAATAAATATATAATAAAAAACATTTACAATAAAATACCTCATCTTCAATATCTTTTTCAGATTCCTCTGCATAAGAGTTATGAACATCATCATCATCATCCTTACTTACTTCTTTGATTTCTTTGGCTTTTCTTTTCTTTTCGTACTTTTTTATTTTTTGTTCTTTTGGAGAATCAATTTTCTTCATCCTTTTATTTTTAAAATTTCTGTTATCTTCACCGGGTCGTTGCAGAACTTGGACCTAATATCCTTCAAACTCAAAAATTTCTTGAACTGTATAACATTTGAAACAACTTTAACTACATTATCTTGAGTTAAACCCAGACTAAAAGATGGTACATAATCACACAACCAAATTACTAGTTCGTATAACACTATTTGATCGTGTTTTTGTCGTGTGTTCAGCCATTATATCATACAAACTTTAAAATCGAATTTGCTATGTATTACAGTATAAAAAAAATCGCTAACATGCAATAACTGAACAAAATAGTTACCTGAAATAGAGCAACACAATTCTTATCAGATCGTGACAGAATCAAACGAAAGAGAAAAAATTGAAAGAGGGAATCACTAATAATGGAGTTAAAAAAGGAAAAAGAAATTTTAAATTAAAGAGAGAGATGAAGAAAGCATGAAAAGGGGGAAATAATGCGTGAAAAGAGGGAAAAAATTACGGTAACTTCTGTTAGGATGAAAAGGGGGAAAATAATGCTATTAATGCTACACAATGTAATTTCAAATAAGTGTTGCTATTTTTTGTAATTTAATACCTAGGTATGCTACTTTATGTAGTTTCACCATTATTTTTCTTACGGTCGTGGTTTTACTTTCTTTTCGGTCCAAAATAAATTTCAAGATTGGAATTTCTCTAGTTCTTAATTTTTAATTAAGTAGAAAGAAAAAAATATTCTCTTGAAGTGTTTTTTTTTTTTCTATTTTCTTATTTGGATGAAAAAAAATATTTTCATTGTCAATACTAGTTCCATTATGGAGTAATTTCTTTCGTTGAAATAATTGATAAAGCTTGATATACTTATAATATTATCTCTTTTTTGTTTTACATTTTATGCTATGCTGGGATGATGATTAACTATTAACATCATATCTTTATATTTTATATCTAAAGTTATTTTTATATTATTAGTTTTGTAATTCTCATGAAGAAAAATTAATATATATAACCAACAAATAAAATATTAGAGTGAGAATAATTTTAGGAGTTATCATTCTAAGTGTGGAATTTTTTTACATCAATTCTAATCTTCAAGAAGGAATTATTTTAGGCTTTTTAAAAACTGAAATAGGCCTCCAAGGCCATTTTATTAGAAGACAAAAATCATTATACAAAAATAAAAATAACCCATCACTAGATCCACACCAATAAGCCCAATCAGATAATAACCATTTTCAGACAAAGCAAATCAAAACAAAAAAGGGATAAGGAGATAGAAAATCAAGGGAAAAATGTTCTACGGACTTCTTCCACTAAAGCGTTGATGCCATTGTCGTATTCTCCAGCTTGATGTGAAGCGTTTGACTAAGAAAATCAATGAACAACTTTTTTCTGGTTGTCTCAAAGCAATATTATCTAAGGTGAGGTAGAGTTTTGGGTGTTTTCATATCGGGCATTCATATGTCTCACAAATTCATTGAAATCATTTCAAATGAAGGCTTCTCCTACTCGAAATACCTTAGATCTTGTCACGACTCAAAAATAGTTCATGATGGCACTTATCGCGGCTCATCTATGATAAGTAAGACAATCACCCAAACTGAAAAGAAAATACGAAATTGACAATAACATACACCAAGGTTAGACTTCTAGAACGAAGTCAAATCAAATACGAAATATAATTAAATAAAATCTGAAAAAAAACTCATAAGTCCCAAAAATATGGTGTCATAGTGTCAAAACATCTAATATAATACCAGAAAAATAAAAATACACAACTGTCTCTGATAACTAAAATAAAGATAAAATAAGGATAGATTAGGCCCGAATCAGCCCCAAACTATGAAGCGAATCAATACCTCAAAGTCTAAAATTTCCATACGAAGTCAACTTCCACGATAGGTGCTCGTATTAGGATCTGCACCAAAATGATACATTGTGGGTGATTGCGGTCCACTTGTACTTATTAAGAATTATAGACCGACTGAGGAAAGCAGAAAATCAGATAAGTAAAATATACTATAAGCACGTCACCTGTAAGCAGAAAAGTCTCAAATGGTAGCTCACACCATCCCCATTAATAATTTATATATATATATATATATATATATGAAAACAACATAAATATGAACGTAAAATACATTGAAACTAATCATAAGTCAAGGAAACTATGGTAATCAAGCAAGATGCACGTGAAAATGCAATGGGTCTAGGATGAATGATAAAAGTCATCGCTTAACTTTTAGTATATACCCACCAAGTTTGTAGCTCCCAGGTAGGACCTATGGGGGATTCACAATCTATATACTGTACCTCATAGCTCAATTTCAATCTCAAATCTCCTCTCCGACTCGTATTCGTGGAGAGATTTTTCATAAAAGTATCTCACTTTCTTTCAAAATAGTATTTCTTAATGGTACCAGTGTCTCATGAATATATATATATGTGTGTATGTATATATATATGTATGTATGTATATATGTGTAACGGCCCGAGACTACTCCCTAGTCGTCACACGGTGCTTACAGTCCCGAGGGATCATAAGCTAACCCATGAGCTGGTACCTGCTGTGAGCATTGAATAACATGATCATAAATGCGGAAGAATACTGACATGCCATAAGGTTTTAATAACTGAATTTAAAACTAAAATATGAGCCTATAGAAACATCTGACTGAACCTGATAAAATAATGATAGACTGGATAACTAACTGTAAAATCTGAATACTGAATAACTGACTCTAATATCTGAAAAGCCTCTATAACTGACTGACTGAATATGAGTTGATGGGACAGGCACCAACTAACTCCAACTAACTACTAACTGAGACATGAAATAAAGTAAGCCTGTCCTCCAAGTATGAGGACTCACCACTGCTATTGCTAAGAATCTGATAAGTCTACTCACGAGCCGAGAATTGAGCGTCAGAACCTATAATATAATACATTATAGCGTAAAAAAAAGGTATGCGATCAGTACTTTGAATGTACTGGTATGCTAAATAAGGTAGGCTGATATGCATGGTTTCATGAACAGAACTAATGATTAATTGGATATGCATGTAAAGCATGGAGTACTGAGTAGAGAGCATGGAATCTATAGATACTGATAATGCATGGAAATCTGTAAATACTAAGGATGCATGACCAAGCATATAATATAACTAAATAAAATCTGCAAACTGAAATACTTCAAACCAACCAATTGGAGATCTACATATTCAACCATAGAGAGACTTAAATAAAGCCATACGAATACTGGAATGATAGTTGTTATTGTATGCGAATTCAATCAAAGGCAAATGGTCATCCCAAATACCCTTGAAATCAACAACGCATGCTCTCAGCATATCCTCAAGAGTCTGAATGGTCCTTTATGCTTGACCGTCTGTCTGAGGGTGGAAGGCTGTACTGAGGTGGACTTGGGTACTAAGACCCTTTTGGAATGCTTTCCCGAAGTGAGAGGTAAACTGAGTACCTCTATCATAGATGATAGATAAGGAAACACCGTGCAACCTAACCAACTCTCTGAGATAGAGATTGGCATAGTCCTCGGCTGAATAAAAGGTATGGACTGGCAAAAAATGAGCTAATTTGGTCATCCTGTCTACGATAACCCAAATAGAGTCATGATGATGACGGGTACGAGGCAAACCTTTCATAAAGTCCATGTTCACTTTCTCCCATTTCCACATGGGAATACTTAACTCCTGCATGGACCCACTAGGTTTCTGGTGCTCAACCTTAACTTGCTGACATGTAGAGCACTTAGCTACAAACTCTACAATATCTTTCTTCATCCCACTACACCAATAAATCTCCCGCAAATTATGGTACATCTTAGTGGCCCCTGGATGAATAGAGTAACGCGCCCCATGCGCTTCTGCAAGAATTCATTGCCTCAAATCATCTACACCAGACACACACAATCTACCCTGACAACACAAAACACCATCTCCCCCTTGGGAGAAAACCTTCACCTTCTGATCTCTGGCTGATTCTTTCAACTTAACTAGACTGGAATCTCTATCCTACTTTTTCTTTACCTCAGAGACTAGAGATAACTCTAAGTTACTCTGTACCCATACACTACCTTCTGCTGAATCGAGTAAACGGATATCTAGTGGGGCAAGCTGATGAACTTCCTGAGCTAACTTCTTCTTACTATCCTCAACATGAGCTACACTACCCATAGACATTCTACTAAGAGCATCAGCCACTACATTGGCCTTTCCCGGATGATACAAAACACTCATGTCATAATGTTTTAATAACTCTAACCATCTTATCTAACACTAATTCAAATATTTCTAAGAGAACACATATTGAAGGCTTTTGTGATTTGTGAACACATCTACATGTACCCCATACAAGTAATGCCTCCAAATCTGTAAGGCAAATACTACAACTGCTAGCTCAAGATCATGAGTCGAATAATTCTTCTCATGAGGCTTAAGATGTCTGGAGGCGTAGGCTATGACCTTACTTCTCTGCATGAGGACACAATCCAAACCTACTCTAGATGTATCACATTACACAACAAAACCATCTGAACCATCTGGTATGGTCAAGACTGGGGCTGAGGTGAGTCGAGTCTTTAACTCCTGAAAAAAACTCTTCTCGCATGAATCTGACCACTAAAACTTAACTTTCTTCTTAGTTAATCTGGATATAGGGGATGTAATAGAAGAAAACCCCTCAACAAACCGACGGTAATAACTAGCTAAATCCAGGAAACTTCTGCTATCTGATAGAGAGATGGGTCTCTCTAAGCCAGTTTCTCACTGCTTCAATCTTTTAAAGATCAACTCTAATGCCATCACCGGAAATAATATAGCCAAGGAAAGCTACTGATCTTATCCGAAATTCACACTTACTGAATTTAGTGAACAACTGATGAGCTCTAAGAGTCTGAAGCTCTATGCTGAGATGGTCTGCATGATCGCTTTCGCTACGAGAATAGACAAGAATGTTATCAATGAAGACTATGAAAAACATGTCCAAGTACTGCTTGAACACTCGGTTCATCAAATCTATGAAGGCTGCTGGGGAATTTGTAAGACCAAAGGACATGACTAGAAATTTGAAGTGACCATACCGAGTTCAAAAATCTATTTTGGGAATATCACGTTCTCTGACTCTAAGCTGATGATAGCCTGATCTGAGGTCTAGCTTGGAAAAGTAACTGGCACCCTGAAGTTGGTCGAACAAGTCATCAATTCTATGAAGTGGATATTTATTCTTGACTGTGACCTTGTTTAACTGACGGTAGTCTATACACATTCTGAGAGAACCGTCTTTCTTATGCATGAATAGAACAAGTGCACCCCACGGGGAGACGCCGGGTCTGATAAATCCCTTATCTAAGAGATCCTTCAATTGTTCTTTCAGTTTTTTGAGTTTAGCTGGAGCCATTCTATATGGCAGAATAAATATAGGCTGAGTATCTAGGAGAAGGTCTATTCTGAAGTAGATTTCCCTTTCGGGAGGAACTCTGGGAAGATCTTCAGGAAATACATCTGAGAATTCATTTACTACTGGGACTGACTCAAAAGTAGGAGTTTCTGAATTAGAGTTTTTGACTCGTACAAGATGATAGACACACCCCTTAGATATCATTTTTCTGGCTCTAATGTAAGAAATTAGCTGACCCCTAAGAGCTGTAGTACTACCCCTCCATTCAAGGACTGGTTTATTTGGGAACTAAAAATAAACTATTCTATTTCTATAATCAACTGAGGCATATCATGAGTGGAGCCAATCCATATTGAGAATGACATCAAAATCCGTCATCTCTAACTCCACGAGATCAACTGAAGTAAATTTTTGAGATATTGTGACCGGACAGTTCCTGTATACCTGTATGACTATAATGGAAACGCCCACTGAGGTACACTGAAAAGGGCTCTGCTAGATTTTTGGGACTGACTCTGAAATTGACGACTATATATGGAGTTACAAAAGAAAGAGAAGCTCCAGGGTCTAGTAAAGCATAAACATGTAAGTGAAAGACCTACAACGTACCAGTAACTACGTCAGGAGAATTTTCCTGATCTTGGTGGGAATGAAGAGCATATAATCTGTTAGGATGCTGACCACTGGTAGCACTAGAAGCGGCACCCTGCTGAGTTGGGCGACCGGATGGAACTGACGACTGATGGGACTAGCCCTGTTGGCGCGCATCCCTACCTTTCTGAGCAACTACCCACACTCCTGAATCCGATGGCCTAGCTTGCCACACCCAAAGCACATATCACTACCTACTCTACACTCACCCTGATGGTGTCTGCCACACTTCTGACATAAAAAATTAGTACGAGCACTGCTAACACTGACCTGGGACTTAGATCCTGGTGCCCTATTCTTATTGTCATTTCTGAATTTAGATACTGAGGCATTGGTTGAAGAAGGTACTAAGTGTGAAGACCTATGATGAAACTGAAGACGGTTATCACCTTCTGACTTTGGCTGATTAAAATTAAAACTACCCGTCCTAGCCCTCTATTTCCTCTCTCCCTTTCCTTAATCTTTTGCTCCTCTATCTGTTGAGCATGAACCATCAGCCTAGATAAGTCCATCTCACTAATCAGTATTGCGGTACTATATTCCTTGACCACACTATCAGATATGCCAGACACAAACTTACTCATCTTGGACCTATTGTCAGCTACCACATGAGGAGCATATCTAGCTAACTGAGTGAACTTGAGAGAATACTCCCTCACACTCATGCTGCCTTGCCTCAAATTAATAAATTCTAGCACCTTGGCCTCCCTCAACTCTAATGGAAAGAATCTATCTAAGAAAGTCGTGGCAAACTGTTCCTATTCTATAGGCCCTATATTAAGACCTCTATCAATTTTCCACTGCTTAAACCAAGTATAGGCTACATCCTGCAATTGATAAGTAGCCAACTCGGCACTCTGACTAGACTTACCCCCATAGCATCTGTTACCTTATGAACCATAGCTAAGAATTTCTGTGGATTCTCTTCAGACTTGGATCCCGTGAAGGAAGGAGGATTCATTTGGGTGAAATCCTAAATTCTAGTTGCAGCAGTATTGGCCACTGGGTTGGCAAAAAAAGCGGCTGATGGTTCATTCTGTGCTGCTACGGAGTTCGCTAGAGTAGTGAACGCAACCCTGAATTCTGTGAGAGAGACATGCTTGTACAGAAGATCTGGCTGGATGGGCTGAGGGGCTGACTGAGTTCCTGTTCTTCTTCTGTTCTTCTTGGAAGGCATGTTCTATAAACGAAAGGAAGAAATAGATTAGACAGAGAGTTTAACTTGAGCTCAAGTTGAATCACATGACATGAATACTTGAAAGAAGGGAAACTTTTCCTAAACACCTTGTAGCCTCTCGTCCAGAGGTGTGGAACGCTACATACCCATGCACAAGACTCTACTCGATGCGGCTTTCAGACTTCCTAGGATACTTTAAAACCTTAGGATCTGATACCAAGTCTGTAATGAATCAAGACTACCCCCTAGTTGTCACACAGTACTTACAGTCCCGAAGTACCATAAGCTAACCCATGAGCTAGTACCTGCTGTGAGTACTGAATAACATAATCATAAATGTAGAAGAATAATGACATGCCATAAGGTTTTAATAACATAATTTAAAACTGAAATATGAGTCTATAGAAATATCTGACTGAATCTGATAAAATAATGAAAGACTGGATAACTAACTGTAATATCTGAATACTGAATAACTGACTCTAATGTCTGAAAAGCCTTTATAACTAATTGACTGAATATGAGTTGATGGGATAGGCCCCAACTAACTCCAACTAACTACTAACTGAGACATAAAATAAAGTAAGCCTGTCCTCAAAGTATGAGGACTCACCACTGCTACTGCTGAGAATCTGATAAGTCTACTCATGATCCGAGTGCTGAGCATCAGAATCTATGATTTAATACATCATAGCGCAAAAGAAAAGGTATGCGATCAGTACTTTGAATGTACTGGTATGCTAAATGAGGTAGGCTGATATGCATGGTTTCATGAACAGAACTAATGATTAATTGGATATGCATGTAAAGTATGGAGTACTGAGTAGAGAGCATGGAATCTGTAGATACAGATAATGTATGAAAATTTGTAAATACCGAGGATGCATGACCAAGCATATAACATAACTGAGTAAAATTTGTAAATTGAAATCTATCTGATTTGGTCAAACAACACTAAGACAAAATAACTAAACTGGGACTGTAACTAAGACTAAATCTGAGACTATGAGAGGTATCATCTAACCGATATTCCCCAATTTGAGCTAATCGAGGTCTAAACTGTAATCCCAACTGGAAGGGTGTTAATACCATGCCACGGGTACTAACAATGGTTGTGTTGATCCATTAAACTTATATAATGTCCAAAGGACTAAGGGTGTCAAGCTTGAACTGACGGGTGACCCCTGTGAGATAGTCAAGCCTAATCTGACGGGTGACTTCTCATATCCTATGCTACCTATATAGTTCTGGAGTATAGGGACTGCTACTAGCGAATCTGCCTTCTGACGGGGAAGCGACCATTCCTACACTTGCTCGGTCCTAAATCCTACTCCCAACTGAAAGACACTGGGGTACTAAACTGTTATGAGTTGAATAACTGATATCTGACTATTCTGATAATGCTCATAATATAATCTGAAGACTATTCTGTAATGTACTGATACTAGACTAAGTAAGAAGCTATGGATTTCGAGTATTCAATACCCCCAGGACTCAAAACAATAATACTAAAAAGACACTAAAGCTTGAAGATCAAGACATGAAGGCTTTTATTAAATAAATCACTCTTGTAGACATTTTATCAAACACTTGTAGTTCATGGTTTAAAACAATCATAGGAATGTCATGGAATTTGTAGGAATAGCATGAATTCATCATTATAACATTAAATCATGGTTTAATTCAGTAAATCATAATATCAAAACATGGAAGATTGAATAATAACAATAATTTCATGGTGACATGGTATAAAATCTATAGTACATGGAGATTCATGGATGAAATCATAATTTAAAACATGATAACTTGAAAAGATCACAATTTTATAATTTTAAAAAGTTGCTTGGACTCCATGGATGAAAGGGATCCATGGATGGACATCTAACATACCTGGGTTAATGAATTTGAAGAGATAAATGGAGATTTCTTGAGAAATTGCCTTGAATTTGAGAGCTAGGGTTTCTTGTTCTTGAAAAGGAGAACTTTAATTATGAAGAAGCATTGAATAATGATGAGTACTTAGGTCACTAATAGGTTAAATCTCTTGTTTTAGACGGATTAGGGCTGTGGAAAAAGACCCAAATACCCTTACACAAATTCAAAAACGGAAGCTGAAAACTGACCATCCCAATTTTTGGCCTTGGCGCGACGCACCACTGGAAAAGGGATAACTGGGACCTGGACAAACGGCGCGATGCGCCACTATCGAGGTAAGCCTGTGGATGCCATTTTGGCCCCCTCCGCGATGCGCCATGATCGCGGAGGCCCACTGAAAATTGACAAACATGAAATTAGCCTGCTCCGTGATGCACCATGATTGCGGAGTCACACTGTAAATCAATAATTGTCATTTGGAATGTCTACGCGACGCGCTAAGGGTTAAAATAACGGTGTTTAATGACTGAAACTTAAAATCGCCATAACTTCTAATCCGGTTATCGGATTTAGTCGAATTTTATATCGTTGGAAAACAAACTAAATTTTCTACGCAATGGCAGGCTCAAACTGAAAAATAATGAGTGTTTTAAAAATTTCATATACGAATACTCATGTATTGGGACTTAGATTATGCTAGGAAAATACGGGGTGTTACAATATGTATGTATATGTGTGTATATATACGTGTTGAATGGATTGGATAAGTGAGCCCATAAATCAACTTAATATGTCCACAACTCATGATCATTAACTCCAATAGGCACCAAGGCACCATCAAAATAAATATACATGTAACACATCATTAATATCATGTTAACCCTTACCTCGGGTATTTTATCATGATAAAACAATCAATGCTCAAACAAGGCCTATATTAGCAAAATAAGCCTCTACGCGAGCATCATATCTAGAATAAAGATATCTAAATGCACAGATAAGACAAATTGTATCAAATAAAGCCCCACCACGGGCAATACACAATATCAATACTAAAAAAATACAATATCAAATATCACAAGTCTACAACAACAGAGTATAAGCCCCCACATAGGCGCACAATAATAAAATAATCTCTAAATATAAACCTCGTAGTTATTTACCCTATCTAATAGCATTCTTTAATTATATATCAACTACCCAACTCAATATAAAAGAAGTTAGGCCATAACTTATCTCGAAACGATGAAATTTTGGTCTAAACTGCTTTAATGTGGAGCTTTCCCCTTATGAACAGCCTCAGAATCAACTACAACTTTCAAATATAGCATCTACACATCAAAAGAAAGCTATTGATACCCATGTTACCCATACTTGGGTCGGGTACAAAACAAATTTGAAAATCGAGTTCGAAAATTAAAGGGATAAAATTAGAATTTTATTTCAAAAATTCATTTTCTATGGTTATAGGAGTCTACAGGAGAAATCCATGTAAAAACAAATTAAAAATGAGGTTCAAATCGAAGAAAAATCCTTTTTAATCTTTACCCATAAAATTATCAAACTTTCATTTTTAAATCATGTTTTAAAGGTGTTTTTGATAATATAATCGATGAAAAATAATAGACATAAGGTTTTGGAACTTACCCAAGCTCAAATGGTAAAGAAATCCTCAAGAATTGTCAAAATCCGAAGCTCAAAAGTTCAAAAATAGCTGAAAAATGTGAAAAAGAGACTTATATACTATACCGGCATCGGTCGCTTTAGTGACTACCGCTTAAGCGATTGGGATGTCGCTTTAGTGACCAAGCCACTGTGGCTGGGCTTCACTTAAGTGGTCTTACATCGCTAAGGAGCCCTTCACTAAAGCTATCACAACCCAAAAATAGGTTATGATGACACTTATCATGGCTGATCCTTGACAAGACAATCACCCAAACTGATAAAAAGAAAACAAAAATTGCTAGTAACATAAATCCAATTGAGACTTCTAGAACAATGTCAGGCTAATCACAGAATACATATATAAATAAATGAATGTCTAAAGAAATAACATAAATCACACATAACCTGGTGTCATAATGTAAGAGCAATCTTAGTACAAATCTAACACTGAAAAGTACCAAATCTGTCTCTTATCCAAATCCAGAAATAAGTAAGATAGAATGAGATTCAAAAATCTTTCCTGAATACTAGAAAGATCCAGTACATTGAATATCACCAACCAAAAATATGATCTCAACTTTTGTGTGTCGTGCTCATGCTAGGATTTGCACCAAAAGAGCACAGTAGGAGTGAGTATGATCCACTTGTACTCAGTAGGCATCATAGGCAGACTAAGTAAAGTAGAAAATAAGATAAGTAAAATATACTATAAGCATGCCACCTGCAAGCAGAAAAATCCCAAATTATAGCTCACACTTTCTCCACTAGTAGTTATATATATATATATTACACAAAAACAACAACAACATAGATATAAAGGAGAAATACATGAAAAATCAATACACAAGGCAAGGAAACTAAGGAAAAATAGGAAAGATGTGAATCTAAATACAGTACAATGCAATGTGGATGGAATGAATGATGAAAGTCATCGCATAACTTTTAGTATATACCCACCTGAATTACAGCTACCAGGTAGGACCTATGGAGTTTCGTAACTCATATATTATATCTCATATCTCAACTCTCCTTTCTGACTCATGTTCATAGAGAGGGTTTTCATAAAGGTATCTCATTTTCTTTCAAAAATAGTATTTCCCCAGTGGTACCAGTATTTCATGAATGTATATGTATGGAATGAAGATGTAATATTCACAATCAACTCAAATAATGGTATCCAATCTATCCAACACAGAATATGTATACAAGAGAGCCCAAAAATCAACTCATATGTCCATAATTCATGATTATCAACTCTAATTAGGCACCATCTGAATAAATATACATGCAAAACATCATTATTATCATATCAACTCTTAGCTCGGGTATTTTATCATGATAAAAGCAACTAATATCCAAACAAGGTTAGCAAAATAATCCCTCGCATGAAAATCACATTAGGAATAAATGCATTTAAATGCATCAATAAAACTAATGATGTCAAATAAAGCCTCCACACGGGCAACACACAATATCAGATGTCACATCAACAATGATGACATATAATCCCCCACACGATCCAACAACAATATGATTAATCTTGAAATATAAATCTTATAGTTATTTTCCCCAACCTATAGCATATTTTACTTATTCATTAACTATCTAGCTCAATCCTAAAGAAGTTAAGCCATAACCTACCTTGAAACGATGAAATCCCAGTCTAAAGTGCTTCAACTCGGAGCCTTTCCCTTACGAACAACCTCAAAACCAACTACAACATTCAAATATAACATCTACACATAAAAAGAGAGCTTACGATACTCATATTGACCATATTCGGTTTGGGGCCAAAATAGATTCAAAAAATGAGTTAAAAAATGAAAGGAGTGAAATCAGAATTTTGTTTTAAAAACACATTCCCTAAGGGTAAAAGAGTCTACTGTTGACACCTAATTTTTGCCATCCATTATTTAATTTAATTCTTGAGTTTCTTTGATTTTAAATGAAGTCAAAATATTTGTTTTACTCAGATAAATAATTTTCTAAAATTTATTTTTGGGTTAATTGTGTTAATTTTTGAGTAGTGATTATCCGTTCTTGTATTCAACTGTACAAGAACATATAGTTTTGTTATTTAAATATTTTTTTCTAAAAAAAAATGACTCCAAGTCAAAACTCATCTTGAAAAATTATTCAGACAAAAAAATCTTTGTCTAAATATATTTGACACGACCCGAACTAGGGCCTTGTCGTAATGGGCAATCCTAAGCCCAGCCAGGACCGGGAACCGCCCCCGTTACCCAACTTGACTACCAAACGCATACCTTGAGTTGGATGATGTTCGAACATATAACAAGATAGCTTATTCAACAATGTGGTAACTCTGGGATAAGTCTCTATCCGAGGCCAACCCAAACAAGTCCAACCACCAATAACCAATCCAAACCAATGTGGAAACCATAAACCAATATCATGATAATAAGTCAATGTATGAATATATATACAATATAAACCATCCATACCATACCCAAGTCCATAGTTGTCTATACAAAGCCTCTAGACTAAACCAAAGATTACTTAGTCGAGATATGCCCCTGACCATAGCCGAAAACCAAAGTCTATGAAAGACAAGAAATATGTAAAGTAACCCATGATATGAAATATATACCTTCAGAACTATGGAAGCTCACCACTTCAATCCAACATCGACTGTCCCTGAATCTGATCACTAAGAAGTATGGGTATATAGTCTCCCGAAGATGGATTAGTGAGCGAACACTAGCATGTACTCAGGGTAAGTATAAAATAATGCCATTTACAAAGCCAAGTAAATCCATCTGTAATGCATACAATCATACATATATATATAACCATGTCGGAAAAGGAAACCGGGTTTAGCATGCCATTAAAAACTTTACCTGGATTGTGTAGCTCTGCCATCCTAAATCACCCATGGGCTATATGGGTTCAGCTCCCTCTGCTGAAAGGGCCCCAGTGTGTGTAGCTGCTCAACCAAGGAAGAAAACATGGGATGACTTGCACATCCCCAAAAATATAGTGTGACATCATGCACACGATTACCAAGACCAACCACACATTGGTAAATATGAGTTTTTAGTTTTGGTCCCCCCGGGACCTCTACCTTTCACGACTTTGCTACACATCCTGCCATTATTTCCCAATTAAAACCATTTCCAAGAAACCAACCAATCTGTTTACTATTTATTAACCAATTCCATTTAGTGGTGGTACCGTCATACCGACAATAATTGGAAGTACTATTCATAGCCAACCATATTTAGGTTTAAGGGGACTTTCAAGTGCCCTTCCATTTGCCATATTAAACCACTTGGGGAATTCCATGTATCCCACAAGCATAACCATTTATCCATTTACCTTTCCAATCCATTTAAACCATGCATAATTCCTTTACCAAGTTTTAAAATAAGCAAAGAGTTCCATAAAAATACTAAATGCAATGAAAATATTATTATAGACATTTTGTCAAACACATTGGGGGAATAATATAACCAAAACCAATTCCAATTACCATTAAACCATTCCCATGCAATCCAATTATCCAAAACTACCATTAATGCACATAAAGCATAATTAAAATCATAGAAAACCATAACCAACCATTTAATATCAGAACCCCCAATTCATATTTGAAAACCAAAATCATACAATTAATGAAGTCATGAAAACATTCATAAAAATATGCTTTTAGATAGAATTAACAATGAGGGAGGAGAATATGCCTTATACAAGAAGATTTACAAAAAAATCTCAACCTTTGAGCCCTTTGAAGAACACATGAAGAAACCCTAGCCTCTAATCTTCAAGAGAGTATTTGAGAGAGTATTTGAAGTATTTTAATTAACAAGTGTTACGGAAGGCCACCAAGGGTTATATAACGTGAGGACATAAGGGGTTTGAAGTAGAAAATGTCCGGATTATCCTTAACTTAAAATTAAAAACAAGCCACGTCCATGGGTACGACTCACCTATACGATCCGTATCCTAGGGTACAAGTGGTACCCCAACTCATACCCAAGACCATGCAAAGACCCCTACCTACTGGTTTCTATACGACTCATATCTCCCTAATCGTACCTAAGGGTACGAGTGGTATACCAAATTGTATCCACCAATCCTACCTTGGGAAAATTCCACAAGACAAGCCAATCAAGCACCCTATGACTTGCCTTACACCACTCGTATGTTCCTATACAACTCGTACCCTAGTGAGATGTATCTTGGGCAGTAACCAAGCCAACCATAATGCCTAGGGTACGAGTGAACCCTCAATATAGCCCCTAACTCGTATTCAAGGGTACGATTAGTACCCTTGAGTTGTACTAAGTCACAAATTCCCAAAACATAGGAAATTTTGCAAGGGTCAAATTCCCGAGTTGTTATAATATTTTTTCTTGAAAATAAATTATTTGAAAAGATGTTTATTTGATCTCATTAAATCAAGAAGCTTGAGATTAAATTATACATTAATTTGTTGAAATTTTGACTCAATTTAGTTAATTCATTAAGATTAAGCCTTAATTGAAGTCAATTGGGTTACAATTGCAATGCAATTGACCAGTTGGCTCTCGATTTGGCTGTATTTTTAACAAATTTGACTGAATTGTAGGCCAATTTGCTTTTTTTTAAATAGCCTATTTCTTACATATTTAGATTGTGTTTGGTATGATGGAAAATATTTTCGGAAAATATTTTTCAATTTTCTCTTGTTTGGTTGTAATGAAATGTTGGGAAAATATTTTCCACAACAACTCATTTTCCTCCATTTGATGGAAAATGACTTTCCTCATGGGTCAAGAGAAGTCATTTTCCAGAAAATGACAAATGAGACTTATGACCCCACCCCATCCCTTTTTCCCACCCCAACAACACTAATATTCACATGACTCAAAAAATTTACATTTCTAAAAAATTTACATTACTCAAAAATATTTTTCACTGTGCTTTACTTTAATTTTTCACTGCTTGAAATAAAAAAAAGTGAAATCCAAATTTTTTTCATTTCCAATTTTTGTTGAATGTATTGTTATTTTCATATTCATAGAGAAAGACTTACCTATGTTACTTTTTCTAATTACATATTTCATCTTATTATCGATGTAACTTGTTTCACGAGGTTGAATAAGCTTGTCGTTCCGTTATATTTCTATTGATTGTAGTATCTTGAGATTGTCATGACAAAATATTGAAAAGTATCTCCTATATTTGCTAATTAATAGTTGCTTAAATTTAGTGATTGTAGTATTTTAGAATTCGATATTGATATTATTTGTTATGCTTAAATTATTTCTTACAAATTGTTGAGTTGTTAGAGACACTGATATACTAGTTAACAGTTAATAGTATTTTCTAAAAAATATTTTTTCACTCACCAATCAAACACTAGAAAATATTTTTCTAAAAAATATTCTCTACTCACCAACCAAACACCATAAAATATTTTTCGAAAAATATTTTTCACTCACCAACCAAACATGAGAAAATAAGTATAAAACCAACTTATTTTCCAGGAAAACATTTTCCAAGAAAACATTTTCCATGAAAAATATTTTCCATCATACCAAACACACCCTTAATTCAATTTCTAACCCCTATTTTTTTAACCTATTTAAAACCCTCTACTGACCTGCCCATGCCCAAATCCATCTACCCAGCCTAAAACCTCACCTCTAATATCCTCTTCTTCTCTAATATTCCAACACCACAATAGCAATACAAACGACAACAACCAGAAGAACTTAGAAACTCGAACTCCATCAACAACAAACAATAACATCAATAACAACTATAACCAAACAACAACAACAACAAATCCAGTATATTCCCATATAGTGGGGTCTGGGGAGGGTATAGTGTACGCAGTCTATACCACTACCTCAAAAGAGGTAGAGAGGCTATTTCTGATAGACCCCCTGCTCAAGATAAAAGACAGTATACAGAAGCATCCAAAGCATAGAACATGATAAAATAACATAGGTACGACATCCACAAAAAAATTTTACATTGCCAAACAAAGGACACCAAGTCCACTTAATTACTGACTACTACTCATCCACACCCTTAGCCCTCTATCCTAATGCTTTTTCTCCATATCTTCCTATTCAGGGTTATGTCCTCAGTCAGCTGTAACTGCTCTATGCCACGTTTAATCACTTCTCTCCAGTATTTCTTCAACCTACCCCTACCCCGCTTGAAACCATCTAAGGCCAACCTCTCACACCTACGAACTGGGAAATCCGTACCTCTCCTTATCACATGACCAAACCATCTCAACCTTACTTTCCGCATTTTATCTTTCACTGACACCACTCCCACCTTCTTCCGAATAATGTCATTCCTAACCTTGTCAGCCCTTGTGAATCCACACATCCAATGCAACATCCTCATTTCCGCCACCTTCAATTTTTGGATATGAGAATTCTTAACTGGCCAACACTCCGCTTTATACAACATAGCAGGCCGGACTGCAACTCTATAGAATTTGCCTTGCAGCTTTGGGGGCACCTTCTTATCGCATAAAATTCCCGAAGCGAGCCTCCATTTCATCTAACCTGCCCCAATACGGTGAGAGACATTCTCATCTATCTCCCCATTTCCCTGAATCGTAGACCCGAGATACTTAAAACTCTCCCTCTTACAAACCGCCTGAGAATCCAACTTCACTACCACCTTCTCCTCTTGCCTCGAGTCACTAAACTTGCACTCCAAGTACTCCGTCTTGATCCTACTCAACTTGAAACCTTTAGCCTCAAGGGTTTGTCTCCAAACCTCCAGCTTATCATTAACCCCTTGTCGCGACTCATCAAGCAAAACTATATCATCCACGAAAAGCATACACCAAGACACCTCGCCTTGTATATTCCGCGTCAGCACATCCATCACCAAAGTGAATAAAAACGATTGTATAAACAACTATAAACAATTGCCAAATTCCCTTATTTTCCTCCGTCTTCTCACGATTGTATGATTTGGTGTGTTGTCCAAGTTCTAGAAGAGCCTAGAAGTGACCAGATGGCAAACCCAATGCGATTTTTTCCAAAAAATCCATTTCAATATGCGGAATTTGAATTGAGGTAATACATAGTTGGATGAATTTTATTGGTTCATAGAAGAATTGTTGATTTTACCCCAACTTCCTTTTATCGAATTCCCAAAAGATCTTTGAAAATCTTTATCCCACATCGTCGATTCGTCAAGATTTTAGAATTTTGAGTTTTATATAAATCCCTTCCTTTCACTCTTCAGTCTCACGGTTTTTCCCCAACTAAAAGGTCTTAAATTTTTTTTACTCGGCTAGGATTTTGAACTTCAGTCCTAACCTTAGAGTTGTGAGAATTCTATCTCAAGTTTCATTTTTCTTATTGTTCTCAAGTCAAGGAGTATGGTGAAGTCTCGTTGTTCTAGTTGGCTACCTAAAAAAAGGTAAATCGCTCCATCTCTTTAGATTTTTGTTATTGTTAGTAGCATAGTATTTCTTTGCATTTTTTAGTGTAATGTAGTCATTAAGTAGTTGTTTTTGGAATCTCACTAAGTGAGAATATTGGAATTATTTGTTGGAAAAGGCTTTGAAGGCCATAAAATTTTGATATAGCAGTTTGTTGATTGTCACTTGATACTATTCTATTAAAGAGGATATAGAGTGTTAAGTCACGAGTTGCCTGTTTAAGTGTCATGTTTTATTATGCGTTTTATGATTAATTTTGTGTAATTTAGTTGGTTCGACAGCAAGGTTAATCAATTTTGACTTTACTCTTAGGATTCAAGTATGTGTTCATAGATAACCTATCTAGTAGCTAAAATGCAACTTCTATGTATGTTTGTGATTTTGAATTTTGCCTAGTTTGATTTAATTTGAGTAAGAATTTTCTGCTCTTTATATGCAAAACATATGTTAATACCTTCCTTTTTTTTTTTTCACTAATAACCTCTTACTTTGAAGGAATTTAAAGATAGATAGATGATGGTCTTGTTGTTAATAATCTATTCAAGTTCCAGTTAGGATCAATGTGTTTGAACTTGTGAAAAATTCATTATGAAAATGCCACTATTTCCATTCCGATTTGAATCAATTTGCGGAGGAATGAGAGCGTACCCTCACTGTTTTGTTTAGACTAATGGAAATGATTTTTAGGTCTTTTACATGCTAGTTTTAATTCGCTTGTTAACAAGCTATTTTTTTAATTAAGTATAACTGAGTTGTTTTGTTGAAACATTATTTCTTTTTCTAAATACGAACTAGCCTCAACAACTGAGTATTTGAGCTCGATGCATTGGTGCGTTGAATATTTTTCTACATATGAGTTGACCCTATTCATATACACCTAGTTGTTTCTCCTTTACTCGTTGCTTTCTTGGTTCTGATTATGTTGGTTTATTCAGAACTATAACTATTTAGTGTTATGTGTAATGTCCACTTTCGTTATAATGTTCAACATAAATTGTGGTTTCGCGTACTAATTGAGTTTATTTGAGATATAAATCACGAATTTCTCCTCTCGATTTGCCTGGATCTTTGTGGTATCTTTGCCAATCAAATGTTGATTTAATTTATTGTCAAAGTATCTGATCTTTGGTAACTTTGGGTAGAGTACTAATTCTTATTTTTCTTTCGCGCATGAACTCTCTAAGATGAGTCAATTTGGACTCCCCACTCCTTTGCATTCGTTCGTCTTTGAGACAACTTTCGCTAAACCCATGAAAAATGGAGCAGATATAAGGCTGAGATCCTGATATTCCAACAACAATAGAACAAGAAATAGGCTTAAAAACTCATAAAATTGACACAGCAGAATTTACACGAGAAAGAGCCAACTTGGGCTCAATTTTATTTCTTTCCCCATTTTCCTATTTTCGATTTTTATTTCATTGTTTAAATATTTATTACTTTCTTTTAAACTTAGTTGAATTCCCATAGAGTTACTTAGAATCTTTATTAAATATCTTTTCAACTATGAAAATGATTTTAGTAGCTCATCTGCATAATCACTTATCAAATTTGTTTTATTAGGCAAATTTAAGCTTGTAGAATAACTTTGAGAATTTTCTATATCCCTTTATAGTTATTAAGTAGCTTAAATCCACGTTTAGTAATTGAGTTAGTTATTCAATTTGATATTTTATTTAATTCACAGATTCTAAACAAGTAAATGGCTGAGTATTGAATAAATCTTACTCTTTTAAATAAATTTTTCAAACAAGTTACACCTATAATATTTTTATAATTTTTTTTTAAAATTCGCCAAATAAGTTGAATCCGTCGGGAACCACACTTTGTGAATTTTTGAAAGTGCCTAACTGTTAGGTTGTGGAGCCTGATTAATATGTGACGTACTGTTATATATTAATGTTCATACTCTAAGTCATTAATATAAATAGCTTGTCCGCCGTGGAGGTTACCTACGGATGTTACCACGAAATTACCTCTCTCTCTCTCTCTCTCTCTCTCCTCAAGAACTCTCTCTAGTTTTCTTCATCCTCTCCATAGATTTAGGGTGTGTGAAGTGCTAATCGATCCTAACAACTAGTATCAAAGCTTAGGAGATTCATCACGATCACTGAAGATGGAAGGATCGAAGTTTGGAATCGAGAAATTTGATGGATCCGATTTTGGTTTCTGGAAGATGAAGATCGAAGACTATCTGTACCAGAAAGATCTTCACGAACCCTTGACCGGGGTGAAGTCGGAGTCCATGAAGGAGGAGGACTGGAAGCTCAAGGATCGGCAGGCTCTAGGGCTGATTCGGTTGACTTTGTCGAGAACATGGCGTTCAACATCGTCAAGGAGAAAAACCACATCCGATCTGTTGAAAGCACTATCAAATATGTACGAAAAGCCATCTGCGATGAACAAGGTATATTTGATGCGTAGATTGTTCAATCTACAGATGCCTGAGAATGGATCTATTGCTGATCATATAAACGAGTTCAATATGATTGTTAGTCAACTGTGTTCTGTGGATATTAATTTTGAAGATGAAATTAAAGTACTGATTTTGATGTCAACTCTGCCCGAGTCTTAGGATACTGTTGTTGCTGCAATTAGCAGTTCCCGTGGATCTGAGAAACTGAAGTTTGATGAAATCCGAGATGTTTTTCTTAGCGAAAGCATTCGCAAACGAGAAATTGGGAAATCATCTGGTAGTGCTCTCAGTGTTGACCGAAGGGGGAGAGACCAATCGAGGGGTCAGAATACACATGACAGATCAAAATCGAAGAATCGTGAAAAATCTCCACAAAAATCCAACATGACATGTTGGAATTGTGGAGAGAAAGGACACTTTCGGATAAAGTGCAAGAAACCCAAGAAGAAAAAGAATCGGAAATATGGAGATGATAATGATTTCGTTAATTCAGCAGAAGACATTGGGAATGCTCTAATCCTTAGTGTGGACATCCCGGTTGAATCCTGGATATTGGATTCTGGTGCATCTTTTCATTCATCTCCTAGCAAGGAATTGTTCCAAAACTTCAAGTCTGGAAATTTTGGAAAGGTGTATCTTGCTGACAACAAGCCATTTGCGATTGAAGAAAAGAGGAATGTCTGCACAAAAACTCCAGCAGGAAATCAGTGAACATTGAAGAATGTCAGATATATTCCTGGTCTAAAAAAAAATCTGATCTCTGTTGGTCAGTTGGATAGCACAAGCTACGCAACAGAGTTTGGGAAAGGTTCATGAAAGATTGTGAAGGGTGCTATGGTTGTAGCACGTGGCACAAAATCTAAAACTTTGTACACCACTGCAGGGTGTATAAACATGGTTGCTGTTGCTGAGGGTGATTTCGGTTCATGTCTGTGGCACAACATACTTGGACACATGAGTGCCAAAGAAATAAAGATGCTGGCTGCAAAAGGAGCTTTAGAGGGGCTGAAATTTGTTGATATGGGTTTTTGTGAGAGTTGTGTTATGGGTAAACAGAAGCGATTAAGCTTCACGAAGACTGCGAGAGAGCCGAAGCAAGTACGAATGGAAATGGTCCATACATACGTTTGGGGACCATCTCCTGTTTCATCACTTGGTGAATCTAGATTCTATGTCACATTTATTGATAATTTCAACAGGAAGGTATGAGTTTACTTTTTGAAACATAAGTCAGATGTGTTTGCTACTTTTAAGAGGTGAAAAGCTGAAGTTGAAAATCAGTCTGGCTTGAAAATCAAATGTCTGAGGTATGATAATCGAGGAGAATATGACAAGTTAGAATTCAAACAATTCTGTGCAGCTGAGGGAATCAGATTGATGAGGACAGTTCCCAGGAAGGCAAGGCAGAATAGAGTTGCTGAAAGGATGAACATAACATTGAATGAGCGTACAAGGAGCATGAGGATACACTGTGGGCTGCCTAAGGAATTTTGGGCAGATGCTGTGAGCACAACTGCATACTTGATCAATAGGGGACCATCAGTTCCTCTGAGGTTCAAGATTCCTGAAGAAGAATGGACAGGAAAAGAGCTCAAGTATTCTCACTTGAGAACCTTTGGTTGCACTGCTTATGTTCATGTTGATCCAGAGAAGAGAGATAAGCTTGATGCTAAATCTATAAAGTGCTACTTTATAGGTTATGGTTCTGACATGTTCGGGTACATGTTTTGGGATGAATGGAACAAGAAAATCCTAAGACATTATGATGTGACATTTGATGAAAATGTCTTGTACAAGGACAGAGAGCAAAAGGTTCAAGAAACTACAAAGCAAGTGGGAGTTGAGCTTGAGTTGCCGAAGAGTACACCCAAAGATGTTGCAGTAGATACTCAACAAACTCCAGAGACTATCGTTGAGGAACCAAAGGTGGAACAAGTAACACCTGAGCAGGCTGAGAGGAGATCATCCAGGACCATTAGAGCACTAGATAGGTATTCACCATCGTTACATTATCTGTTGCTGACTGATGAAGGGGAACCAAAGTCTGTTGCTGAGGCCCTACAGGTGGAGGATTCAATCAAGTGGAAGCAATCCATGGATGATGAGATGAGCTCACTTGAGAAGAATAACATATGGATGCTGACTGAGTTACCTGCATGGAAGAGAGCCTTGTTGAACAAGTGGGTGTTCAGAATCAAGGCAGAACCAGATGGCAAAAGAAGGTTCAAGGCTCGGTTGGTAGTTAAAGGATATTCACAAAGAAAAGGTATTGAGTATGCTGAAATATTTTCTCCTGTTGTGAAATTAACTACTATCCGAATTATATTGATCATTGTAGCATCGGGGAATTTGCATCTTGAGCAAATGGATGTAAAGACTGCATTTTTACATGGAGATTTGGACAAGGAAATCTATATGCTGCAGCCAGAGGGGTTTATAGTTCCAGGCAAGGAACACATGGTGTGCAAGCTCAACAGGAGCTTGTATGGGCTGAAGCAAGCACCTAGACAGTGGTACAAGAAGTTTGACTCCTTTATGAGCAAGAGTGGCTTCCGCAGGAGTGAAAAAGATCAGTGTTGTTACTTCAAGAAAGACACTGATTCTTATGTATTTTTACTCTTGTATGTGGATGATATGTTGATTGTAGGATCTAGTTTAAAGGAGATAAACTCTCTGAAGTCAAGCCTGTCTTTTGAGTTTGAGATGAAAGATTTAGGTGCAGCGAAGAAGATTCTTGGGATGAGGATTTCTCGGGATAGATCTGCTGGCACTTTGAATCTATCCCAAGAGCAGTACACCGAGAAGGTACTGGCCAGATTTAGAGTTAATGATGCTAATCCCAGGACTACTCCATTGGCAAATCACATAAAATTGTCAAAGGAGCAGTACCGAAGACAACTCAGGAGCAGGAACACATGGCACTTGTTACGTATGCTTCTACAGTTGGGAGTCTGATGTATGCTATGGTCTGCAGTAGACCTGACATAGCACATGCAGTGGAAGTTGTTAGCAGGTACATGGAAAACCTCGGAAAAGAGCATTGGGAAGTTGTGAAGTGACTTCTAAGATATCTGAAAGGTACATCCAATACTTTACTTTATTTTGGCAATGGTGAAGTAATTCTGTAAGGTTTTATTGATGCTGATCTTGGTGGGGATGTGGACTCAAGAATGAGCACTTTCAAATACATTTACACCATAGGTGGTACAGCAGTGAGTTGGGTATCCAGGCTTCAGAAGTGCGTAGCTCTTTTATCTATTGAGGCTGAGTATGTGGCAATAGCTGAAGCTGGAAAAGAGATGATATGGCTGGCAAATTATCTGGAAGAACTGGGAAAGAAACAGCTAAGAAGATTCTTTACACAGATAGCCAGAGTGCCATACAGTTGGTGAAGAACCCGATCTATTATTCGAAGACGAAGCACATTAGAAGACGGTACCATTTCACTAGCAGGGCAGTAGAAGAAGGTGATATATGTTTGGAAAAGATAGAGGGTGCAAGGAATCCAACAGACATGTTGACTAAATGTGTTGATGTTGGTAAACTAAGGTTGTGCAAAACCTTAGTTGGCTTTCTGTAGTTGTGTCTACAAATGTTGCGGTGTGGCGAACATATTGATGATGGAGGAATATTTTTTATTTTTTTGAGAATGTAATTCTTAGATGACAGAATCAGTCTCCAAGTGGGAGAATTGTTAGGTTGTGGAGCCTGATTAATATGTGACGTACTGTTATATATTAATATTCATACTCCAAGTCATTAATATAAATAGCCTGTCCGCCGTGGAGGTTACCTATGAGTGTTACCACGAAATTACCTCTCTCTCTCTATCCTCAAGAACTCTCTCTAGTTTTCTTCATCCTCTCCATAGATTTAGTGCGTGTGAACTGCTAATCGATCCTAACACTAACACCTTCTTTCAAATTTATTTGAACCCTCACGTAGACTCTGGTTATTTTTAAGAAAAAGGTTTCTTTCAAAATTACCTTTGTTTTAATGATTTTTTTAATTTCCTAAAAATTAAGTGACGATTCTATTTTCTTAAAAAATTATTTTTCAAATAAAATCAAATATACTTTTTCTTCCACGAAGTTATGAAGTTTTTGACTTTTCAAAAACCATCGTAACACTAGGATCAATGTTTCTCCTCTTTCTTTAGCCCCTGTTATGTTTTCTGATGATCAAAAGAGGTTTGTGAGGTTCATCCATTTGGCTTCTCTCAAGTTTAGTGGGGTTATTGGAGAGGATGCCTATGAGTTTTTGCTTGACTGTCAGGAGATCTTGCATAAAGTCTGGTCCCTTGAGTTTCTTTAAAAATTATCTTTATTTAAATGATTTTTTTTAATTTTCTAAAAATTAAGTGCAACTCTATTTTTAAAAAAATTATTTTTCAAATAAAATCAAATATACTTTTTCCACCACGAAGTTATGAAGTTTTTGACTTTTTAAAAACGATTGTAACACTAGGATCAATGTTCCTCCTCTTTCTTTAGCCCCTGTGATGTCTTCTGATTATCAAAAGAGGTTTGTGAGATTCATCTATTTGGCTTCTCTCAAGTTTAGTGGTGTTATTGGAGAGGCTGCCTATGAGTTTTTGCTTGACTTTCAAGAGAGGTTGCATAACGTCTGGTCCCTTGAGTCTCATGGTATTGCTTATACTACTTACCAGTTGACTAATGTGGCCAGATAGTGGTGAAGGTATCTTGCTAGTTACAAACCATTAGGTTCACTTGCTATGACATTGACCCAATTTTTTGAGGCTTTTCAGGAGAGGTTTGTGCCTTATAGTTTTGAGGGTATTAGATGAAAGATGAGTTTGATCACCTAGATCAGGGCTCCATGACCATTTCTAAGTATGAGGAATATTTTTATGCATTATCTAGTATTTCGATGCTAGTATTTCCACCAAGTCGGAGAGGATTCAAAAATTCACCAAGGGTCTAGTGAGTGAGTATCAGTTGGCTACAACTTAAATGGTAGTTTTAGGAGTTTCTTTCAAGAGTATTGTGGAGCATTCCAAGTTGATTGAGTCTATTCGTCAATGTATTCAAAGTGTTACAATGCTAAAAGAAAATAACAACAAAGTGAGTTTAGTGGACACACATCCTGAGGTAGGGATTTCCCCAGCAGAGGTTCCCATGGTTATCATAGTAGATCAGTTCAAGTAGCGTTACAAGGTTCAGATAATAGGTTTATGTTTTATGAGGTTTTAGGTAGCCAAGGATCAGGTTATGCAGGTAGACGCTCCAGTTTTGTTTTTTTAGGGAAAAGAGGTCATTCTGGCTCTTATAGTCCCTCTCAACATGATGCAAGTAACATAGAGTGTTTTGTGTATGATGAGATAGTTCACTATGCGAGAGACTGTCCTTGATGTGTATTGGGTCTTGCCTAGTTAGATTCTCAACTTCATCTTTGCCCTACTCATATCTCTGCAGTTAGAGGTGGTTCATAGAGTGGAAAGAGTGGTACTAGAAGTGCTCGAGGGGCTCATAGTGGTGGACATGGGGTTGCTCAGCCCTAGAACGAGCATGGTCAATGTTATTCTATACCTGGGAGACCTAAGGCATAGACCTATTATGCAATTATCACAAGTATCATCCCAGTTTGCCATTGTTTAGCTTTTGTGTTATTTGACCCTGAGTCTACAATCCCCTGTAACGACTTGATAATTTGATGAAATAGGTGAAATTTATAATTTTGTATGATTTGACTATTTTTCCCCTCCCCATAGTTGCATTGTGACATTTTTGGAGTGTGGGGGTGATTGGCACGGTTCTTGATGCATTTTGGTGCCTTTTGTGCGATGATTTTTAGTGTTTTCGAGAGCCTTATTTTGGACTTATATGGATATTTTTTGATTCGTGCGACAGATGACTGAACAAACTGTGCCAACAGCTACAGAATATCAATTTTAAGTTATATAGACCTTTGGTTCGGGTATCGATGTACCCGAGCTCATTTCGATTGGTTGGTCGAAAGTTGAAAAATTAGAAATATAGGTGTAGGACCCATATTTGGTCAAACAACCTCGGATGGAAAATACGACTTTGCCAACGCGTTCGGAATGTCAATTTTAGGGTGGTAGCATGTTTGTTGTGATTTTACGGCCTTTAAATCTCATTTCAACCTCGATTTGAAAAATTATGAATTCGGGGGTCGACTTTGTGAAAATTATATTTTTTTTGAAATTTTGATATTTTCATTGGGTCCGGAGCATCTAATTTAGTGTGGTTGTATAGTTTGTTTGCGTATATCAGACTCTGAACAAATTTTGGGTACCCCATCGAAGTCCAAGTTGGACTCAAAATATTTGGATTTTTCAGATCTGGTGCAGTGTATAAAACAACCCTTCCCCCCTTTTTTTTGCCCATTTTGCTCATTCTTTCACCTTGCTTGTTGAGACTTAAATCCTAAAATAGTGTGAGAGCTTAAAAGTAAAGTTTGTGGGAGCTTGGGAAGTTAGATTAACATCTATTTCTTGATTCTATTATGAATTTAAAGTGAGATTTCATCCTTTTCTACTCTAATTTCTTGATTGATTTTTCAAAATCCCATAAATCTTAGGGATTGATTTTAAATTCCAATTTCACTCTTTTCACTTGAACAATATTTTAATCTTATAATTACTAGTTTTTCATCAACTTACCTTTCAAATAACTTCGATTCTTGATTTTAATGCGGATTTTAAAGATTTTACCCGGTAAAGCTTAAAAATAATTTTTCTTCGATTTGAACCTCGTTTTTACTCGATTTTACTTGGATTTTTAGCTGTAGATTTCTAAAAATATGGGTAACATATTTTTAAAGTAAAGTTATAATTTTTCCCTTCTTTTTTGAAAATTCATTTTGGGGGTCCGTTTTGATCTCGAACCAAAAGTAGTCAATATAGGTATCGTTAGCTTTGTTTTGATGCATAGATTTCATATTTCTTGGTTTTAGTGGATTTCAGAATTATTTGTGGAAAGTAAGGTTGTGGGTTCAAAGTGTAGCAGATAGGTTTCGATATTCGAGGTAGGTTATGACTTAACTCTTTCAGACTGTGCTGGTAGTAAATGATGGTACAAAATGCATGTTAAGGGTGGAAAGTAATCATGAAAATGGTTATCTATGTGCTGTGCCCATGTGGGGGCCTATATGTGATGTAGTTGCTGAAATTGAGATATTATATGATATGTGTGACCATGTGGGGTCCTATGTGATATTGATAGTCTTAAATACATGTGGATAATTGTATTGTGTTGTTGAAATGCCCAATGCGGTACCATTGGTGTATTGTGACATATTCATACTTGTTGGCATATGAAACATGTGAAAATTCATGGATAGTGAAATTAATGAGTGGATATTGGCTCACATGGTTGAGGAAATATGTTATTATGATTGATTGTGGAAATATCTCATGTGGTTGGGTGGAAATACTCTTTATAATGGGTCGTGAACATTGCATTATCATCCTCATGGCATTATACACATAATTTCGCTTGTTTGTTGTATGTTTTGTATATACATATTATTGTTTGTCATACTTGATTTGTTTCTTATGTGCTTTAGAAATACTAGAAATACTAAAAATTCTGGAAATATTAAAAATATTAAATTTTATTACCTTTCTCGAGGGATGTGCCGGGAGGAGATATTGATATATGGATTGTATATTGGTTGACGAACCCCCCATGGGTCCCATGTCAGGAGGCTTGCCTCCATGGATGTATACGAAGGTTGTGCGATGATATCGTGCATCATCATCGTCATTATCATCATATATATTTCACTTGTTTTATTGTGTTTATGTTATGCTTGTATTGCCATATTGACTTTTCATCTATCTATTTATTCTATGTCTTGACGTGTTAATGTGTAGTTATTCTATCTTCCTTTGTTTGTACTTGATAATCTTGATTATACATGTTCCTCTTTTGTTCTACTTATATGTGATATTGTGTAAAATTGTATCCCTGTCTAGTGTATTGTTTATTATGTGTGGATATTGTAGAACTGTTAGTGTAAACGGTGTGGGCTATCGTTGTGGGACATTTTTTGAATGCAGGTGAAGTACCCTTAGTGTATATTTTGTATGCTTTATTTACTACTTTGCTTGGTTGGCCTATGATACCTACTGCCTTAGTGTATATTTTGTATGCTTTATTTACTACTTTGCTTGGTTGGCCTATGATACCTACTGAGTACTAGTGGACTGTACTCACGCCTACTGCGCCCTTTTTGGTGTAGGTCCTAGCTCGAGTGTGCCTTAAATTGGTTGATTTCAATCAGATTTCTCAAGGTAGCAGTTGAACATTCATGCATTTGGAGTTCACCTCTATCTTTCTATAGTAATTATGTCTTTATTTGTATTCGAAGACAGATGTTGACCTGGTGTGGATATTTCTGATGTATTTGAATCATGTTTTGTATTAGTAGTTCTTATACTATTGACACCTGATTTTGAGAATTTATGGTATTTGGATATATTTTTTCTGCATTGTTATAATTACTTGTATGGTTCAGCTTCATTCTAGAAGTCTTAACTTGGGGTACTTTTGTTTTTTCCTCTTTTCGTATCAGTTTGGGTAATATGCTTACTTGTTAAGACACGCCACGACAAGTGTCATCACGACCTTTATTTTTGGGTCATGAAATCCCCTATGTGTTTACATACTCTACTACTGCTTTTGATTTTGCATATGATACCCTTGTTGTTGCTCTTGATTTTTCTACCCCATAGGAGATTCTTTAGTGGTATATCAGTGTACCAATCTTTGTGAGGAATGAGATGTAATTACCGGTTCTGTCATTACTAAAAATATCTATGATAAAGGCATATAAATCTCATTCATCATATGTATTAGGATCAATAATTTAGTATGAGAGCGCATTTGATATGTACTAAGATCATACAATTCCCCTAGCACAAAGTTAAGTTAAAAGTTTCCTTACCATTTTAGGTTTGGGATAAGTTTAAACTAAGGTCAACTTAAAACAAACATTTCTCCTAGATTATAAAGAGTTAGAGTGCCCAATACCCAACAAATTTAAAATCTCTAAGTCTTCTTTCCAATGCAACCAATTGTTTGTTAATCTGCTTCCTGAGTAAAATTTTTTGATCATTTTACTAAAGTTTATTCGTGTTGAAAAACTGAGGGCGCCATAGTCGGTTTAGGTCGATGCAGCAACATGCACGTCGCTACAACAATATAACAACAATTTATAACCTTATTTTGATGGGTTTCAGCTTCCAAACTCCAAAATTTTATTCCAAATCACTAGAGAGGCGATTTTCTCTTGATTTGGGAGGAAATTCTTCGTTGAGGTAAGATTTTTACTTCTTTTTAATGCTGATTAATTTGTTTATCTTCTAGAATCATTAGAATGGAGAATCTATGGTGAAATTCTTATGGTTTATAACCTTGTGTTCATGAAGTTATGGAAAAAACCCATGGATATACGTATTTTCACCTAGAGTTGATCTTAGTTTATGAATTAACTATTTGTAGAATGAAATTTTGTTCTAAAACATGAAAGTTGACAGTTGGGGACTTTGAATTCAATAAAGATGGAACCTTTAGCATTAAAACTCAATTAATGGAGTTGAGTTGAGCTTGATAGAACTAATTTGATGATTAATTGACCCTTGGATAAATTTATAGGCCATGAATAAGTGTAAAATTAGTGGGTATGATTTTTCAATGTTTTTGTTTAAAGAGTCGTTTATTAATTACTCTTGTAATTGTTGTTTAATAGATGATTTATCCTTCGAAAATATGAAGAAAAAGGAAGACCATCCATGCTATAGTTTATTTTTTACAGCAGATTGGCGCCTTTGGTTTGAAGTCATATCCATAGTGTAGATTTGATGGTAAAAATTATGCTTAGGCATGAGGAAATGGAGTTTGGATGGATAAAACTCAAATTTAATATAATAAAGACCTAATTATGTGTTATTATGTTAATGTATAAATCCTTGATGGGTGTTTGTGTTTGTATGACTCTGGTAGATTCTAATGTGAATTATGTGAATATTGGTGATAAGGAGATTGTGTGATTTTATAATCTAATGATTTTGCCTAATTATCATAAAAAAGATGAACAGGGTTTATATGTGTTGGAATATGAGATAATCCTACTTAAAGTTAGTGATGAGAACTAATTATGGTATAAAGAGGCAAAGACATAACATAAGGTCCTAAAGTCAAGTTAGACTAAGGGTTAGGAAGTGAAACAAGGAGATCCTTTGTCTCCTGCTTTCTTTATCTTGTCTGCTGAAGTTAGAAAAGAGCTTTTAATCATCTTTTTGGGGATGATTCCTTTGTGGGTTATGGTATGCCTAAGTGAAATCCAAATCTCAATCACTTGGCATATGTTGATGAAACTATTATCTTTACTTTTTCTAATGAATATTCTCTTAGAAAAATTATGTTGTTCTTACAGGAGTATGAACAGGAATCTGGACAGAAGGTGAATAAGGATAAGATTTTTATCTATATGCACCATAATACTTTCAGGAGAGTGATACTACAGGTAGAACAGATCACAGGGATGGCTAAGGGTTCTTTCCTTATTAAATATCGTGGCTGTCCAATTTCATGTTCAAAGAAAAAAAAGAACTCTTTGCAGAATTAGTGAAGAAAGTGAGAAATAGAATTCAAGCTTTGAAGGGTAGATTATTGTCTTATGGGAGAAATAAGTACTAGTGAAAATTGTCTTACAAAGTATTCCCATATATGTCTTATCAGTAATTATCCCTCCTAAGAGCGTGTTTAAAGTATTGAAAAGATTGCTTGCAAGATTATTTTGGCATAATAAAGAATCAGGAAGAGTAAACATTGGTCTGCTTGGGATAGGATTTGTTTACCTAAAGATGAAGAGGGCTTAGGGTTTAGATCCATTGAAGTTGTTTACCAAGCTATGCATGCCATATTGTGGTGGAACTTTAGGACATAATATAACTTGTGGACCAACTTCCTTGGAAATATGGATATCAAAAAACAAATTCTAGCTTTGGTGCAATGAAGAGGGGGTTCTCAAGTATGGAAAGCTATGCTAAATAGTAGGGAGGAGGTTGAACAGTGCTTGTGGTGGGAACCAAAGAGTGGTACTTCTTTTTTTTTGGATTGAAAATTGGACCAGTTCAGGTCCATCATATCTACACCTCACCAAAGTTCAGTTTTGTCATCCTTTGAAAAACATTAGTGAATTTCTAAAAGAGAAAGGATGGGATTATGGAAAAATTTAGGAGATTGTCCAGAGTATGTAGTCAATTACGTTAGGAATAAATTGGAGCCAGTTGCCTATGATAATTCCATGGACAAACCTTGGTGGACTAAGAACAGTCAGGGTTATTTTACTACAAGAACTGCATAGGAGCTATTCAGAACTAAAGTTGCAATTAATGATGACCTAAAGTATATGTGGTGTAAAGAACTAACTTTCAAGTGTTCCTTCCTTGCTTGGAGAGTTTGGTTAAGATTGGTGCATGTAGCTTATTTAATGATCAAATAGGATTCTGAAACATCTGCAAACTATGAATGTTGTATCAATCCGGTGAGAGAAACTATTGAGCATTAGTTTCTGAAAGGTGAGATTGTCGACAAGGTGTGGAAGTATTACTCTGGTGCATAAGGTATCATAAATCAAAAACCTAATCCAAAGAAAATTATCATACTATGGAGAAATCAGGATGAGAATAATAGATTAAAAATTGTGTTCAATGTGATCCCTATATTAATTTTGTGGTTTATATGGAAGAGAAAGAACACCATACTTCATGGTGGCAGGTATCAAGAAAGGAAAATTTATTTGGAACTTGATTCTATAGTAGTTAAATTCCCAAAGTGCAGATTTAACATAGAGATGCATGGTCAAATATGGACTAAGATAATTGATGCGTTGCAGAAGCACAAGAGCTCTTGCATAATCAGAACAGTAAATTGGATACCCTCATATAAAGACTGGCTTAAAGATAACACTGATGGTGCTTCGAAAGGTAATCCATGCCCTAGTTATTTTGCATTTTGTATTAGAAATTGGAAAGGTGAGTTTTCGTCTATAAAAAGTTTTGTAATTCATGGTACTACAAGCTTGAAGGCAGAGGCTATCAGGGAGTGCTTAACTTAATGCAAAAAGAATGATATTAAAAAAATAGTGGTGGAATATGATTCCTGGATTATGGTGCAGATCCTTAGTGGAGTATGGAATGTCCTATAGAGTGTGACAATAGTGGTCAACTCTATTAGATCCCTAATGAATGTTATATCAGTAAGAGTAGTTTATTCCCTTCGGGAAGGAAACACTCTTGATTATTTTTCTAACTTAGCTATTCATTTTTGTAGGTGGATTTCAGTTTAATAACTTGGAAGAGGTTCCAATAGGTAGAAAAATCATTTATTTGGATTCTTTAGGTACACCAAACATCAGAAGGAGCATTCAGGACTTATGATAACAATGCATGGAGTAATATCTAGTAGTATAATAATCAGGTCAACATAAAAGAGAGAGGCACAGATTATTCTTCAATCAATTGCCAAGCAACGTCACTGTATAAGGTACATAGTATTTTATAATATAGTAAGCTAGTTACTATGACTAACTACTGTACAAATCGACAAAAAACATCATAAAAAGCAAAACAATAATGCAACAGTCCAACACATTTTCAAGCGAAAATCTAGTATGAAAATTGTTATTGTCGATTTGTATGTACAAGGTATTTATGAGTGTGATGGTCCCTTGAGTGGTAGCATTAGCCACACTTGGGCGAAGACGAACTAAAAGCAAGTCCTTTTTAGCATAAGACTCAGATAAATATAGGGTTAGCATCCAGTTCTGAGATTAAGGAAAAAGCAGTGATTAGCGATTAGAGGAATATAACTATGCAACAGCGTCGATTTATGATTATTGTTATTGTTGTTGTTTACATTGATTCCATGAGTGAACCAGGTCCATGTTCTTAATTGCTAAAGGTGGTTTTTGAATAAATCAAAATATTTGTTAATTACCATTATTGTTTATTTATTGTCCTTGAGTTGATCCAAGTTAAATTGGCAAATTCTTAGCATATTTGTTTTTGTTGTTCCCATGTTTGAATTGAGGCAAGAATATTGGTAGAGTTATAGATTTTTGACTTGAATATTATTAAGTGTTTATGGTAGTACTTTTTATAAAGTTCTAGTTATTGTGCTTATTTATTATTAAGGTTTATCAAAACAGATTATTTTATAATAACTATTGAAGTTAAACAAGTAAGGGTTATGTTGGATGATATTTAATGTGAGAGTTATGTTGGATGATATTTAATGTGAAGGGTGATGCATGATTGGTGATATTAAATGTGAAAGGTATAAAGGAAATGTCAATGGTATATACCGCCTACTAGTAATGGATTAGATATGACTGTCAATAGGAATAAAAATAGAATACTCTTAGGTAACACAAGTGGATGAAAGTGATGGTGATTAAATTATTTTATAAGTTGTCATGCTTTCTATCTGTGATTACTATATTGTGTTTATGTGATCTAACATAGATCGGCTAATGATACCTAGTAGTATGTATTTTTGTACTAATACTAATCATTCTATACCCTTTTTGGTGTATAGTCTCATTGCATGATTAGTTGATGTTTCTTAGTTGATGCGAGTAGTGGTCTCCATCAGCTTCTATTCCTCTCATTCTATGGTAGAAGCTGTGTCCTGTTTTTATAGACCATTTGATTAGAACACTCTTGTACCTATTTAGACTAGGTTCTTGGGGAAGTTTTTTCTTTGTATTTAAATATAAGACTTATTATATTACTTGATGACTTAAGGCTTATTCTATTACTTGATGACTTCCACATATTTTTTTTTAAAAGAGATGTTAAGTGGTTCTCCTATCTAGGTGAATTAGACTAGGCGCCCTCACGATTCAGTAATTTGGGTCGTCACAATTTGATATTGATCCTAGGATACTGATCTCCCAATATAAGAGCAAATATTGAGTAGAGTCCTATGGATTAGTGCATTGATATTTATATCTAATCTTCAAAAGCTCTGAGGCATTTTAGGATATTGTTGAACTTCTTTATTTTCTCTTGTGCGGTTTGTACAATTACTTATATGGGTTGAATCTAATTGATATCTCTACAATTATAATTGGAATCTAGTCAATTCCAATTGATATCTTGAGGAGTTCGCAATTGAAACCTAGTTGTTTCCAATTGGTATTGTCTATAAGGGCCGAAACTTATGATTGTTATATAAGTATGATGAAATTAATTGGTTGTAACTTTATTGGTATGATATAAGATGTAATTGCAATTTAAGTTGTTTGGTTAAATTTCAACCATGATAGGTAAGGTTGCAAGTTGTTGTGCATTTTGTAGCGTGTAAAGGAATTTGAGAAGGTCTGTTGATTGTATTATTGGTAGTATCATGAAGTTTTGATTTGGTGTTTAAGTTGATGAAGTTGATGCTTATATTAGTTGCGGTTGATTGAATTGTGTGAATTTTGAAAATTATAAAAGGTGGTAACTGTTGACACTCAATTTTGACCTCTCGATACTCCTCCCAAGCTGCTATTTTATCAAAAGTTATTAATTTCGAATATTAATATATTTTATGTATTATTTTGGTATCTAAGAATATTGATGTGTTATTCTTCTTCCTATCTTCTTCCCCTCTCTTCATCCTATCTTCTTCTCCCCCTCTTTATTTTTATAACCAGACCAACAACCACAACTGACAACCTCTTTCATCCCACCAATTATCGTCGCTGCCAGCCACCACTGGCTGACCAAATGCCTCCAGCATCACCCGTGTCTCTTCTCCCACATCAGACTCACCAACACCCTTCTCTCTTCTTTCTCCTCTTTCTGTCGCCGCTAGCCATGATAAATCCACAAAATCACCACTGCCGTCGGTGAAATAGCCACCAACAGCCGCCACACCTTTCTCCGCTATTGCCGCAACTCCCTCTGGTGAATTTTCTCTATCTTCATCGTGTTTACCTCACCGGAGGCGATGACGGGTAAGGCGCTGATAATAACCTCACCGAAAATATCTTGTTTTTACGATGATTTCTTAGAATTCATCACAAGTTTTACCTTATTTATTTTTGTTGTTAATCTTATTATTAATTTTGTTCTAATTTTTCTTTTGTGATTTGAAATTGACAAAGCTTGGCTGATGTTTTTATCCGATTTCGTATGATTTGGATGCATTAACATGCTTAGATTATCATATGTGAAAATCCCTAAATTCTATCAACATTGACCTTAATCCTCCATGTCTAGGTGCTACTTTTATTCAATTTTGAAAATTCTTATTCCTTCGGTTGTTTATTGAAGTTGTTGTTTTTGCTAATGTTTCCCAATTTGATTGATGACAGTCTAAGTATAATAAAAATTCTATTTACGAATTCTTCTATAATATGTTTAGCTAAGTTTGGTCATTTTACTGCTTGCTCACTAATTCTAGCGTGTCTCTATTTCTAACTTGGCTGTCGTAATTATGTATATTTTGATTAATTAGTTGATTATGGGATTGCTGGAATTAATATATTATATTCCTTAATTCAAAATTGTGTGATGGCTTCAGAATTCATTTATTTTGGTGAACTCCCCGATTTCTTGATTCCTTTACTTATTTTCCTTCCTTTATTTGGTTTAAGTAGATTTTCTTTATCAATTTATTTATGGTAACTAGTTTTAGGCCTAATTGATTCACTCTATTGTTTCAAGGAAAAGAAATTCCTTTAATTGATTTCCTGAATATTTTCATTCTTTTAATAATTATTCTCTTTTACTAGATAAACACATCATTCTCCTCTCCTTAAAGATACCTTTGATCATCCTTTCCTACTCTCTCATATACTATAGCAAAAGTCTTTTGTATCTCCTACTATTTGAAAATATATGTTTTAGTACTGGCTTTCAGCATATTTTTGTCTGGCTTGAATTACAATATTTTTGTTGGGACTATACGGTTTGCTTGGTTATGCTTCTTTCAATTTTCTTGTTACTTCACTTAATCAGTATATTTTTGAACTCATGCAATTAATTAATGCATATCTATTAATTTGAGTATTTGTGGTGTTTATTTTTCGTTTGACTCTAGTAAATTAAAAATACTTGTATGGATTTTGCCTTATTCGTTTACTGGGATGCATATCATGTCTTGTTTGAGTTGTTTGACATCTTGTGTTACTTCGTATGAATTATTTAGAATAGTTTGCTTTTGTGTTTGGTGTATCCTTTCATAATCGACAGATTCAAATGCCATTTCGTTGAAGAGATTGTTCTGGACATGAAATAAGAGAATCTTTTTTTTCATCTAAATTTTTATTTATTTAGTCTGTAATAAATTTTGTATAAACCTCTACTATGTAATAATAAATTCATGGGGGCCGAAGGGAGGTGAGGGAGGATAAATTTTTTTTTTTAGGATCAATAATAACTTGTGTGGTCATTTAAAATCATGTTTTAGGAATTACTAATTAACTTTTGGCCTAATTTAATCTCAACATATTTGGTTAAGTTTCAACATTTTTGCATGTCTATTAAGCAATAAAATATGAAGTCATTTTTTAAGCAATTAAATAAATTTTCAACGTGTTTCTATTGACGTCCGGCAATGTGAAAAATTATTTTTGAATTATTAAACAAATCTCCAACAGGTTTATTAGTTTTCCACACCCAAAAATCAGCCTTTTTAGCAATTAAATGTAAATTCAGCAATATTTTATTAATTTTCAGCAGTGATAAAAATACTTTTCAACAACTAAAACTGAATTTTTAGCCTTTACATAATATTTTCAGCAATTTAAACTTTCCAACAGTTAAATAATATTTTTTTAACACTGAAATGTCAACTTTCAATTTTAAATAAGTATTTTTCAACACTTTGATTTATTTTCCAGCACTTTATTATACTTTCAACACATTTAGTTTATTTTTAGTATTTAAATTTACTCTCAACATATTTAGTTTATTTTTTTCTGAATAAATGCATTGTTCCCATCCTGAACTGTAAACGAAATTGCTGAGACATACCCCTACTTAAAGGAGGTTCTATTACCTCACTGGACTAATTAAAACTATATTTTTGACAACCTTAAGTGCCTACGTGGCACATACGTGTGCCTACATGGACCTTCAGTATGTTGATTCACGCAGTGTACCATGTAGGCCTTAAGGTTATCAAAAATACGGGTTTAATTAGTCCAGGGGTAATAAGACCCACTTTAAATTGGAGTGTCTTAGCAATTTTATTTATAGTTCAAGGTAGAAATAGTGCATTTTTTTTTTCAACATCTAATTTTAATTTTCAGAATATTTAAATTATATTTATCAGAAACAAGATTTTAACTTTTAGTATTTAAATTATATTTTTCAGCACTGTAATAATATTCCTAGCAACTAAATTTATTTCTTAACACGTTTAACTAATTGGAATCAACTGACATCACTTATCTAAATTCCCGACAATGTCTATTATGTTTTGACATTTTGAATTGGCAGTGCAAATAACTATTTGTCACTTAGTATCATTCCTATAGATTTTAATTATAAAAAATGAGTAACAGTTGTTTTTAAGCATGTCAATCACTTAACCAATCTTTAATTAATCAAGAGGCTTGTTTGAAACCCTTACATACTAATTATTTGTCCAATGTGTTTTTCTTGACACGGGACTTAAGTCTAATTAGGAAGCCTAGTGTTGTTTGTCTAGATCCTAAGTCCAACTAGACAAGTCCAATGCTTCTTGGAAATTAAGTTGGGACGGATAAGCATTTAGGGTACGCTAGTTTTTTTTATCATTTTCTAGAATGTCTCTAAATTTAATAAACAAACTAGGTGAGGGTGGGGGTGGGTGGGTAGACTTTCAAAAATGATGGAAGTTGACCTGAGCATGATTCGACAACGCGACATACGACATTGTCTCCCGTTATATATCAGGTGCTGGCTTGAATAATAAAATAATAAAAACTTGTCCAACTTTTAGAATTTGTTGTCTCTTTACTTTTCATTTTTAATTTGTTTGGAGTAGTTTAAGTTTGATAATTGAATGAATTGTGTGATATTGTTGTGTCACTTCTGTTTCCTTGTTTGTCTAATTTATATGTAGGCTTTATCACTCAGATAATTGATAGCTAAAGAATAATTAAATTACATGTCCTGTTTATTCATATTTTTTCACTTAGTAACATTAAGATAATTAAACAAGTGACCTTTGCTTATCACATAGAATTCCCACATAAAAATATTCGATCGAGAACCACATCTGTGGATCTCGAAAGGTGCCTAAGACTTTTCTTTTGAGGTAATGACGTAGACTAATTAACTAATTCATAATTAGCCTAGAATGGTGTCCTAATGCACCTTAATTTATTAGGTGGCAACTGTTCACTCTTTAAACTATCCCAAAAAGAGTTATCACATCGTATCTCTCTTTTCGCGAGAAAAGTGGGGCGCGACAACATGACGACTCTGTTGGGGATACTTAGGTTCTAACCATTACGAGTTTGTGTTTTATGTGGGATTCTATTATTTGTCTGAGTTTATTTTTCTGATAGTTGTGTTTTTCTGTAATATTATTTGTTTTAACATCATGATTTATTTTTTATATGTTAGTCCTTTCCCCTTTTTTCTTTATGTGTTTTTATATATCTCTCCATGTCTATCCCTTTCCATCTTTTTCCTTATTGCTTGACTATATGTTATCTCATTTTTGTATTTAGTTACTTCTTATACTACTGAATATGTTATTGTATTTCTCGCTATGTGCTACATGTTACTGCTTTTTATAATTGTCATTCCGCTCATATTTTCCTCCACTTGGAGCCTGTTTTTATTTTTCTTTAAGAACGATTGCGTGGTTGCACGGACGTTCATTCCTAAAACATCCTATGGATAATGCCTCATAAATCGATCGATTAGCGATGCGCAGGCAGTCATGAGCTTTTTCTCTCTCAAGTTGTCTGCTTGAGGAAACCTTGTCAATAAACCACTCTCATTCTCTAGAACTTAATCGTATATTTCTTTACTAAGAAATATGCATCCTGATAATTTAGAGTGTTCATGACTTATATGCATATGTTAGTTTTTTTTTTAAATTTGTTTTTACATTTGTATTTGACAACCCTCCTTGATTATTTCGTCTGTAATTCATCTCCACCTGCTATTTGAATTTCTATAAAATCTTAAATTTTTGAACTACACCTGACCTGATTCTCGTTCTAACCAAATATGTAGACAATTCTTTGTAAGGATACGGTCTTCCTTTTCCCTTCCCCTTTACAAAATATCCTACTATTTTAAAAAACGTGAAACAATCTTTATCATTCCAATAATTTTTCTATCAAATCATATTCTCTTTCTTTCGCCTTTTTCATAATGTCATAAGGGTGAAAGAGATCCTTTTGGGGTTATACAAATGATTTTTACAATCTTTCGAATTGTTCGATGTTTAAAACTAAATGTCTCTATCGAGTAAATTCTTCAAAATTGTTAAAACTTTTCAACTCTTCAACCTTTCAACTTTTTTCAAAATAATTTTTTTAAAATATTCTATGCCTTTTTAACATCTTTTCATTTTTTACTTGTTCACCTCCATCAACTTTAAGTACAAACTTAGTACCTAGGTCTTGCTTAGAACCTATCTTTTATCTTTTGATATCGATTCACTTTTCAAGCTTAAGTTCTAGCCCACCCATTCGTCTTAAAGTCCTCTTTGATAAGATGACTCATTTTGTCATACTTTATCTTTTCGTATTGGGTTTACTACTACAAGTTCATGCCATTTGGGTTGAAAAATGCTTAAAGCCTATCTCTATCTTTTGATCTTAGTTCACCTATCAAGCTTAAGTTCTAGCCAACCCATTCATCCTAAATTCCTCTTTGATAAGATGACTATATTTTCATACTATCTCTTTTCTCATTGGGTACACTCACTCCTATTTTGTTCAATTTACTATTTTTATTTATCGGTTGTCTAGCATTTGAACATCGACTCGACTAAAAATCTGTGATATGCTTAATATCTAGAAAAATTTCATTCTATTCTCATCCACGTCAAAACACTATTCGGACTGTATTTTTTTATTCTCGTCTTATCCACTACCAAAGAAAAATATTTATGTTGTGTGTCATGTGATCATTATAAAGTGTAATACCCTGTATTTCCCTAGCATAATTTAAGTCCCAATACATGAGTATTCATATATAAAATTTTTGAAATACCCATTATTTTTTAGTTTAGAGCCTGCCATTGCGTAGGAAGTTCAATAAGCTTTCCAACGATGTAAAATTTATCTTAATTCGTTAACTGAGTAAGAAGTTATGGAAATTTTAAGTTTCAGACGTAAAACACCGTGATTTGGGCCCGTAGCGCATCGCGGAGAAGTGTAAAATTACAATTGTCAAATTCCAGTGAGACTTTGAGATTCCACCGCGTCGCGGTGATATCCCATTTCACATTTGGCAATTTTCAGTGAGCCTCCGCGACAATGGCGCGTCGCGGAGGTGACCAAAATGACATTCCAAAGGCTTACCACAATTTTCCCGCATTGCGCCAAACTTCCAGGTCCCAGTTGTCAATTTTCAGTGGCCTGACGTGATAGTATTGCATCGCGTCGGAGCCAAAAATCAGGATCTTCAGTTTTCAGCCCGAGTTTTAAAATTTGTTTAGGGGTATTTGGGTCTTTTTTCACGGATCTAATCAACCTAAAACACGAGATTTAACCCCTAAGTGAACTAAATACTCATCATTTATTCAATTTCTCTTAAAATTAAAAATCCCCTTCTCAAGAACAAGAAACTCTAGCTCTCAAATTCAAGGCCATATCTCAAGAACTTTCCACCAATCCTCTCAAATTCATTAACCCAGGTATGCTAAATGTTCATTCATGGGTTCCTTTCACCCATGGAGTCTAAGTATATGATTTTAATTACAAATTTATGATCTTTTCAAGTTACTCTATTTTTAAATTAAGTTTTCAACCATGAATCTCCATGAACTATGATTCTACACCATATATGAATGGAATTGTTATTGTTATTCAATTCCCCATGTTTTAATATTATCATTCATTGAATTAAATCATGATTTAGTGCTATTCATATTGAATCCATGCTATTACTACAAGTTCCATAACATTCCTATGATTTGATTAAACTACGAACTACAAGTGTTTGATAAAATGCCTACAAGAATGAGTAGTTGATAAAGGTTTTCATGCTAAGTCCTCTAAGTTTAATATTGTGATACTATTTTTGCTTTTGAATCCTGGGTGTATTGAATACCCAAAAATCATAGCTGTTTACTTAGTATCGCCTCAGTATCTTCAGAACAACTTCAGAATACATCATGACCATTACTTGATCAGTCAATTAAACTCAGAAATAGTCAGTAACTCAGTGTCATTCAGATGCGAGTAGGATTTAGCACCGAGCGAGTGTAGGGATGACGGCTTCCCCGTCAGATAAGAAGATTCATTAGTAGCAGTCCCTATACTCCAGAACTACGTAACCAGCATAGGATATGAGAAATCACCCGTTAGTTTAGGCTTGACTATCTCGCAGGGGTCACCCATCAGATTAGGCTTGACACCTTTCGTCCTTTGGGGTAATACAGTATACCAGACTAGTGGATCCACATAGACAGTGTTGGTACCCGTGGCACAGTATTACACCCTTCCAACTGGGGTTACAGGTTGGACCCCAATTAGCTCAGATTGGAGAATGTCGGTTAGATGATATCTCCCACAGTCTCAGTCCAATAATCAGATCAGTAGTTCAGTCTCAATATTTTTTGACCAAGGCATATAAATATCAGTTATTTTAGTATTTCAGTTTACAGACTTCTATTCAGTTCATGTTATATGCTTGGTCATACATCCTCAGTATCTACAGATTTTACGTACCTTCAGTATTTACAGACTTTCATGCATACACAGTATTTATAGATTTCACATATTTTTAGTGTCTACGGATTTCATGCTCTCTATTCAGTATTTCATGTTTTACATGTATATTCAGACAATTACTATTCCTGTTCATAAAACGATGCATGTCAGCCTACCTCATTTAGTATACCGGTACATTAAAAGTACTGATCGCATACCTTTATTTTGCACTATGATGTATTATATCATAGGTTCTGACACGCAATTCTTGGATCACGCTTAGACTTCTCAGACTCTCAGCAGTTGTAGCGGTGAGTCCTCATATTTTACTTTATATCTTTAGTTCAGTAGTTAGTTGGGGTCTGTCCCATCAACTCACAGCCATACAGTTTAGAGACTTTAATATATTTCAGTTAGTTATTCAGTATTCAGACTTCAGTTTTCATGTCAGTCAGTTATTCAAATTTTCTTTATCTTATCAGATTTAGCTAGTCATTTCTTCAGATTCATAATTCAGTATTTGTTTCAGATGTTAAAACCTTATGGCATATCAGTTATTCTTCCGTATTTATGATTATGTTATTTAGTGATCACAGTAGGTACTAGCTCATGGGTTAGATTATGGTCCCTCGAGACTGTAAGCACCGTGTGACACCCAGGGTGTACTCTCGGGGCGTTACATAAAGTAATCCTAATCAAAATTGCACAAATGAGGTTAGGAAAGTCTAATTCCAAACTTCTATTGTGTCAAGCTAAAACTTGGATTATATTATCATAAGTCATTGATTTGTCATCCTAGGCCTACCTCTACCTTAACAAGGCTCCGTACATTATAGGACGTTTTATTCTAACAAATTAATGTATTTGTTATTTCACTATATGTCATCTTTACCTTACTAACTTGATTTTTTAAAATTTATTTCCCCCATACCCAAGGATTGATTCGTGCATTCTCTTGCCTATCACGTCAATTTAAAAGATCTCAGACTCCTTCTCTTAAGCTTTATGACCAAGGTAAGGAAATGGGTCATAACAGTGCCACTAGTGATGAGCATCATGAGATGTCTTAAGAATGGAACAAAGAATCACCCAATTATAAGGGGAATTTTCATAAGTCCGTAACTTGTCTAATCTATTCCTTGCTTTAAATAATCCTTTCGAGCCACAAGCTGAGGGTAACACTACTACCCAATCCCATGCAACCCTCACAAGCCACCCCTTACCATCACTTCCTATCCCACAACCACCAAATAATCCAATCCATATATATACGCTTCCTAAAAATAACTAATATCCATATTTTTGTCCACCATAATTCCATATATATTCAGCTCTGCTAAATTCTCAAATAAAATCATATGCCCACAATATAACGTCAACGTTTAGCATGAATATGTCTCATTCTCATGATCCATGCAATCTTACTTTAAATTCAATTTCTGTCAAGACAACCCCATTCACCCACCACTAATACAAGTCTGAACCTAAAAAAAAACCAATAATGCAATTTGTGGTTGAAAAGTTGGAACAACTTGAATGTAGTAAGGGGTTGAAAAGGCTAAGTTACGAGGACTTGTGCATACATCCCGACGTTGAACTGTCGGAGGGGTACAAACCTCCTAAATTTGAATTGTATAATCGAACTGGAGACCCAAAACCCTATTTGAACTATACTGTGACAAACTAGTATGAGTTGATAAAAATGAGCAGATTCTTATGAAGTTATTCATGAGGAGCCTCACTGGAGATGCTTTATCATGGTATATCACACAAGATGCAAGAAAATAGTCAAAATGGACTGATATGACCTCTGATTTTATTGAAAGTTTTGGGCTACTGTTGAGAATGCACTTGATTGGTTCTACATTCAAAAGTTAAAGAAGAAACCTACAAAATTATTTTGAGAGTATGGAATGAGATGGATATGTGAAGCTTTTAAAGTGCGCCCTCCTCTAGAGGAAAATTAAATGAAAGAATTTTTTATGTATGCCCAAGAGACACAATATTATGAAAAGATGGAGCTTATAGAATATTGAAAGCTTGTTGACATCATCAAGTTGAGTGAAAGAATTGAAGAAGGCATTAAAAATGGCATGATAATAAATTTGGAGGCGTTGCAAGCGACTAAGACTTCTCAAGTTGGTGAGAACAATGACATGAATGAAGTAAATGTTGTTTTGACTACACAAGATCTTAAGACCCCTCTGATTTACCAAACACCACTTCCTTCACTTTAATACCAAATACCCACACATCAAGCACCTTCATATCCATTCCCCAAAGTGACATACAATTACCCGATACTATCTTATAATCCTACCAACTATCCTGCACAACCTACGTACTTTTAAATTCCTACAATTACATTCTAACAATCACTATCTTATCAAAATCCACCAACAAATCAATGATCCATTCAATACGTCAGACATCGAGTTAAGTTTCAGGAAAATCCACCAAGACAACACACTTTGGTTGAGCCTATAGTCGAACTTTATGTGTGATTAAGGATTGCTGGATATATCATCCCAATCCTTGAAATTGTAATGAATATATATGCAAAATGGCTTGATTATTCCAAAGTTTGTACTTATCATTCAGGGATGAAAGCGCACACTACAGAAGAATGTCATGCTTTAAGGATAAAATTCAAGCACCGATTGATATCAAGGTGATAAATGTGACAAGGCCAAATCTTGATGTTGATTAATTTCCTAAGCATGATTGGTACCTATCTAAAGGGTTATCATGTTGTTTCTTCATTCCCAGCTCCCAAGAACTTGAAATTACTTTATTTTTTACATATACTTAGAATCATATGAATTTTCTTTGATTTCGTCTTATGCAATTCAAGCTACGTTTGACTTGATTTCCATTTAAGAGGAATATGTAGGCTCTCTTATGGATTTCGATCTTATCATAATGGAATTCTCCTATTTTCCTTGGAGCATGTAACTTGGGTAGAACTTTTGAGTGGATCTCAAAAATTCTATCAAGAAATATTTCTACAAGGTCAAGGCTAGCAAGATTAAGGACTTGAAACTGGGAAAAAATATTTTGAGGAATCGTCAAAAATTTCATCAAGGTTGCATATCAAGAGAGCGGTATAGAGTTTTTGACCAAAGACAACGGATTCAAGACTTAAAGCAAGGAACTGGCAGAAACACGAATCAAATCTTTCCTTTTTTTTAAACTAATAATTTTTCTTTGACTACAAAAATAGAGTGACAGGTAAGAATCTTGAGTATGTATACACTATCAGGAGATATATAAGACTAAGCATTGTCGTTTTGTATTTTGAATAAGATAAAAACTATCCTATTTTGAAAATTATCCAAAGCTAAGCATTATTTTTGGAAATTTGATGGGGTTAAGAAAGACTTTATCAAGAAACTGTCTAAGGTCTAAACATTGTCCTTGGAAAGTTAATTGAGTTAAGTACTACCCTCGCTCGAGAAATTTTCTGAAGCTAAGCATTATTTTCAAATATCTGATGGGGTTAAGAACGAATCTATCAAGAAACTGTCTGAGGCTAAGCATCATTCTTAAAAAGTTAATTGGGTTAAGCACTACTCTCTTTCGATAAATTGTCTGGAGCTAAGCATTGTTTCGTAAATTTGATGGGTTAAGCACGACTCTATCAAGAAATTGTTTGAAGCTAAGCATTGTCCTTTGGAAGTTGATTGGGTTAAGACATTATCCTTTCTCAAGAAATTGTCTGAAGATAAGCATTATTTTTGGAAATTTGATGGGGTTAAGCACAACTCTATGAAGAAATTGTTTGAGGCTATGCATTGTCTTTGAAAAGATAATTGGGTTAAGCACTACTCTCTCTGGAGAAATTGTTCGAAGCTAAGCATTGTTTCAGAAATTTGATGGGTTAAGCACGGCTCTATTAAGAAACTCTCTGAGGCTAAGCATTGTTCTTTGAAAGTTGATTGGATTAAGCACTACCTTAACTTAAAGATTATTAGAGGCTAAGCACTGTCATTTGAAAGTTGATTGGTTTAAGCATTAGTCAAAGACAAGTATTATTTTCTAGATACTGAACATGCTAAGCACAACTACCTAAGGCTATTGCTTTACTGGATATTGTGTGGGTTAAGAACGACCTTTCCAAATTTATACGAGCAAAGCATTTCTCACTTATAGCAGATATACTTTCTTATCTCCTCTCATCATTATTATTACATATTATGTTTGTTTTCATCGCATTGTTTAATCTTCTGACTGTGCTAACCATTTTTATCTAGTTTTGTTAAAAGTAGCAGGCAAAATGAAAGACATTTGAGAATTATTCCCCTTCCGACTCTGAAACATAATTTTTTTATCCCAATATTTCAACCTATTTATATTTCACCTATAAAAATCGCTCATACTCCAACCTTGCAAACCCATGCTCCACATTCATCAATTTTCTTTAGGAATCTCATTCATTCCTAAATCTAAAACTACACACGACCTGATTCTAGTAAAACTCGAGATGTGTAGGCGACTTAAAACCAAAGTTTCTGCCACACTATTTTAATAACTCTCGTTGCTTCTATTCTAGCAAATCATTTTCTCGGTCGAACAAAATTGACTACTATGTCAACTTTTGTTGCTCGACAATTATTTTATCATTCTCGAGCAATGAAGGGCCAGTTGCTCTCGATACTCCTCCCAAGCTTCTACTTTACCAAAAGTTATTAATTTCAAATATTAATATATTTTATGTATTATTTTGGTATCTAATAAATGTTGACGTGTCACATTCAAGATTTTAAAAAATTATAATTCATTTTTATTACTTTTATGTTATCATTTTTTATTATATATAACTTACTAATTTAAATATAATATTTTACATAATTTTATTAATATTTATCAAATTATTTTCGCAAATATGCACACCGACAATTTAAAAACACTTTCTATTCTTCTTCTTCTTCTTATTATTATTATTATTATTATTATTATTATTATTATTATTATTATTATTACCATTATTATTACTATTATTTTTATTATTACTATAATATATTATTTGTCATTAATTTTATTTACATAACTTATTCGTAATAATTTTTTGTAACATTGGTTAATCTTGTTATTATTGCATTTATATACATTTATTAAATAACAACTCAATTCAATTCAATTTTTACAATTTATCTAATTTTAGATATTTTTATACCAAAATTTATGTGAATTTCAGCCTAAATTAACCTCAATTTTGCCCCACATTGAAATTCCTAATTTTAACTTAATTGCATGACCCAATTTCTGACCCATATTCTATTTCTAATCTCATCCATTACACAAATAAGATCCAACAACTCAGATTAAAAAAAATCCTTTTTTTCTCTCCCTAAACACAACAAATCAGTCGCCCCCTATTTTCTCTCTCTTCTCTCAATTCCTCGCCGCCGGTCGACCAGTGATGCCGTCGATGCCATCTTTATCCCTATTATCTTCTCCCCTCTCCATCCTATCTTCTTTTCCCCTTATCATTTTCCATAACCAGACTAATAACAACCGCTGAAAACCTCTTTCACATCACCAATTATCGCCTCTGTCAGCCACCATTGGACGACAAAACGCCTTCAGTTCCACCCATGTCTCTTCTCCTACACCAGCCTCACCAACACCTTCTTTTTTTTCCTCTCTTCGTCACGTCCAACTACGACAAATCCAAAAAAACCACCACTGTCTCTGGAAAACTAGCCACCAACAGTCGCCACATCTTTCTCCACTACTGTTGAGACTTCCTCTGGTGAATTTCCTCCGTTTCCATCGTGTTTTCCTCACCGGAGATGATGATCGGTGAGACACTGATAATAACCTCATCGAAAATGTCTATTTTTATGATGATTTCTTAGAAATCATCACAGTTTTTACCTTATTTATTTTTGCTGTTGTTATTCTTATATTTGATTTTGTTCTTATTTTCTTTTATGATTTGAAATTGACAAAGCTTGATTGATGTTTTTATCTGATTTGTTGTGATTTGAATTCATTAACATGCTTAGATTATTATATGTGAAAAGTCCTAAATTCTATCAATATTGACCTTAATCCTCCATGTCTAGGTGCTACTTTTATTCTATTTTTAAATTCTTATTTCTTCGATTGTTAATTGAAGTTGTTGTTTTTTCTAAAGTTGCCCAATTTGATTGATGACAGTATGGGTATGATAAGAATGCTATTTTCAGATTCTTCTATATCATGTTTAGGTAAGTTCAGTCATGTTACTGCTTGCTTACGAATTCTAGCGTGTCTCTACTTCTAACTTGCCTGTTGTAATTAAGGTATGTTTTGATTAATTAGTTGATTATGGGATTGCTGGAATTAATATATTCTATATCTTGATACAAAATTGTGTGACAACTTCAGGATTTGTTTATTTTTGGTAAACACTCGATTTCATGATTCCTTTTCTTATTTTTCTTCCTTTATTGGGTTTAAGCAGATTTTCATTATCCATTTATTTATGATAAGTTTGACTAGTTTTAGGCCTGATTGATTCACTCTACTGTTTCAAGGAAAAGCAATCCCTTTGATTGATTCACTGAAATTTTTCATTCTTTTAATAATTATTCTCTTTTACTATATAAACACATTATTCTCCTCTCTTTAAAGACATCTTTGATCATCCTCTCCTACTCTCTCACACACTAAAGCAAAAGACCTTTTATTCATCTCCTACTCTCCGAAAATATATATTTTGGTATTGACTTTCAACATATTTTTGGCTTGATTTTCTGGCTTGAACAATAATATTCTTGTTGGGACTGTATGGTTTGCTTGGTTATTCTTTTTTAATTTTTCTTGTTACTTTACTTAATCGGTATGTTTTTGAACTCATGCAATTAATTAATGTACGTCCATGAATTTGAGTATTTGTGGTGTTTATTTTTCATTTAATTCTAGTAAATTAAAAATGGTTGTATGGATTTTGCCTTAGTCGTTTACTTGGATGCATATCATGTCTTGTTTGAGTTCTTTGAACATCTTGTGTCACTTCGTATGAATTGTTCGAAATAGTTTGCTTTTGTATTTAGTGTATCCTTTCATGATCGACAGGTTTAAAAGCCATTTCGTTGAAGAGATTGTTCAGGACATGGAATAAGAGATTTTTTTCATCTAAATTGCTATTGATTCAGTCTGTAATAAATTTTGTATAAACCTCTACTATGTAATAATAAATTCAGGGGGGGGGGGCAGTGATTATGTTAATCACCTCGGCAAAAGAATAATTTAGGATCAATAATTACTTGTGTGGTTGAAGGTTTTGGGGTGGGTTGTTCCTCGTCTCATGGAACTGTTCCCAGAATGACACACGCAACAAGAACTAGGATATAAATAAGATAACAAGTATAGGAGTACAGAAAAGTAAAGACACGGGATTTTTACATAGAAACTCCTTTCTTGAGGGAGAAAAAACCATGACCTGCCTCCAAGATTTAAACTCCACTACATTCAAGCAACTTCTTGAATACAGACTCTAAGGATTAGCCTCTTAATCATTTATTTCCTAGCAATAACTCTATTACAAAGAAAACCAAGTAGTGACTCTACTGCTTCCACCCTCCAGAGACCTCTAATTAGACTCCTCAAGCTAACCCTAACTTGACTCAATCACCTAAATCTAGATGATTACAACAAGAGACAATACAACCACACCTATTGTCAATCATAAGCAATGTAGGCAAGCATTTAAGTATGGAATACAAAGATTCGACTATAATAAGGAAGTAAAGATCAACTCGATGAACAACAGGTTCCCTGTTAAAGTTTTAGCCTTTGATTGCTGTGCTGCTCCAGTTCAAAAAGATTTTTAATTATGAGTATATGGAAGTGTTGTTTTTCTTGTTGTGAAAAATTAGCATTATATATTGTGACACAAGAAAACCCTAGAGACAATCTCATTGGTTGAGGGAAAAATGTCGCAACAACTTTTCACCAACTTTTGTACTAATTGTCAGTTGGACTGTTGACTGTGACAGCGACCAGTGAGCCCAACCTATTCCCTTATGCGTAGAGGCCTTTGTCATCACTACAAGGGCTTCAGGGAACAGGTCCCAAGTTATCAATTTGTCAATTATAAAAACTAAGTACTTAACAATTTTTCCCTTTTTGATGATAACAAACCCATAAAATCAGATCAGCATTCTCAAATCTTTAGTCAATTTCTACACAGCACAACCTACCCTTCAACAGTACAACATAAGTAACAAGAGAACATACCCAACCAGTTTCCCAACCAATTTTCCTATCACTGATGCCCATAAAAGTGCAGATATCCTCCACCTTATTCCCCTTATCAATGAGTAATTAAGTTCCCTTAAGTGAGAGAAACCCTATCCTTATCAGCACAACCCATAGACTACATATCTATATAACATACCATACATATACAACACCACAACTAACGGTCTACACATTAAGTAATAACTGACGTTCATACCACACATATACAACACCATAGCTGATAGCCTACACATTAAGTTACAACTGACAGTATATATATCTATACAAGATACTACGCATATCTACAAATCTAGCCTACATATTAAGTTTTCCCCCTTTTGACACCATCTAAAAGGTTAAGCAGTAAACCAGGCATAGATAATCCATACCTTTTAATCCATGGCCATTGAGGCAACACTTACATGAGCAAGAGAGAATTAGATGTAAACAGGAGAAATGATGAAACAAAAAGAGAAGTCATCCATTTAGGCATCAGATAGTACCACAAACCACTTACACAAATAATAACTACAAAAATATTAAAAACAATTATGCCAATCATTCACCAAACACAAAAACAATTGAGGGAACTAAGGAGATAACTAGGAAGAGGGAACTAGACAGGATATGATTTCAGGGTGGAGCGCTAGACATATATTCATAGTTTTAGATTCCTCCACCCTTTCCTACAGGGTATCACTTTGCAACACACACTTTCTATCCTAAAATTGTTTCCTCTTCACCTCCTATCTGCTAAAGCAACCTTCAACACACTTATTTCTATATCTCGCAGAGCAAGTAAAGCAGTCAGAGTTTATAGTTCTTTATTCAACCAATTTTTTTCATTCATAAAGTCAAACATCAGAGACACGGGCTCTCTATCACCCATCCTAAAAAGAAAATCATTTTTACCATGAGCTGAGATACCATACATTTCCTTCACTAAATCAACATTCACTTTCCTACAATCAATATTGAAGTAATCATACACCCTATCCATCTAGAACCCATAGGATAACTCATCTCTGTCTGCGTTTACATTTAAGAAAATGCTTATGTGTGTAATGGCGATGGCTGGGAGGTTAACCCTCTTATGATTGAATATTATCTCTATTAGAAATAGATCGACACTGGTTAGAGTGGTCTCCTTATCAGGCCTAGAAAGCAGTGTACTTGTCACAAGTTACCCAACAATTTAAAGTCACTCTTAATAACTCTTTTATCAGAGCTTTCAGGGTGTGATCTATCAAGTAAAACACACAACTTTAAAAACTCGGCAGACCCCTTCCTCGACTCTATGCATTTGATCTTTAAAGTTGGAACACGAAGGATTTCAGTGAGAATTTCTTCACCCAAACCTATTTTTATACCATTTAATAAAGTGGTTCGATACATACCATTGTAGAAACTTCTAGGTTTTGATAAAACATCTTCATCTCCTCCTAATACAGATAGGATGCATCAATTTAAAACAAGTGGTCCCAATTTTGAAATTTCAACATATTGACCAACTCTCTCACTTTTGGTACCGCGAGGTTAAAATTTTATCTCACTAAAAAGTCTTGAAGATTAAGAGTCTCTTCCTCTTCCTTTACCCTCTTTGACACACTTGAGATACAACCAGGTTCCTTATAAGTACCGTAACATAACCCTTTTCTTTTACCTTTATTTAGCAACATATTCTTTTTTTTTCTCTGGTTTTTCCTAACACCAGTAATGTAATCCTCATGATCGGAGTCAAAACCCCCACCCTCATAATTGTTCAAATCTATAATCATGTGTTCAATTTCACTACCATTGCTGCCAGTAAAAGTGCTCTTAGAATCACTTTTTGTACTTGCACTTCTCTTTCTTCAGTGATTTCCAGGATGCCTCTCCTATTACCTAATAAATATATATTGAGAGGTAGTATAGGTTTGGTACTAAATTTAGTATGTCTAGGTATTACTACCTTTTTATGCACGCCTGAATTAGAAGCCCCCTTTTTGGAGAAGGAGTATCAAAAAGTGATAAGAGGAATAGGATCTCTAGGTAATTGGGTATCTGATGAGATTTCATGAGAGAGATTCATCAAGAAGATAATTTTATTTTAGGATATATAAAAGAATAGTTGATATTAGAGATTGCGATGAGTATGAGGACATGTGTCCAGATGGATGGACACAATTGTTGAGTTTAAAAGATAGGTGGCTTCCTTTAGAGAGTGGTGGGAAAATGGCATAATCATTAAATATTTAAGCAGTCACTATTTAAGAATGGTGAGTGATACTAACTTGATTAGGAACCTCATCCCCCAATAATCTCAAAATCCCATGACTTATGCTGTCTCACACTCTATTCTTATCTGTTCTTACTTGCTATGGGTGTATATCTGGACAAATATGTGATTGAATTAGCCACGTAAGACATTATCTGACCCAAATACCTGTTAACCAATTCATAGTCATGAGTAGTAAATTTTGAGTGTCTCCTTCATCCATGTGGATTCCAACATCCTCATTGTCAAGTTTACTCGACCAGTTTCTTGTTTTCTTAATGAAAAAAGTACCAAGGACAACTCCTTTAGTGCTTTAGACTGTCCTTTTCTGCTTAAGCCACAATGCCATCAGCATTAATCAATCCCTCATTCAGATTTCACTATGAAGGAGATATGTCTCCTTGAGGACATTCAACAAGAGGTTATCTTCAAATCATTCACTCATTAGCTCTGAGCACCCACCATCATCATATTGTGTTGGTTACTCCCTATTTCCTTTCTTACATCATTAATCATTTGTTGGCCTTGGAAACCCATTTAAGTCTGGGTTCCGTGAAGGGTGATAAAGGAAAGATCAACCTTTTCTTTGTCCAGTTGGGCAGTCTTTTCTTCCTTTTAAGGAGTGTGAAGCTTTTCATATCCTTTAGAGTTGAAGTATTGGACGAACATTCTTATTTAGAGTGACTATCCCTATCACACTGAATACTTTTGATGTTATTTTTTCTTTCTGCAGGTCTGACTGATAAGCCTGATTTACCCTCTTGGCTAGTAGAGTTTGTTGCTGCAAGTGAGGAGGTAGTCCACTTGAGAGCTTTTTCAAGTTCAGTTTTTACTTTACTAAGTTCCTCTTTAAGGATGGAATTTCTATCAATAGAGGAAGACATGTCAGCCTTAACATTGATTAGTTCTTCTTCCAGCTGAAACTGTATTTTGCTCTCATTTCTTTTACTCTTAGACTCCTTCTTTAAAATTTCATCTACTCTCTTATTTAGTAGATCATTTTTACAAGTGAGATCTTACAAGTAGCTTGATGCTCTTCCACTTGCACACTTAATTCCACCATTTTCTCTTCACACTTTGCTAGTTCTCCCTTCAATTTCCTCTTTTCGATTGTAAGTTCTATCACTTGAACATTTAGTTCAATCTCATTTAGCTCATAGTTTTCCAAGGCTTGCTTCAGATTTTCCTTTTCTCTAGTAAGATCACTTAAAGATTCAATCAATACAGAGGCAAGAGATCTCAACTTACTCAAGGAATAGTCCTTTAAGATTTCCTTGATATCAAGGAGAGCGATGTGTTTCTCCTCCTTATTGTCCATATCTGCCATTAGGGCACAAAGAGAGTCAAATATTGGTACTTCCTTTTCTATTGCCCATATCGAAGCTTCTTTTCGTTGTTTAGAACCACTTGATGAGTCCCCTCAACAAGTTGCAAGCACTTGACTAGCAATTTTATCAGCCTCAGATCTCCAGTTATACTTCATAGTGACCCTTTGCTTCCCTTTTTTGGACACAGCTTCAACCTTTTCTAAGGCTTTGAGAACCCCTTTTGTAATGCGAGTTATTTCACTTACTTCTGGGGTGTAAGTAGCTTATGAAGCCTCTATTTCTAAGGATCCTTCCAAGGTGTTACCTTATTATGGAAGACCATGACCTGATACCAAAAAAGGTTTGGGATGGGTTGCCCCTCAACTAAGGGAACTATTCCCAGAATCATGCACACAACAAGAACTAGGAGATAAACAAGTTAACAAGTGCAGGAGTACCAAAAAGTAAGGACACAAGAATTTTACGTGGAAACTCCTTGATCAAGGGGGAAAAAACCATGACCTGCCTATAGGATTTAAACTCTACTATATTCAAGCAACTTCTTAAATACAACCTCCAAGGATTAACCTCCTAATCCTTTATTTACTAGCAATAACTCTATTACAAGGAAACCAAGAAGTAACTCTACTACTTCCACCCTACAACTACCTCTAACTAGACTCCTCAAGCTAACTCTAGCTTGACTCAATCACCTAACTCTAGATGATTACAACAAGAGACGGTACAACCACACCTACTAACAATCATAAGCAATGTAGGCAAGCATTTAAGTACAAAATACAAAGACTCGACTATAACAAAGAAGTAAAGACCAACTCGATGAACAACAGGTTCCTTGTTACATTTCTAGCCTTTGATTGCAGCACTGCCCTACTTAAGAAAGATCGTTAATTGTGAGTATATGGAAGTGTTGGTTTTCTTGTTGTGGAAGATGAGCATTATATATTGTGACACAAGAAAACCTAGAAGCAATTTCATTGGTTGAAGGAAAATATGGCAGTATCTTTTCACCAACTTTTGTACTGTGTTAACTGGACTTTTGACTGTGACAGTGACCAGTGAGCCCAAACTATTCCCTAATGCGTAGAGGCCTTTGTCATCACAACAAGGCTTCAGGGAACAGGTCCCAAGTTATGAATTTGTCAATCATCAAAATTAAGGACTTAACAGTGGTCATTTAAAAATCATGTTTTACGTATTACTAATTAACTTTTGGCCTAATTTAATCTCAACATGTTTGGTTAAGTTTCAATGTATGTGCGTGTCTATTTAAGCAAAAAAATGTGAAAAATCATTTTTTTTAGCAATTAAACAATTTTCAACGTGTTTGTATTGACGTCCGACCATGTGAAAAGTCGTTTTTGAATGATTAAACAAATCTCCAACAGGTTTATTAATTTTTCACACCCAAAAATCAGTCTATTTAGTAATTAAATGTCAATTCAACAATATTTTATTAATTTTCAGCAGTGACAAAAATACTTTTCAGCGACTAAAACTTAATTTTTAGCCTTTACGGAATATTTTCAGCAATTTGAACTTTCTAGCAGTTAAATAATGTTTTTTTAACACTGAAATGTTAACTTTAAGCTTTAAATAAGTAAGTATTTTTCAACAATTAAAATTTAGTTTTCAACACTTTAATTTATTTTCTAGCACTTTAATATACTTTCAACACATTTAGTTTATTTTTAGTATTTAAATTAGCTTTGAGCATATTTAATTTATTTTTTCAGCATCTAATTTTAAATTTCAGAATATTTAAATTATATTTTTCAGCAACAAGATCTTAACTTTCAGTATTTAAATTATATTTTTCAGCACTTTAATATATTCCTAGCAACTAAATTTTAATTCTTAACATGTTTGACTATTTTTTTTTTACATATTGGAATCAACTGGCATCACAATTGGCGGTGCAAATAACTATTTGTCACTTAGTATCATACCTATAGGTTTTAATTATACAAAAATGAGTAATAATTATTTTTAATCATGTCAATTATTTATCTAACCTTTAATTAATCAAGAGGCTTGTTTGAAACCCTTACATGCTATTTATTTGTCCAATGCATTTTGGTTGGCGTGGACCTTGAGTCTAATTAGGAAGCCTAGTTATGTTTGTCTAGACTCTAAATCCAATTAGACAAGTTCAATTCCTCTTGGACATTAAGTTGGGATGGGTAGGCATTTATGGTACACTAATTTTTATCATTTTCTAGAACACCTCTAAGTTTAATAAACAAACTAGGTGGGGTGGCGGAGTGGGTAGACTTAAAAATTATGAAAGTTGACCTGAGCATGATTTGACAATGCGACATACGATATTGTCTCTCGTTAATAAGTCGGGTGCTGATCCGAATTATTAAATAATAAATTATTGTCTAGATTTTAGAATTTGTTGTCTCTTTACTTTGCATATTTAATTTGTTTGGGGTAGTTTAGGTTCAATAACTGAATGAATTTTGTTATATTGCCGTGTCACTTCTGTTATATTGCCTTGTCTAATTTATATGTTGGTTTTATCACTTAGATAATTGATAACTACAAAATAATTAAATTACATGTCCTATTTATTCATATTTTTCACTTAGTAATATTAAGATAGTAAAATAAGTGACTTTTGCTTATGACGTAGAATCCCCACGTAAAAATATGAATTCAGCTAGGAACCACATCTGTGGACCTCGAAAGGTACCTAACACCTTACATTCGAGTTTATTTGAACCCTTACCCAATTTCTGATGACGTAGACTAATTAACTAGTTCTTAATTAGACTAGAATGGTGCTCTAATGTACCTTAATTCATTAGGTGACGACTCTTCACTCTTTATACTATCCCAAAAGTAGTTGTGATGTTGTATACTGCATTTCGCGAGAAAAGTCGGGCGCGATAGTAACTTGGTTATGTGTTGATGGTTAAAGAAAATTACTTTTTAAGTGGTTCCAAGGAAATTAATTCTAAAATACTTGACATGGTTTTGTTATTGGCAAAAATGATAGCGAAAACATGGTTTATGAATGTGAGAAACTCTTATTTCAGGACAATCGAAATTTAGTTAAGGACCATGAAAATGGGCTATTGTTGCATGATAGAGGGACTTGTTGCAATGAAAGGTTCTTATTGTGATTTGGAACTGAGTAAAGTAATGAGTTGTTGTTTCATGAATTGTTGGGTTCGACCTTGAGATTATAATATGGTTGATAAGATATGATATGTAGATAATTTAAATGTCAGATATGGGCATTGTTGTCTATTTGAGGTGACTTACATATTTAAATGTCAGATTTTTTTTGACTTTGTAATTTTTAATGTTTATTAAATAACTACATACATTGTGATAATAATGTGTAGTTGATGAGGAAACCTGTAAGACCCAGCAAAATTCTAATGATTTTACTTTTGACCCTTTGCTATGCGTAATATTAATTTTTGACTTGAATTATGTTTAGGGATGTTAAAAGGGCATTTTGGGAAAGTTTTAGAATTTTTGAAAGGGGTTCAGGATTATTTTGAAACTCCGAGGCAGTGTGCCTCCACTATAGTAACATGGCATGGAGGTTAGCCTCCACGATAAGGGAGTGGACCGGAGGCAACCCTACGCGATATTGGTGTGCCATGCTGCTGTGTTAATAAAGTTTAATTTTTATTTTTTTCACCCGGGGTGAGAAGCTTTTGGTATTTTTACCCATTGTACGACTTATAAACATAAAAGTGACCCTTTTTCCTTTAGTTTTCAAAGATCAGAATCATTATTTTCCCCTCAAACTCAAAATTCAAGAAAGCTCAAGGGTCTTACAAAGAATTCACTGTTCAAGCTCCAAACATCAAATTCTCATCAAATTGTTCTATATTTTAGTCATGTTGCCCATCCTTAACTTGTATTCTTATATTGTGGCATTAAATTATTGAATTTTCTTGTGATTTAAATTGTGTGTTTGAAATTGGGGTTGAGGGATTTTTATTGGGTTTACTTGAATTACTTTTCCCATGGTTTAAATTATTTATTCATGATTTAATTAATGGTTATGGGGACTGAATTGGTGCATTGTTTTAATGATTGGAACAGGGAACATGGGTTTTTCCAAATTAATGAAAATTTTGGCTTGATAATGACATTAACCTCAACCTACCTTATAAACTTATTTTTAATATGGATAATTGCATGGTTCAACTTGTCTTTTGAACCCATTGCATTGCATTAAAGTATAAATGAATGAATATGATTTTGGATGACCTTGATGGTCTTGGTTTTTGATTTTAAATGGAACTTTAGAGTCAATTTGGTTATATGGATTGGTTTGGCATAATTGATTTAGCTTGCAGGCATGTGGTATGACAATACCATATTGATAATGCCTTAATAAATGACTCCTGAGTTAATGGTTGTTTATGTGTAAAGTGTTTTAATTTGGGCTTAAAGGGAATTTGTAGCTCACCGTAGAGATGTAGATCCCGGGGGGATCAACAATAGAAAGAACATTTGTCAGCATTGGGGGTCCATGTGACGGTATGCTTGGTGCACACATTAGATATATATAAATTGGATGGGCTATGGCCTTGGTGTCTTTAGCCTTTTCTCAATTTATCCTCGATTCATGCGGTTAATATGCACTTGGTCCCTTTCAATAGGGGGAGATTGACCCATATACCTTATGGGTGCCTTTAAGATGAAGCGACCTACACAGTTTAGGTTTAATCTTTAAACTCTTATGTTCATGACCCTTGTCTCTGTCCTAACATCCTATATATATGTAAATGAATGTGATGCCTATGGTTTATGACTTGATTTTGGTAATTACATTATTTTGTCACTTTTCCTAAATTATATGCTAATGATTTCCCCACTGACCATACCTGGATGCTACATCATTCATGATGTAGGGTCCAAAAGGTTTTTTATTGCTCATATGTAGCATTAGGTGGTTTGGTACATCTATTGAGTTGTTGTGAAGTGGTGATCCTCCATTTTTGGCAGGCCCAATCATTTCATCTATTTCCTTTAATTCTTAGTATTTTTTTGGTTTTTTTTATCATGGTCGGGGGCATGTCCCGACCTATTTGGCATTTCTATTTTTAGAGGCTTTTGTTGAAAAGTGTGGGTTGTATGTTGCTTTGACTCTTAGTTTTATTTCATTTATCTATACATCTTATTATCAGTTTTGGTTGGCTTTTGCTGTTTACATGTATACGCTCTTGAGGTAAGGCTAAGGGGGTGGTCTTCGGCCTACGGTGGGCTTGAGATATCCGTCATGACTAGGCCTTAGTTTGGATCGTGACACGCTTGGTATCAGAGCACAATTCAAGGTCGTTGGGTGTATACAAAGTGTGTCGAGTAGAGTTCTTTCATGGGTGTGTAGCGTATGACACTTATAAGGGGGAGGCTATTAGGTATTTAGGAATATTTCCCTTTCTTGTGTTTTAATTTTGGTCGATAGAGTCTAGTGCTATGAAACTTCTCTAACTCCTAGCTTACTCATGTTTCAGATCATGCCTCCACAAAGATTTTACAATTATAAAAACTCTGCTGGAAACTCTGTACCACCTAAGGAGAATGTAGAGTGAACTCATTCTGTTTATGGAGTGTAGACCCGATCTAGGGTCACTTCTCCTGATTGTACTGCTCCACGTGGGGTTCCATTGGTCTCTACTAGTCCTCCTCAGGCTGGTGACACTTATGCTCAGTCCCCTTAGGGAGATATCTATAATGCAGAGTTTTGTCAGTCTATTCATATACTTACTCAGTTGGTGGCATCGCAATCTCATCGGTCTGATCATGTTGGTTCTAATTTTAGTTCATCTGAGGTCACTCGGGATGGCCAGATTATAAGGTTAAATACCCTAACCTTTACAGGCTCTAAGGTTGAGAAGGATCCTCAAGGATTTATTGATGAGATGGAGAAGATATTTAGGGTTATGCATACTGCTGATTCTGAAGGTGTGGCTTTTTTTTGCATATCAGTTGAAAGACGTAGCTTATCAATGGTATGCAGAGTAGGAAGCGATGAGTGGTGATAATACAAAGTCAATTGTGTAGGATGACTTTTCAGGTTGTTTTTTGATCACTTATTTCCTCAGGAGTTGAGGAAAGCTACGACAGAAGAGTTTGTGAACTTAAAGCAGGGTAAGACAAGTGTTAAAGAGTATGCTCTGAAATTTTAGTAGTTGACTCATTATGCTCCAGACTTGGTGTCTAATATAAGATCAAGAATGAGTAAGTTTTCTTCTAGTTTGTCTCATGACTTGGTGTTTGAATGTAAGGCTGCCATGTTGAATAATGATATGGACATCTCCAGGATAGTGGTTTGTATGTAGCAGGTAGAGAATGAGAAAAAAAAGTAGGTACAAATGGGAGAGAGGTAGAATAAAAAGTTTAGATATTCAATCAAAATTCAAATTAGTAGAACAGTGGAAGAGATAGGAGGCAGTAGACTAAGAGAAACAATTGGGGAAATTCTTATTCATCTGCCAGTGCTCCTTATCCTAAGCCTTTGGGTGATCGTTATTTTCAGGCTAGCAGTGGTCCTAAGGCACAAGGTGCCCAATCTCAGGCTAGTAGAGCTCAGTCAACCCTACCTTATCCTCTTTGCCATTTTTGTGGACAACTTCACCATGGATATTGTGAGGAGGGGAGAAATTGATGCTATAATTATGGTCATCTTGGTCATATAAAGTGAGACTGTCCTTCGTCCAGGGTTACCACTAGAGCTAATAAGGTCCTGATTGTCATTTTTTTGGCTCTTGCACCTAAGGACGCCACTTCAGGTATCAACCCTGGCCAAAATCATCTTTGTGCTCTTTCTACTCATCATCTGAGGTATCCTTCAATGTTGTCACTAGTATGTTACAACTTTTCTCTCGTGATGTTTATTGTTTGCTTGATCTGGGTTCTACTCATCTTATGTGACCCCTTATGTGGCTGTAAACTTTGGTTTTGGTCCTAAAAATATTTCCAACCTCTTTTCTGTGTCTACTTCAGTGGGTGATTCTATTGTGGCTAGAAAAATCTATAGGAGTTGTATGGTGTCAATCTTTCATAGGGAGACATTGGTGGACTTAATAAAACTTAATATGGTAAACTTTGATATTATCTTAGGGATGGATTAGATCCATTCGTGCTATGCTTCTCTGTATTGTAGGACCCGAAAGGTCAGTTTCTATTTTCCTAATAAATCGGTAATTGAATGGGAGAGGAGTTCCTTAGTATCCAAAGGGAGGTTTATTTACTATCTTAGAGCTCAAAAATTGATCTCCAAGGGGTGTCTCTATAATCTAGTTTGGGTTAAGGGTTCTAACTTTAAGAATCCCTCGTAGCAATCTATCCTTGTGGTTAATGAGTTTTTGGAAGTTGTTCTCAATGATCTTACAGGAATTCCTCCCTATTGGGAAATGGATTTTGGGATTGATCTTCTACCTGATACTCGTCTTATTTCTATTCCTACTTATAAGATGGCTTAAGCTGAACTAAAGAAACTTAAGGAGCAGTTGAATGATCTTCTCGATAAGGGTTTTATTCGTCCTAGTGTTTCTCTGTAGGGTGTTTCTGTACTTTTCATGAAAAATAAAGATTGGTCTCTTCGGTTGTGTGTAGACTATCATCAGCCGCATAAGGTTACAGTGAAAAATAAGTACCCTCTTCAAAAGATTGATGACCTTTTCGATCAACTTCAGAGTGCTAGGTGTATCTCTACGATTGATCTTCGTTCAGGCTATCACCAGTTGAAAATTAGGGAGGTTGATATTTCCAATACTACTTTCCAAACCCGATAAATCCATTTTGAGTTTTTGGTTATGTCGTTCGGATTGACTAATGCTCCGACTTCTTTCATGGATCTTATGAATTGAGTTCTCAGGCAACTTTTGGATTTACTTATTGTAGTATTCATTGGTGAAATCTTGGTGTACTCTATGAGTGAGGAGGATCAGGCCAATCACCTCTAAATAGTGTTACAAACTCTTAAGGACCAAAAATTGTATGCTAAATTTTCTAAGTGTGAATTTTGGCTAAGTGTTGTGACTTTTCTCGGGCATGTTTTTTCTAGTGAGGGGATTAATATGGATCAATAAAAAGTTGAGGTAGTTAAGAATTCGCCTAGATCCATGACTCCTATTAACATTAGGAGCTTCTTGGGCTTGGCTGGGTATTATAGGAGTTTTGTGGAGAGTTTCTTCTCTATTGCTGCTTTGCTGACAAAGTTAACTCAGAAAAAGATTAAATTTTTGCGATCCGATGCTTATGAGGGTAGTTTTGAGAAGTAAAGGATAAGTTGACTTCTGCGCTAGTGTTGACCCCGCCCGAGGGTACTGATGGGTTTGTTTTATATTGTGATGCGTCCTGTGTGGGACTGGGTTGTGTTTTGATGCAACATGGTAAGGTTGTAGCCTATGCTTCCAAGTATCTTAAGGTTCATGAGAGAAATTACCCGATTCATGATATAGGGTTAGCGATAATAGTCTTTGCATTGAATATTTGGTGCCATTATTTGTATGGCGTACACATGGATATTTATTCAAATTGTAAGAGCTTGTAGTATGTGTTCATACAAAAGGAATTGAATTTCAGGAAGAGGCGGTGGCTCAAACTTCTTAAGAATTATGACATGAGCCTTCACTACCATTCAAGTAAAGCTAATATTGTTGCTGATTCTCATAGCAGGTTGTCTATGGGTAGATTATCTCACATTGATGAGTAGAAAAGATGATTGATTAAAGATATTAACAATTTGGTTAACTTGGGAGTTCATTCCTTGGACTCTGAGGATGGATAAGTGATTATGCAGGAAACAGTTAAATAGTTTCTTGGTGCTGAGGTGAAGGAGAAACAAGCTTTGGATCCCATACTTATACAAATTAAGGATGATGTGGGTCAACAAAAGGTTATAGATTTCGAGATTGGGAGAGATGGAATTCTGAGGTATCGAGGGAGGTTGTGTGTTCCTGATATTGATAGGCCATGGAAAAGATTTTGATTGAGGCTCATAAATCTAAGATATATAGTTCACCCGGGTTCAACTAAAATGTATCATGACTTGAAAGAAATCTATTGGTGGAATAATATGAAGAGGGATGTAGCAAACTTTCTGGCTAAGTGTATGGTTTGTCAGCAAGTCAAGGGCGAACATTTGAGGCTTAGTGGCATGTCTCAAGAGATAGAGTTACCTATGTGGAAGTGGAAGATGATCAATATGGATTTCGTTATGGGTTTTCCGCGGTCTCTCAATCAGTATGATTCTATTTGGGTCATTATGGATAGGATGACTAAGTTTACTTACTTCTTTCCTGTGAGGACTAAATACCTAGGAAAGGATTACACTAAGTTGTTTATTCAGGAGATTGTAAAGTTTCATGGTGTGCCGGTTTCCATCATTTCAAATTAAGGTATGCAGTTTTCATCTCACTTTTGGTGTTCGTTTAAAAAAAATTGAGGTATTCAGGTGAACCTTAGCATTACTTTCCACTCTCAAATGGATGGACAAGCGGAACAGACAATTCTGACTTTGGAGGATATGCTAATGGCCTGTGTGATTGATTTTAACGGTAGTTGGGTTGACCATTTACCTCTTATTGAGTTCGGTTACAATAACAACTATCATTCTAGCATCCAAATGTCTCATTTTAAGGCTCTTTATGGAAGGAGATATAAGTCTCCTATTAGGTGGTTTGAGTTAGGAGAGACTAGGTTGTTTGACCTTGATTTGGATCACCAAGCCATGGATAAAGTGTAAGTGATTAGAGAAAGACTTAAGGCTTCTCAAAGTTGCCAAAAGTCTTATACGAATATAAGGCAAAGAGAGTTGGAGATTGAAGTTAGTGGTTGAAGTTAATGATTGGGTATTCTTGATTTTATCTCCTATGAAAAGAGTTATGAGATTTGGAAAAAAAGGGAAGTTTAGTCCTCTTTATGTTGGTTCATATCAAATTGTGAGGATAATTGGGAATGTTGATTATGAGTTAGATTTACAAACAAGTTTGGCTTCTATTCATCCTGTTTTCCATGTGTCTATGCTAAAAAAATATGTGGGTGACCCTTTTATGATACTGTCTGTTGAGGATGTTGGTGTTTCAGATTCATTGTCCTATGAGGAAGTCCCAATTGATATATTTGATAGAAAAGTTCATAGATTAAGGAAAAAGGACATAGATTTGGCGAAGGTTCTTTTGCGATATCAAAAGGTAAAAGAAGCTACATGGGAAGCTAAAGAAGACATAAAAGCCAAGTACTATTCTTGTTCCCTGGGTTGGATGAAAGTGCTTACGGTATGAGTCTTGTTTCTCTCTTATCACATTTTGAATTTGTCATTTGATTTTGATGTATTCTTGCTATTTCATGCTAAAAGAGTTCTAACTCATCATTCGGGGACAAATGATCCTAAGAGGGGGATAATGTAAGACCCCACATAATTTTAATAATTTTATTTTTGACCCTCCCGCTTGTGTAATGTCAATTTTGGACTTTAATTATGTTTAGAGATATTAAAAGGGTGTTTTGGGAAAGTTCCAATTTTTTTTGAAGGGGTTGGGGTCATTTTGGAACTCCCAGGTAGTGTGCCTCCACGATAGTAGTGTGGCATGGAGGTTAGCCTCCACGATAATGGCGTGGCACGGAGGCTACCCTCCACGATATTGGCATCCATCCTGCTGTGTTAAAAATGTCAAGTTTGTATCTTTTTTACTTGAGGTGAGGGGCTTTTGGTCTTTTCATCCCTTGTACGACTTATAAACATAAAAGTGACCCTTTTCCTTTAGTTTTCAAAGATCAAAATCATTCTTTTCTTCTCCAACTCAAAACCCTAGAAAGCTCAAGGATTTTACAAGTAATTCACTGTTCAAGCACCAAACTTCAAATTCTCTTCAATTTTTTCTATAGTTCAAGCATGTTGCTCATCCCTAACTTGTATTTTTACATTATGGATTAAATTATTGAATTTTCATGTGATTTAAACTGTGGGTTTGAAATTGGATTGAAGGATTTTGATTGGGTTTACTTGAGTTGCTTTCCCCATGGTTTAAATTGTTTATTCATGCTTTAATTAATGGTTATGGAGACTGAATTAGTGCGTTGTTTATTGGTCAGACTTGAGGACATGGGCTGTAATACCCCGTGTCTAAAAACCACCGTACAACGTACAACTTATCTCCTTAAGTCATATAAACAACATACAAGTCGTATGTTGGAGTTGTACCTATGGCAGTATGGAGTAGTATAAGTATGTTGTGGATATGAGTTGATCCTAGAAGTCATCAAGGCATGGTATGAGTCGTATGAAGTGGAGTCATAAGGGTAACAACCTAGGTTCCCTAAGTTTCTGTCCAGCTTACGAGTTATGGCTACAAGTCGTAATGACTTGTTACAAGCCATAAGATATGACTCGTATCCTGACCAGTAAAGGATACAAGATAAAGCCTCATGTTTTGATAACTTTATAAGTTACTGGGACATATATTAAGTCCTCAAATAGCTCCTAGCTCATGAACAATTTGAAACATCCCTTAGCGAGTGAGTTTCTTAAGAAGAATATAACTATAGTCTTATTCAAATGAGAATAACTTCTGTTATACTAAGAATTTCTGAGATAAAGACCCACCAATTGATAGATAATTGAATTAGCTTTCCAACGATACCAACTTTCACTTAATCTAATATCGGGGTGAAATGTTATGGCCAAATTACTGAAGCACTGTTAAAGTTGTCAGTGGTTATGACTCACTGATATGACTCGTAAGCAGACCATACGAGTTATCAGGAGAAGTCACACCAACAACAGTAGGGGTCAAAATTTGGGTTCCTGGTGATGACTCAAGGTATGACCCGCACCCAAAACTTACGAGTCGTACCCAAACTCATCGGGACGACTTCCAGACTTTTGTCCTAACGATTTCTAAGGTTTTTTTTGGTCTTTTCCCACTCTTTTAACCCCAAATCTACGTCGTTTCATCCTACAAACAACAATTATCAAGCGTAAAAACTACCCTAACCTATTATAACTCATAAACCATCCATCACAGAGAAAAAAGGATGATTTGTTTTTCCCTAAAACCAACTAGGGTTCATCAAATTTAAGTTTAATTCCAAAAAATTTATCCAAGGCTTTAATATTCAGGTATGTGGGGTATTCATCAATGGTTCCTTCCACCCATTGATTCCCCAAAATCCCCTTTTTATTCAAGTATGGATGTTAACCTTCTTTTAGGAAATTATCCATGTAAATCATGAATTTACTCCATGTCTTCTTAGAAATTTGAATGTAAGCCATGGCAACATACCTTCCATGTAAATTAGGTTACTTTATGTTTTAAATTTCAATTACCCATGTCATGTTCAATTGATTTCATACTAAATCATCAAGTTATGAATTAAACCATAAAATTATGTTCTCCTCTCAAGTTTAACGAATTCCCAAGATCAAATTCATGTTTCTCACTCATTCATTAAAACGTCTTATGTTTTGGGTCTTTGAACTATGACTTTATATCACTATTTTAAATATTGTTATCATAATTTTTTATAATCATTCTGTGTTGGAGGGTTATTTACACCCGATACCTATTTGTTTATACATGTCTTTATTTTCAAGTTACAAGTCAGTCAGATCATGATGTTATTACTACATTTAGAACATTATGTTCATGCTGATCATTCATCAGTACAATACCACATCATGTTAGACCCCATAATAATAAACTAGTGTCATTCAGTTAGGAGTAGGATTTATCACCGAGTAAACCTAGGGATTGGGGCTCACCGGCCAGTTAGGACTGAGTCCTTAGTAGCAGTCCCTAAGTTCCTGAACTACGTCGCCAGCATAGGGTTATGAGATGTCATCCGCCAGTTTTGAACTGGCACTTTCTTAGGAGTCACTCAACAGTTTAGGACTGACTCCGTAGTCCTTCGAGATATCAGACTTGTCGATCCACATCGTCAGCCATGTGTTAGTACCCGTGGCAAGGTACTGGCACCCTTCCAAATGAGGTTACAGATTGGACCCTAATTTGCTCAAATTAGAGCATGCCGGTTACATAATAGCTCCCACAGTTTCAGTTAGTACTCAGTCTGTATCATTTCAGGTTGGTTTAACTAAGTAATTAGATTTTTAGTTATTTAATCAGTTAGTTTTATAGATTATTTCAGTACATGCTTACTTGGTCTTGCATTCTCAGTTTTACATGTTCGTGCAACCATGTTCAGTTTCCACATGTATTTCAGTTAGTCTTTACCTCACGTACCAGTACATTCAATGTACTGATCGCATACTTTTCTCTTGCACTATGTTGTCTTATAACATAGGTTTGGATGCACAGTTTCCCGACCATCCCTGGACAGCTTAGCAGTTTCTCACAGCAGTAGTGGTGAGTCCTCATCCATTTTAGTATTTCTTTATGTTCAGTTATTTGGAATTAGTTAGGGGTTTGTCCCTTCAACTCCTTATGTTTTATAGGCTTTCAGACCGACAGTCTAGTTTCTAGTAGTTTATTAGATGCTTCAGATATGTCGTTTTATATATTTCAATATTCCAGTTGATAGAATTTTATCAGTTTATCTTCCATACATGTTGTTTTATTATCATTTTATTTAGTTCTCACAGCAGGTACCAGACCATGAGTTATCTTGGGGTCACTTATGGCCTTAAGCACCGTGTCACAACTAGGGGGTAGCCTTGGGTCGTGGCAAAACTTGGTATCAGAGCCTAAGGTTTTAAAGTATCCTAGGGTGTCTGAAATCTGCGTTGAGTAGAGTTTTGTGCATGGGTGTGAAGCACACCACAATTATGAACAAGAGGCTACGAGACGTGTTTATGAAAGTTTCCATTCTTTCGGTATTCATGTCATGCAAAAGAGCATGAGCTCTATTTAATTCATTTTTCAAACTCATACTTCATTGTATTTACAAACAATGACTCCCAGAAGAAATGATAGAAGAAGGAACAAGGGTCATCCCGCACCCCTACCTATTCAGGAAGATCCCCTGAACGACCATATTTCTCACACTGAGTTCAGGGCTGCTTTCACATTTTTGGTCCATTCTGTAGATACTCAGAAAAACCAATAGGTTGTTTCTTTAGCCAATCCAGTGTTGAATACAGCTACATCTAGGATTCGAGACTTCAATCAGATGAATCCCGTTTTGTTTTTTAGATCCAAGTCTGAGGAGGATCCGCAGGAGTTCTTAGATGGGGTACAGGAAGTGACTGACACCATGGGTGTCCTTTGAGTGAGAGTTCAGACTTAACTGCTCACCAATTGCAGGGAGTAGCTCACACCTGGTTCAAGCAGTGGAAAAAGGACAGGGGTGTTGATACAGGACCTATAAACTGGGAGTTGTTTGCCATGGATTTCTTAGACAGGTTCTTCCCACTATAGTTGAGGGAAGCTAAGGTTCAAGATTTTTTAAATTTGAAGTAGGGTGGCATAAGTGTAAGGGAGTACTCTCTCAAGTTCACTTAGTTGGTGAGGTATGCTCCGACTATGGTGGCTGACTCTAGGTCTAGGATGAGTAAGTTTGTGTCTAGTGTATCTGACAGTGTATTCAAGAAGTGTACAACTGACATCCTAATTAAGGAGATGGTCCTTTCTATACTGATGGTTCATGCTCAGCAAATTGAGGAACAGATGATCAAAGAGAAGGAAAGAGAGAATAAGAGGTCCAGGATAGGTAGTTTTAACTTTTCTTAGCCAAGGTCGGAAGGCGGAAACTGTTCTCAGTTCTGCCAAAAATTTTTAGCCAAAACTTTTCAGCCCCAACTCCATCTTCAACCAGCACGCCGGTGCCTAAGTTCAGACAAGACATTCGGGATAGAGCACCAAGATCCAAGTCCCAGGGTAGTGTGAACGGTGGTCGTACCAATATGATCTGCAGGAAGTGCGATAAGAATCATCAAGATGAGGGCAGAACAAGTAGTGATATATGATTTAGGTGTGGCAAGCTAGGCCATAGGATCAGGGAGTGTCCAATGGTTGCTTTGAGGGGAAAGACCCATGCCAAAAAGGCTAGCCCAGTGAGCTACCTCAGCAGGTCACCCGACTCAGCAGGTCTACCTCTAGTGCCACCAGTGAGCAGCGCCATAACAGGTTGTATGCTCTCCAGATTCGGCATGATAGGAAAATTCTCTTGACGTAGTTATGGGTACATTATAGGTCTTTCATATCCATCTTATGCATTGTTAGACCCTAGATCTTCACTTTCCTTTGTGACTCCTTATATAGCTGCAGACTTTGGTGTCAGTCCCAAAACATTACTGGAGCCTTTTTCAGTATGTACCTCAATAGATAAGTCAATTCTAGCCAGACGGGTATACAAAAATTTCCCAGTCACCGTGCCTCATAAAGTTACTTTAGTTGATCTTTTAGAGTTAGAGATGATTGATGTTGACGTCATTCTTGGCATGGATTGGCTTCATTGATCCGACCCCAGGCCTTGTCGTAATGGGCATCCCAAGTCTAACTAGGATCGGGAACTGCCCTCTGTTACCCAACCCAACTTCCTATGTTCAGCCATAGATGAGATGAATTTCTAACATATAAAAAGATAGAGTTATTGTTCTCATTAAGACTCTGGGATAGGGTCATAACCGTGACCGATGCAATCGAGTACAATCGTATCGCAACAACCTCCCAACCATACCAAACCAAACCAAACCATAAACTATAAACCAAAAGGGAATACCAAAACATAATATAAAAATCAATCCCAAAATGTAATATGATGGAACAGTGAGAAATCATGTCCGATGATACGTGCCTCAATATCAATACCAATGCTAACGCTGATACCTCTACCGATCCCGCCCATACCAACCCCCAGAAGTACCACAAAGCCTCTATCCAAAAGAGTAAACAAATTTGGTTGGGACATACCCCCAACCACGGCCAAAACCAATATCCAAATAACAGATAAGTGTCTAAACAAATCCATAACATGAAATGATGCCTTCTGAAAGGATAAAATCTCACCACTTCTTCCCAATTTTTGATACCGAATCTGCGTGCTAAACAGGAGAAGTAAAATGGTTGTTTCCTACATCTCGTGGGTATACAACCGCCAGTAGACGGGGTTAGCGAATGCCCACTAGCATGAAACTTAGGATAAGGATAAAAATAATGCCAATCATAAAACCAAGTGAAACCATCTATAATGCATACAACCATACATATATAAGTGCCGAGAAAAGGAATCGGGTTTAATATATATTTAAAACCTTTACCTGGGTTGTATAGCTTTGCCGTCCTAACCACCCATGGGCCATATGGGTTTATCTCTCCCTGCTAAAAGGACCCCAGTGTGTGTATCCAAACGACTAGGGAATATCCCATGGGATGACTAATACATCCCTCAATTATAAAATGTGACACTCGCACGTGGTCATCAAAGACCCCTCATATCGGCAAATATGAGTTTCCTATTTTGGTCCCCCCCCCGGGGCCGCTATCTTCCACTGCTTAGCTACACTCCCCGCTATTAATGCCCAATTAAACCATGTTCAAACAATCCATTTACCATTTATTAACCAAGGCCAATATTAGTGGTATTGTCATACAACCCCATTGCTTGCAAGTAATATCCATAGCCAAACCATTTAGGTTAGGGGACCTTAGGTACCCTTCCTTTTACCACATTAAATCCACTTGGGAGGCTTCCATGTTCTCCACAAGCATAACTATTTAGCCTTTAGCCATTTCAAACCATTTAAACCATGCATAAATCCTTTATCTAGTTTAAAACATGCAAGAGTTTCATTAAAAGAAGTCAATGCAATGAACATATCTTTATAAGCATTTTATCAAACACCTTGAGGGCATAATATAACCAAATCCAATTCCAAAGACCATTAAACCATTACCATGCAATATAATTGTACAAATCCACCATTAAATCATATAAAAGCATAATTAAAACCATAGGAAATCATAACCAAGCATTTAATAGAAAAAACCCCAAATAATAGTTGAATACCATAACCATGAAATAGTAAAACCATAAAATCAATCATATAAACCATGCCTTTAGTTGAAATTATAATGAGGTAAGAGAATAATGCCTTATACTGAAGAATTGACGGGAAAAAATACCAAAGCAAGCCCCAAAGCAATCCGTAAGATGAAACCCTAGCATTCTTGCCCCAAAAGCTCTTGAGAGAATTATGAGATGTTTTAGAATAGTTTATAAGTGTTATTGAATAGAACAATAGGGTAAATAACCTCCTATGTGTATTAAAAGTCATGGGTCCTAATTAGGGTAAGTAGGGAAATATCCAGAATATCCCCACTTAAATCCATTAAAAACAAATCACATAGATACGACTGACCCATATGAGTTGTACCTTCTTATATGATCGGTATCCACCACTCGTATCCAAGTCTCAACCCTTAGATTAAACTCATTCTAGTATACGACTCATCTAACCAAGGCTTAACCTCAGTATACGATTCGTACCCATGATCCGTATCCTTGGCAGAATGAAATACCAGGAGGATCAAACACTGTCCACCATACTAGTCTTTTATACAACTCGTACCACAACCTTATAACTCATACCTCTAAGTCTTCCCCATTCCAGTTACCAAAACCATCCCACTAACTAACACTGGTCAATATATGACAGGACCATACCACTCGTACCCCAGCATAGGGCTCGTACCCATGATTCATATTGGGTTCGGAGAATGAATTTCCAGGAAATTTTCGAAGGGTCAAAGCCCAGGATGTTTTAGTGTCCCCCAGTAGGAACATTCGTCCCCAAATGATGGACAAGGTAGGGGTAACCACACCCAGAGTCATGTGCATTATCAAACATCCTTTTAACAAAGTTTGAAAACAAAGAGGTAAAAATATTAATCTTTCCTTTAACAAACTCAGAAGATAAAGATGTGTTCAAGACACATACCTTCCACACGAATCTCAAGAGCAGAAAACAAATGCGGATACTTGGACTTTATGTCCTCTTCCACTTTCCAAGTAGATTCTTCCACCTTATTGTTCCTCCATAGAACCTTAATCGAAGCCACATATTTTGTCCAGAATCGATGAACTTGCCTATCTAATATCTCAACCGGGACCTCTTCATAAGACTGAGAATTTGAGATACCCAATCATTCCAAAGAAACAACTGAAGAAAGATCATCAAGACACTTTCTCAACATAGAAACATGAAAGACCGGATGAAATAAACTTAATCTAGATGACAACTCCAATTTATAAGAAACATTACAAACTCTCCGCAAAATCACATAAGGAACAATAAATCGAGGCTTGAGTTTTCCTTTTTTGCCAAACCGTACCACTCCCTTCATTGGAGATACCTTAAGTAACACCTTATCACCAACTTCAAACTCCAAGTCTCTATGCCTAACATCCACATAGGACTTTTGGAGACTTTGGGCATGTAAAGCCCCAAAAATGGGTCTCAAGACGTCACACGTTGCTCAAGACTATGAGTAGTCTCAAGTTAACCTTATAGGCCTTCTACTAAATCTAAAGATTATAATAGAGAAATATAGACATATAATCAAAGATAAAATATGAAATTCTATATTAGCTAAGCTGAAACTATTCGGATATAATATCTGAAAATAATAAACTTATGAGTCTGATCAATCAATACTGAAAATCTGAATCATATCTAACAGTCTGACAAGACTCTACTACTAATAACTAGAGAGCCACTGGGACAACTCCCCAGATGACTCAAACTGACTGAAAAATACTGAATCAACTACTATAATAAACTAGGAAATCTGAATGACTGGGTCCCCGAACTTTGAGGACTCACCAACTATTGGGATGTAGATGGAGATGCTTGAAATCACTCACGCTGCTGAAACTGAGCACATGAACCTACATTATGAGACAATGTAGCACATATACATATATGTGGATCAGTACTTTTGAAATGTACTGAGTATATAGGGTGAATGCACAAGTAAATCAATATCTCAATATCATTATAAATTTATAAAAGAATGCATGCTAAATGTAGATAACTCACATAAGCTGGAATATCTGAAAATTGATAATCATAATCATGAATAACAAAACATGCTGCATAAATCTAGTAAGTCATTACATTTAGTTTCTAAAAGTTGTACTGGTATTCTGTCTTTAAATCATGCTGTCTAAGTGTAGAAGAATTTACTTCTGTATCTGTAAATCTGAAATATGAAATCTCATAACTAATCTCTTTTGTAAAATAATATCTGAATAAAGTGGTGAACCTTTACACTTAGTTTCTAAAAGCTTTTTTGTTCGGATTATTCTATTCTGATATCTTTAGTCTATAGGGAGGTTCTTCTAACTAACATACACTATGTGAGCTATCATAGTTTCCAACGTCTAGTTCCCTTATGGAAAAACCTCACCTTTGGGTGAGGTGTCATAATCTCTCAAAGGAGTATAACCTAATCTAAGTGATCACATCTGTAACTGCCATCCATATAGAAATGGAAATAATCTATACCTATGTTGGATCGTAGTTCTGGGGCATGTGAACATACCCAGCTCGGTGGTAAATACTACTCCCTTTAATATGTATGCTCATTCAGTAGGAAATCCACTTTAATACTAGTATAATGGTTTATAAACCAACTGTAAATCTGTTAACTTAAACTGTAACTGAAACTATAAAGTGGATTCCATGTCTAAGCTGAGATCAAAAAATCAAATCTTTATTAAAAAAATTTGAAATCACTAGTCATGGGATGCTTAAAGCATAGTCATTCTTGAAATATAAATATTCAAACTAGGGCTAATAACCCATGCATCAAATTCATGTCAAATTATCATAAAGTTCATGCTTGATAATGAAAATATTAATAATTCAATTCTAAATCTGGAAATTTAGATCATACACATGAAAATACGAAAATAGCCATGCAATTCATCACTTGAAATCTCATAATCTCCAAATAGCAATATTTGGGTATGAACCCTAAATAGAAATTCATGGGTAATCATACAAAAATCATGTAACTTTGTAATTTAAAACTAGTTTTGGGTACAAGGATGAAAGAATTATCCTTTTTGAAAATTCCACATACCTTAATTGATGACTAGATGGAGAAACTTCAACTTTGAGTTCCTATTTGTGCTCTTGAAGATAGATTCTTGAAGTTCTTAAATTGGGAATCTTTAATTTTGAGTTGTCTTGAAAAAAAATGGTGGAATTTAGATTTCTTGTGGATGAAGATTTGATGTTCTAGGGTTTCTTTGATAGAAAGGTGATGAAAAGTGGCATAATAGGCTTAGAATAGGTTTAATCCTCCATTATTCATGATTTGGGGGCTTGAAAAAAGACTAAATTTTCCTTTTAAAATTTTACTTGGAACTGGAAAATCATGATTTTGGGCCCCACCATGACGCACTGCTATCACAATGGCTCACTGAAAAAAGGACGAGCACCATTTTGGCCTCTGGTGTTACTCGGCAAAATCACGTTGTGCCACTGAAAAAGGACGAGTGCTATTTTTCATTCCACCGCGACGCGGTGCCTATCCAAGTGGTAATTTTGGCGCGATACAGGCTAATCACAATGACTGGAATGGGACAAACGGGAACTGGAGCTTCACCGCGACATGGGCCAATCGTGGTGCTTTACTGGAATCGTAAAATTGTGAATTTTCCCTTCACCACGACATGATGCTTATCGCGATGTCCTACTATTTTAACTGAAATCACCATGACTTCTCAACCGAGTATCAGATTAAGGATAAATTGGTATCGTTGGAAAGCTAATTCAATTATCTACAAATTAGTGGGTCTAGAGCTGGAAAATTCTACTCGTATCAAGAGTTATTCATTTTTAAAATTGACCCTTGACATACTAGGAGCTAAACTGAGATAGGAAAAAAAATATAGGGTATTACAATATCTCCCCCTTGGGAACATTTGTCCTCAAATGAGACTAGTTAAACTGCAGATACTGAGGAACTGAGGCTATATGCTGGCAGGCACAACTGAAACTAACTGCATGACTGAATCTTAAATATACTGAGCGACCGAACTAATCTACGAGTGTATGAATTTACATGGAGATAACTGTATAGCTGAATCTGAGACTGGAGAAAAACTAAATTAAGGAGGACTGTTACCTTAAGCTGAATCAGAGTTTGTGGAGAAGAGGTAAGGATACTTGGTATGAATGTATGCTTCTTCTTCCCAAGTAGCATCCTTAATGGACTGATTTTGCCATAGAACTTTGCCTAAAGGAACTTCTTTGTTCCTTAGTCTACGGATCTGATGATCAAGAATCTCTACTGGAAGTTCTTCGTAAGAAAGGCTATTCTGACTATCTGTGCTTTCTAGAGGGATTACAACAGCTAAATCATCCATGCACTTCTTCAATAAGGACACATGGAACACTGGATGAACTTATGGTAAGTCTGTGGGTGTTCAGCTCAAGCTCATACGCTACCTTCCCAACATGACTCAAAATCCGGTAGGGGACTACATATCAGGGACTAAGCTTCCCCTTTTTGCCAAATCTCTTCACCTCCCTTCATAGGTGAAACCTTCAAATACACAATATCATCTACTTCAAACTCAAAATCTCTCCTTCTTACGTCTGCATAAGATTTCTAGTAACTCTAAGTTGCTTTCAATCTCTCTCGGATCAACTGGAATTTCTCTATGGCTTCAAACACCATATCTGGCCCAATCAAAGCGGCCTCACCTACTTCGAACAAACCGACTGGTAATCTACATCTCTGCCCATAAAGAGCCTCAAACGGGGCCATCTGAATACTAGAATGGTAACTTTTATTGTAGGAAAACTCGATCAACGTCAAGTGGTCATACCAACTTCCTTTGAAATCAAGAACACATGCCCTCAATATATCCCCTAGAGTCTGAATGGTCCTCTCTTCCTGACCATCTATCTGCGGATGAAAAGATGAACTGAGATGAACTTGGGTACCAAGACCCTTCTGAAAGGCTTTCCAAAACTGAGAGGTAAGCTGAGTACCCCTATCTGAGATTATGGACAAGGGAACTCCATGCAATCTAACCAACTCTCTGATATACAACTTAGCATATCTTCATCTGTGTAGGATGTGTGAACTAAAAAGAAATGAGTTGATTTGGTTAACCTGTCTACAATAACCCAAATCGAATCATGCTGACGACGCAAATGGGGTAATCCAGTCACAAAGTCCATATTCACCTCTTCCCAATTCCAAGTGGGAATACCAAACTCCTGCAAAGTTCCACAAGGTCTTTGGCGCTCTACCTTCACTTCTTGACAAGTCACACACTTGGATACAGATTCTGCTATATCTTTCTTCATACCACTCCACCAATAAACTTCTCACAAGTCACGATACATCATAGTGGCCCTGGATGACTAAAGTAACGCGCACCATGCGCTTCTACCATAATCCGCTGCCTTAAATCGTCAACACATAGCACACATAATCTATTTTGGTATCTCAACACACCATCTCCCCCTTGGGAGAAAACTTCTACCGTTTGGTCTTTAACTGAACCCTTCAGCTTGACCAAACTAGAATCTTTATCCTTCTTCTCTTTCACTTCAAAAACAAGAGAAAATTCTGAACTAGTCTGAACCCAAATGTTACCTTCAGTTGAGTCAACCAACCTCACACGTAATCTAGCGAACCAGTGAACTTCTTAAACTAGTTCTCTCTTATCATTCTCCACATGAGCAACACTGCCCATAGACAGTCTACTAAGGGTGTTTGCCACTACATTGGTTTGCCCAAATGATACAACACACTCATATCATAATCCTTCAATAATTCTAACCACCTTCTTTGAAAAAGATTTAAATCCCTCTGAGTAAATACATAATGCAAACTCTTGTGATCCATAAATATATCACTTTGCACCCCTTAAAGATAGTGCCTCCATATTTTCAAAGAAAACACAACAACAGCTAACTCAAGATCATGGGTAGGGTAGTTCTTTTCATGAGGCTTAAGTTGTCTAGAGGCATAGGCTATAACCTTACCTCTCTACATCAAAACATAACCCAGACCAATTCCAAAGGCATTACAATACACAACGAACCCATCTGTACCATCAGGTAGCACTAAAACTCGGGCTGAAGTGAGTCGAGTCTTCAACTCATGAAAACTCTTCTCACAAGAATCTGACCACTGAAACTTAACTTTCTTCTGAGTTAATCTAGACATATGGGATGCACTAGAAGGAAAAACCTCAACAAAGCTTCTATAATAGCCATATAAACCCAAGAAACTTCTACTGTTTTATTGAGAGATAGGTCTAGGCCAATTTCTTACTGCTTTCGTCTTTTGGGGATCAACTCTAATGCCATCACTGGAAATAATATGACCGAGGAAAACTACTGATCTTAGCCAAAATTCACATTTTCTAAATTTGGCGAACAACTGGTTCTCCCTAAGAGTTTGCAACACAATTCTAAGATGGTCTGCATGATCATCCTCACTACGAGAATAGACACGAATATCATTAATAAAGACTATGGTAAACATGTCCAAATACTATTTGAACACTCTGTTCATCAAGTCCATAAAGGCTGCTGGGGCATTGGTAAGACCAAATGACATGACTAGAAACTCAAAATGACCATAACGGGTTCTGAAAGCTATTTTTGGAATATCACATGCCCTTACTCTAAGTTGATGATAGCCAGATCTAAGGTCTATCTTTGAGAAGTAACTTTCACCTTGGAATTAGTCGAATAAGTCATCAATCCTAGGATGAGGATATTTATTTTTGACTGTGACTTTATTCAGCTGACGATAGTCAATGCACATTTGCAAAGAGCCATCTTTCTTTTGAATGAATAGGACGAGAGTGCCTCATGGAGAGACACTGGGCCTTATGAAACCTTTATCTAAGAGGTCTTTAAGCTGCTCTTTTAACTTTTTAAGCTCAACTGCCATACGATATGGAGAAATAGAGATAGGCTGAGTATCTGGAAGAAAGTCAATACTGAATTCTATTTCCCTATCGGGAGGTACCCCTGGCAAATCTTTGGGAAAAACATCAGAAAACTCATTGACTACACAAATTGATTGAACTGTTGAAGTTTCAGACTTAGTGTCTTTGACTCGAACTAGATAATAGATACACCCTTTTGATATCAACTTTCTGGTTTTAATATAGGATATGAAATGACTCTTGGGAGACACTGAATTACCTTCACACTCAAAGACTGGCTCATCTGGAAACTGAAACTTCACCACTAAGGTGCGACAATCTATGGATGTATAACAGGAATAGAGCTAATCCATACCAAGAATAAGGTCAAAGTCGACCATATCTAACTCTATTAAATCTCCTAACATGATTTTATGAAGGACAATAATAGGACACTTTCTATAGATCTTTTTGGTAACAACTGACTCACCCACTGGGGTAGAAACTGAAAAGGGCTCAGGGATCTTCTCAGGTCCTATTTCAAAATTTACTACAACTAGTGGGGTCACATAAGAGAAATTTGACCCAAGTTCTAACAACACATAAATATCAAGATGAATGACATGAAGCATACCAGTAATAACATCTGGTGAATCCTCCTGCTCCTGATGGGATAGTAAAGCATAAAACTAATTTTGGTCCTGACCGCCTCCGGTACTCGATGATGCGACCCGAGGTAGGACTGGGCGACCTAGAGGGGCTGGTGTTCTAGTAGCCTGAATCTGGGAACGAACATCCCTATTTCCCTGCTTAGCATGCAGACACTCTTTGATTTCATGTCCCAACTTACCACAACTATAACAACCTTTCTATCCTAACAAAAACTCACTAGGATGATTCTTACCACACTTAGCACAAGGAGGATAACCGAGTTTTCCACTCACACTATTCTGAGATCTGGACATAGAAGTCTTACCCCACTGCTCTTGTCTAGCTCTGGGAGAGGGAGAATTGTCTGAAGATGGTGCGACATAGATGAACAATTCTGAAATTACAAATGATTTCCCCCTCCAAACTTTGTCTGCCATACTCAAACTGCCCAGTTCTAGCCTTCTTATTTCCCCTCTCTCTTTCCCTTTAACTTTTCTTTCTTAATTTGCTGGGCATGAATCATCAACCTATCAAGATCCATGTCTCTAATAAGCATGGTAGTCCTACACTCCTTGACTACCAATCCAGATACTCAAGTAACAAACTTACTCATACTCACCCTAGGGTCAGCCATTGTATCAGAGGCATACTTAGACAGCTGGTTGAACTTAAGGTAGTACTCCATCACTGTCATCGAGCCCTACCTCAGGTTCACAAACTCCTCTACCTTAGCTTCTCTTATCTTATGTGGAAAGAACCTATCTAGAAATGTATCCTGAAACACTAGCTAACTCATAGGAGCTGCATTCTCACCTCTACCATTCTTCCACATAACCACCCAATCACATGCTATATTTTTCAATCTCTAGGATGCCAACTCCACACTCTTCTCTTCAGAAATATGCATAATCTGGGTGATCTTCCTTACCTCATTTAAGTAAAGTTGTTGGTCCTCACCTACTTTTGACCCCAAGAACTCAGGCAAATTCATTCTCATGAAGTCACAGATTCTAGCTACTACCCAATCCCCATTTTATTGAAGTAGGACTGCTTCCTGATGGTTGCCCTGAACATTAGCAGTCATATCTTGGCCTAATGCCTAAAAAGCCGCCTAAAATTCAGCATGGGATACATTCGCATTCAAAGGGTCAGCAGACTGGGGTGGCTGGTCATCATTCCTGTGTGGATTAGCTCAACGAAGAGGCATATTCAACTGTCACGTAAGAGTACGAGTTAAAAATAGATAAAGATACTGTAAGCACGATAGATCATGAAAGAAAGAAATGATTTCCTAAAATCATCCACTAGTCTCTTACTCATAAATGTGGCACGCTTCACACCCATGATCAAGACTCTATATAACGCAACTTGTCTAACTCCCTAGGACTGTTATAACCTTAGGCTCTAATACCAAGTTTGTAAAGCCTCAAAAATAGGTCCCGAGATATCATACGGTGCTCAAGACTACGAGTAACCTCAAACTAACCCTATAAACCTTTTACTAAACCTAAAGCTCATAATAAAGAAATATAGACATATAATCAAAGCTAAAATATATAATTTTGTATGAGCGAAGCTGAAACTGTCCGAATATAATATATGAAAATACTAAGCTTAAGAGTCTGATCAATCAATACTAAAAATCTAAATCATATCGAGAAGTCTGACAAGCCACTACTAATAATAACTAAAGATCTACTGGGACAAGTCCCCAACTGACTCAAACTGGCTGAAAAATACTGAATCAACTACTATAATAAACTAGGAAATCTGAATGACTGGGTCCCCAAACTATGAGAACTCACCAACTATTGGGATATAGATGGATATGCTTTAAATCACTCATGCTGCTGAAACTGAGCACATGAACCTACATTATGAGACAATATAACACATAGACGTATATATGGATCAGTGCTTCTGGAATGTACAGAGTATATGAGGGTGAATGCACAAGTAAATCAATATCTCAATATCATTATAAATTTGTAAAAGAATGCATGCTAAATGTAGATGACTCACATAAGATGGAATATCTGAAAATTGATAATCATAATCATGAATAACAAAACATGTTGTATAAATCTAGTGAGTTATTCATTTAGTTTCTAAAAACTGTACTGATATTCTATCTTTAAATCATGATGTCTCTGTGTAGAAGAACTCACCTCTGTATATGTAAGTCTGAAATCTGAAATCTCATAACTAATCTCTTTTGTAAAACAAAATCTGAATAAAGTGGTGAGCCTTTACACTTAGTTTCTAAAAGCTTTTCTTTTAGGATTATTCTATTCTTAAATTTGTCATCTGTAGGGAGGTTCTTCTAACCGACATACACTGTGTGAACTATCATAGTGTCCAACGTCTAGTTTTCTTATGAAAAAACCTCACGTTTGGGAGAGGTGTCATAATCTTACAAAGGACTATAACCTAATCTAAGTGATCACATCTGTAACTGCCATCCATATAGAAATGGGAATAATCTGATAATTTGTACCTACGTTGGATTGTAGTTCTGGGGCATGTGAACATACCCATCTCGGTGCTAAATACTACTCCCTTTAATCCGTATGCTCATTCTGTAGGAAATCCACTTTAAAACTAGTATACTGGTTTATAATGAAAAACCAATTGTAAATATGTTAACTTAAACTCTAACTGAAACTGTAAAGTGGATTCCATGTCTAAGGTAAGATCAAAAGATCAAATCTTTATTAAAAAAAAACTGAAATCACTAGTCATGGGATGGTTAAAGCATAGTCATTCTTGAACTATCAATATTCAAACTAGGGCTAATAACCCATGCATCAAATTCACGTTAAATCATCATAACGTTCATGCTTGATAATGAAAATATTAATAATTCAATTCTAAATCTGGAAATTTACATCATACACATGAAAATACGAAAATAGCCATGCAATTCATCATCTAAATCACTTGAAATCTCATAATCTTCAAATAGCAATATATGGGTGTGAACCCTAAATAGAAATTCATGGGTAATCATACAAAAATCATGTAACTTTGTAATTTAAAACTAGTTTCGGGCACAAGGATGAAAGAATTATCCTTGTTAAAACCCCACATACCTTAATTGATGACTAGATGGAGAAACTTGAACTTTGAGTTCCTATTTGTGCTCTTGAAGATAGATTCTTGAATTTATTGAATTGAAAATCTTTAATTTTGAGTTATCTTGGAAAAAGAATGGTGGAATTTGAATTTTGTAGGGATAAAAGTTTGATGTTCTAGGGTTTCTTTGAGAGAAAGTTGATGAAAAGTGAGTATAATAGGCTTAGAATAGGTTTAATCCTCTGTTATCCATGATTTGGGGGCTTGAGAAAAGACTAAATTGCCATTTTAAAATTTTACTTGGAACTAGAAAATCCCGATTTTAGTCCCCACCGAGACGCGCCGCTATCGCGGTGGCTCACTAGAAAAAGGACGAGCGCCATTTAGCCTATGGCGCAATGCAAAAAAATTATGTTGCGCCACTGGAAAAAGAAGAGTGCCATTTTACACTCCACTATGATGTGGTGCCTGTCCAAGTGCTTATTTAGGCGCGAAACAGGCCAATCCCAATGAGCTACTGGAATGGGACGAACGGGAACTAGAGCTTCACCGCAATGCAGGCCAATCGTGATGCTTCACTGGAATCGGACAATTGTGAATTTGTCCTTCACTGTGACGCAGTGCTTATCGCAATGCCCTACTGTTTTCACTTAAATCACCATAACTTCTCAACCGAGTATCGAATTAAGGCTAAATTGATATCGTTGGAAAGCTAATTCAGTTATCTACACATTGGTGGGTCTAGAGATGGAAAATTCTACTCGTATCAAGAGTTATTCACTTTTAAAGTTGACCCTTGACATACTATGAGCTAAACTAAGATAGGAAAAAAATATGGGGTATTACGGGGCAACTTTAAGCCTATTCTGAATCACCTAACCTTCCCCATCTCCTGATAGACCAAATCTGGACCAAATATGTCTGCTTTCCTAAGCTCAAACCAACAAATCAAAGATCTACACCTCCTACCATACAACACCTCAAAAGAAGCCATACCAATACTTGAATGATAGCTATTATTGTAAGCAAACTCCACCAAAGGTCGATGCTCAACCCAATTTCCACCATAGTTAATCACACCGGCCCGAAGCATATCTTCCAATATCTAAATTATTCTCTCCGCTTGCCCATCTGACTATGGATGAAAAGCAGTACCCAGACTAACCTTAGTCCCCAACCCTTTCTTGAAAGACTGCCAGAAATGATGCATAAATTGCATACCATGATCAGAGATAATTAAAATAGGTACCCCATACAAAATAGGTACCCCATGCGGCTTCACAATCTCCTGAATATACAACCACACATAATCCTCCGCCAAAAAGGTAGTCCGTACTGGCAAGAAATGCACATACTTAGTCATCATATCCACGATGAACCAAATTGAATCACACTAATTCTGAGATCGAGGAAGACCAGTAACGAAATCAATATTGATCACTTCCCACTTCCATTCAGGGAAATCAATTTCTTGGTACAACCCACCAGGTCTCATGTGCTCAACCTTAACCTGTTGATACACCATATACTTGGCCATGAATTAGCCACATCCCTCTTCATACCATTTCACCAATAGATCTCCTTGAGATCATGCTACATCTTAGTCGAGCCAGGATGAACAACATAGCGCGACTTATGAGCCTCAGCCAAAACCCTTTGTCATAGCCCGTCGACATCAGGAACACACAACCTCCCTCTGTATCGTAAAGCACCATCACCACTGATCTCAAATACCACTACCTTCTACCTAATAAAATTACACTTGATTTTAATCAAGATAGGATCCAACACTTGCTTCTCCTTAATCTCTGCACCAAGAGATGATCAAACCACTTTTTATACTATCACACCACCATCCTTAGAATCTAAGAGACGAACTCCAAGATTAGCCAAGAAGTGAATACACTAATTCCCACTTGCCCTCCTCCACGTGAGTCAAACTCCCCATGGATAACCTGCTAAGAGCACCAACAACCACATTAGTCTTACCTGGGTGGCAATGAAGACTCATATCATAATCCTTGAGAATCTCAAGCCACTTCCTCTACCTGAGATTAAGATCATTCTGAGTGAACACATACTGAAGACTCTTGTGATCAGAAAAGATATCCATGTGAACACCATACAAATAATGCCACCATATTTTCAGACCAAACACAATCTCCAACAACTCCAAATTATTAGTAGGATAATTCTTCTCATGTACCTTCAACTGCCTAGAAGCATAGGCAATCACCTTCCCATGCTGCATCAAAACACAACCAAGCCCTACCCGAGAAACATCATAATAAACCATAAACCCATCATTGCCTTTTGGTAAGGTCAGGATTGGATCCAAAGTCAACTTATCCTTCAACTTCTCAAAAATCCCTTCACAAGCATCCGACAAAGAGAACTTAACCTTCTTCTGAGTTAACCTTATCAAAGGAGCAGCTATCGAAGAAAATCTTCCCATAAACTGCCTATAATATCTGGCTAAACCAAAGAAGGTCTGAATATCGGATAGAGTCGTGGGACTAGGCCACCTATTCACCATAACAACTTTCTACGAATACACCATGATCCCTTCACTAGAAATAATATGGCCCAAGAAAGTCACAACGTTCAACCAAAACTCACACTTAGAGAACTTGGCATACAACTATTGCTCCTTTAAGGTCTGGAACATCACACAGAGGTGATTAGCATGATCTACCTCACTCTTCGAATAAACCATAGTGTCTTCAATAAACACAATGACAAAGAGATCCAAAAAAGCCTGAAAACTCCATTCATCAAGTCCATAAATGTTGTCAGAGCATTAGTCAACCCAAATAATATCACCAAGAACTCAAAATTCCTATACAGAGTATGAAAAGCGGTCTTAGGGATATCCACCTCCCTAATCTTAAGCTGATGGTACCCAGACTAAAGATCTATCTTAGAGAAGAACTTGGCACCCTATAACTGGTCAAATAAGTCATATATCTAAGGAAGAGGATACCTGTTCTTGACCATCACCTTGTTCAACTACCTGTAGTCAATGCGCATCCGAAGGAAACCATTTTTTTTGTGCACAAACAACACCAGTGCACCCCATGGAGAAACACTAAGATGAATAAACCCCTTTATCTAGAAGATCCTTAAGTTTCTCCTTGAGTTCCCTTAACTAAGTCGGATCTATTCTATATTGAGGAATAGAAATTGGACGAGTGTCCAGAAGGAAATCAATACCAAACTTTATTTCCCTATCCGGAGGAACACCAGGAAGATCATCCAAAAAGACTTCTGGAAACTCATTAACCACAGGGACCAAACATAAAGAAGAACCTTCCAAGTTAGAATCTTTAACCCCAACCAAGTGATAAAGACAACCCTTAGATATTTAACCTCCGAGCTCTAAGATAAGAAATAAACCTCCCCCTAGAAGCTAAGAAACTACCTTCCCATTCTATAACCGATTAAACAGGAAACTTAAAGATAAACTACGGCTCCAACAATCCACAAATGCATAACAAGAATGCACCCAACCCATACTTAGAATTACATAAAAATCTACCATATCTAACTCAAACAGATCCACCAAGGTCTGCTTGCTACCATCAGATACCATACCTCCCAATAGACTCTTTTAGTAATAATTGAGTCACCTACCAGGGTCAAAATAGAAAAAGGATCCGAGATAACTTTTGAATCAAAACCAAAAGACACAGTCATATATGGAGTCACATAAAAAAGAGCGGACCCCAAATCAAGCAAACAATATACTTCATAAGAGAAAAGCTGTATTGTACCAGTAATGACATCGGGTGATGCCTTGAATTCTTATCGGGATGCCAAAGAATACAACCTGTTCCGACCAATACTAGAACCAGGAGCAGTAATAGAATTGAATGCCATACCACTAGGTGTAGGAGAAGAAGATAAATCCATAGGAATATTATATGCTCCCATAACAACCTTATTGACTGGACAATCCCTAAGCCGATGGCCTACCTGGCCATACTTGAAGAACTTGTCGCTTTTTTCCTCGTAATAACCCCAATGAGGACGGCAACAAAATTGACAAGGAGTACACAAAGAAACTGACTGACCTCCGCTCGACTAAGATTGGGCAACCTGTGCCTGAGAATACTCACCACCTTGATGACACTTATCTCCTGAATGATAAAGAGTGCTAGTAGAAAAGAAGCCCAAACTCCCCACTTCTTTTTCTGCCACTTGTCACCATCTCTACCACTCTGAGACTGAGTACCTCCTTGATCAGAAAACCTAATCCCCTTTTTCTTCCTATTTCCAAACTTCAACTGATTTCTCTTTTCATCCTCAACCTGCTGTATATGAATAGTCAACCTCAAGATGTCCATATCTTTAATCAGCAAGGCAGTCTTTCTCTCTAGAATCAAATCTCTATTCAACCTAGAAGTGAACTTTCTCATTCTCAATCGCATATTGTCCACCAAATCAGGATCATACCGTGATAGATGATGGAACTTCAAAGAATATTCTTTTAATGACATCCTCTCCTGCCTGAGGTTTACAAACTCCTCCATCTTAGATTCCCTCAACTCTTGAGGAAAGAATCGATCTATGAAGGCATTGGAAAAGGCTTCCCATAATCCATCCTCTTTCATATCACCTTTATCCATGTCTCACTCCTAATACCACTGATAAGAAACATCATTGAGCTAGTAAGCTGCAAAGTTAATCCCCTCTACATAAGTAGCCTACATCACCCAAAAGATCTTTTCTATCTCATCCAAGAAGCTGTGTGGATCATCTTCCACCTTTACCTCAGTAAAAGTTAGAGGATCCATATTCATAAATTGACTAACCCTTGTGGCCTCAACAGATAAAGCACCAGTCATACCCCGCTCAGACTGAGCAGCAACCAATTGGGAAATGATATAAATAGATTGATGAAATTCAGCATTTGTCACATTGCCCTGAGGGACCTGAGGAGAACTAGCTGAAATAGGAGAAACTCCAACACCATCAGAAATAGGACCATGAGATCAAAGATTTACTCCAGACTAGGACGTACCATTCAGCATTATCCCCAGATGGGATGAAAGAATTTCCTTGTGTTCTAGATCTAGGAGGCATGATCTAAAAGATGAACAAACAAGGATTAGAAGAGATTCTAGGATTGAGAACTCAAGCTTGAAGATACAATACCAAGAAAGTAAAATATTCCTAAATGTCTTGCAGCCTTGCTCTTATGAGTGCGACATAGTTCACACCCCAAAAGAGACTCTACTCGATACGGATTTGTGGACTTCCCAGTTGACCATTAACCTGGGCTCTGATACCAACTTGACTTGACCCGACCTCGGGCCTTTTCATAATGAGAATCCTAAGTTCAATCAGGATCAGGGACCGCCCCCTATTACCCAACCCAACCTCCTATGTTTAGTCTTAAATGAGCTAAATTTCGAACATATAACAAGATAATGTTATTTTTCTTATTAAGACTCTGGGATAGGGTCACAATTGTGACCGACCCAACTGAGTCCAATCGTATTAAAACAACCTCCCAACCATACCAAACCAAACCATAAACCATAAACCAAAAGGGAATACCTAAACATAATATGAAAATTAATCCCAAAATGTAATATGACGGAATAGTGAGAAATCATGTCCGATGATACTATCCTCAATATCAATACCAATGCTAAGTCTAACACCTCTACCGATCCCGCTCATACCAACTTGAGAAGTACCATAAAGCCTCTATCTGAAAGAGTAAACAAATTCGATTGGGACATACCCCTAACCAAGGCCAAAATCAATATCCAAAATAAAAGATAAGTGTCTAAAAAAATCCACAACATAAAATGTTGCCTTCTAAAAGGATGGGAGCTCACCACTTCAGTCCAAATGCTGATACCAAATCCACATGCTAAACAGAAGGAGTAGAATAACCGGTTCCTACATAGCGGGGGTATACAACCGCCAGTATATGGGGTTAGCGAATAACCGCTAGCATAAAACTCAAGATAAGGATAAAAATAATGCCAATTATAAAACCAAGTGAAACTATCCATAATGGATACATCCATACATATATATAGGGAACCGGGTTTAACATATATTTAAAACCTTTACTTGGGTTATGTAGCTTTGTTGTCCTAACAACTCACAAGCCATATGGGTTTAACTCCCCTTGCTGAAAGGGCCCCAGTGTGTGTAGCCACACGACCAGGGAATATCCTATTGGATGACTAGTACATCTCTCTATTATAAAATGTAACACTCGTACATGGTCATCAAAGATCCCTCATATCGGCAAATATGAGTTTCCAATTTTGGTACCCCCGGGGGCCACCAACTTTCACAGCTTATCTATACTCTCCTCTATTATTGCCTAATTAAGACCATGTCCAAACAATATATTTACCATTTATTAACCAAGGACAATATTAGTGGTATCATCATACCACTCCATTACTTGCAAGTAATATCCATAGCCAAACCATTTAGGTTAGGGAACCTTAGGTGCCCATTCTTTTACCATATTAAATCTACTTGGGAGACTTATATGTTCTCCATAAGCATAACTATTTAGCCTTTTCAAACCATTTAAACTATACATAAATCCTTTATCTAGTTTAAAATATGCAAAAGTTTAATTAAAAGAAGTCAATGCAATGAACATATCTTTAAAAGAATTTTATCAAACACCTTAAGGGCATAATATAACCAAAACCAATTCCAAAGACCATTAAACAATTACCAGGTAATCCAATTGTCCAAATCCACCATTAATGCACATAAAAGCATAATTAAAACAATAGGGAATCCTAACCAAGCATTTAATAGTAAAACCCCCAAATAGTAGTTTAATACCATAAACATGAAATAGTAAAACTATGAAATCAATCATATAAACCATGCATTTAGTTGAAATTACAATGAGGGAAGAGAATTATGCCTTATACTGAAGAATTGACAGAAAGAAATCACCAAAGCAAGCCTTAAAGCAATCCATAAGATGTAACCCTAGACTTCTTGCCCTAAAAGCTTTTGAGATAATTATGAGATGTTTTGGAATAGTTTCTAAGTGTTATTGAATAGAATAATAGGGTAAATAACCTTCTAAGTGTATTAGAAGTTGTGGGTGCTAATTAGGATAAGTAGGGAAATATCCAGAATACCCCTACTTAAATCTCTTATAAACTCGTCACAGGGATATGACTGACCCATACAGTCATTCCCTCCTATACGATCAGTATCCACCACTCATATCCAAGTATCAAACCTTGGATCAAATACTATCCAGTATATGAATCATCTAACCAAGTCGTAACCTCAGCATACGATCTGTACCCATGACCCATATCCCTGGCAGAATGAAATACCAAGTGGATAAAATACTGCCCACCATACGAGTCATTGATACGACTTATACCACACCCTTATGAATCATACCTCTAAGTCTTACCCATTTTAGTGACCAAAACCATCCCACCAACTAATACTAGTCAGCATACAACAGGACCATACCACTTGTACCCCAGAATACGGCTCATACCCATGAATCATATTTGGTTTGAAAAATGAATTTCTAGAAAATTTTCTAAGGTTCAAAACCCAGGATGTTTCATCCACTCATGCTATGCCTCAATTGATTGTAGAAATAGAATTTTTCAGTTCCAGTTTCTTGATGAACCAGTTATTGAATAGAGGGGTAGTACTTTACTGCTTAAGGGTCTGTTTGTTTCATATCTTAAGGAAAGAAAGATGATATCCAAAGGATGTATTTAACTTCTCATCCGAGTCAAGGAATCAAATTCTAAAACTCCAAGTCTTGAGTTAGTTTTGGTAGTAAATGAATTTCTAGATGTGTTTCCCGAAGATCTTCCCGGAGTTCCTCTTAAAAGGGAAATCGACTTTGAAACAGATCTCCTTCCAGACACCTAGCCTATCTTTATTCCACCTTATAGAATGGCTCTAGCTAAGCTTAAGAAATTGAAAGAACAGTTGAGGGATCTCTTAGATAAGAGTTTCATTAGGCCTAGTGTTTCCCCATGGGGTGCTCCAGTTCTATTCATTCCCAGGAAAGGCGGTTCTCCCAGAATATACGTCGACTATCATAAGTTGAACCAAGTCACAATCAAGAATAAATATCCTCTCCCTAGGATTGATGACTTATTCAACCATCTTCAGGGTGTAAGTTATTTCTCTAAGATAGACCTCAGATCTGGCTATCATCAACTTAGGGTCAGAGAATGTGACATTTCAAAGAAAACCTTTAGAACTCGGTATGGTCACTTTGAATTCCTAGTTATGTTTTTTGGACTACCCCTACAACATTCATGGACTTGATGAACATGGTGTTCAAGAAGTACTTGGACATATTCGTCATAGTCTTCATTGATGATATCCTAGCTATTCACGTAGTGAGAGTGATCATGTTGACTATTTTAGGGTTGTATTGCAGACCATTAAGGATCATCATTTATTCACTAAGTTTAGCAAATGCATCTTTTGGATGAGATCAGTAGCTTTTCTTTGCCATATTTTTTTTGGTAATGACATTCTAGTTGATCTTGAAAAGATTAAAGCAGTGAGAAACTGGCCTAGACCCATCTCTCCATCAGACATTAGGAGTTTCTTGGGTTTAGATGGCTAATATAGAGGGTTTGTAGAAGGGTTTTCTTGCTTATCCCATATCTAGACTAACGTAGAAGAAAGTTAAATTTCAGTGGTTAGATTTCTATGAGGGATTTCTGCTCCAGTCTTGACTTTTACTGATGGCACATATGGGTTTATGGTGTATTGTGATTCTTCTTGAGTTGGTCTTGGTTGTGTATTAATGTAGAGAGGTAATGTTATATCCTATGCCTCTAAACAACTTAAGCCCTATGAAAAGAATTATCTAACACATGATTTTGAGTTGGCAGTTGTTGTCTTTTCCTTAAAGATTTGGAGGAATTACCTTTATGGGGTTCATGTTAATGTGTTCACAGATCACAAAAGCTTATAGTATGTGTTCACAGAGAAAGACCTAAATCTTAGTCATAGAAGGTAGCTTGATTTATTGAAAGACTATGATATGAGTGTGTTATATCATCTGAGCAAGCCAATGTAGTGGCGGATGCCCTTTATAGATTGTCTATGGGTAATGTTATCTATGTTGAGTATGATAAGAAGGAGTTAGTCTGTGAGGTTCATTAGCTTGCTAGGTTAGGATTTTGGTTAATTGATTCAGACTCAGGTAGAGTATGGGTTCAGAATGGTTCAAAATCTTTATTGGTTGTAGAAGTATAAGAAAAGCAAGATAGTGATCCTAGTTTGTTTAAGTTGAAAGAGAAAGTTAGAGGTCAAGAGGTAAAGGCTTTCTCCTAATTGGGAGATGATATGCTTCATTGTCAAGAAAGACTACGTGTTCCATGTTTTGATGGTCTAAGATAATGAATATTAGTTAAGGATCATGGGGTGAGATACTCTATCCATCCAGGAGCTAATAAGATGTACCGTAATTTATAGGAAATCTATTGGTGGAGTGGTATGAAGAAGGATATTGCAGAGTTTGTCTCTAAGTGTTCAAATTGTCAGTAGGTTAAGGTTGAGTACCAAAGGCCTAGTGGAACACTGCAGGAGTTTAGCATCCTCACTCAGAAGTGGGAGGTGGTGAACATAGATTTTATGATAGGGTTTTCTCATATTTATCATTAACATGATTCGATATGGGTCATTGTAGATAGAATGGCCATGTCAGCTTATTTTTTGCCAGTTCATAGTTTATTTTTAGCTGAGGATTATGCTAGACTCTATCTTAGGGATTTAGTAAAGTTGCATGGGGTTTCGTTGTTTATCATTTCAGATAGAGGTACTCAGTTTACCTTTCACTTTTGGAAGGCTTTTTATAAGGGTTTTGTTTCCCAAGTTCACCTCAATACAACTTTTCATCTTCTGACGAATGGTCAGGAAGAGAGGACCATTCAGAATTTAGAGGATATGTTGAGGGCCTATGTTATTAACTTTAAGGTTAGTTGGGATGACCACTTACCTTTGATTGAGTTTGCCTACAACAATAGTTATCACTCCAGCATTTAGATGGCTCTATTTGAGGCTCTCTATGGAAGAATATGTAGATCTCCTATTGGTTGGTTTGAAGTAGGAGAGGCTACCTTGATAGGTCCATATTCGGTTTATAATGCGATGGAGAAGGTCCAATTGATTCGGTAAAGGCTAAAGACAAACCAAAGTCGTCAAAAATCTTATACAGATGTGAGGAGGAGAGATCTTGAGTTTTATGTTAGAGACCTTCTTTATTTGAAAATTTCACCCATGAAATGGGTGAAGATATTTGGCAAGAAGGGGAATCTCTTTCCCCGCTCTGTTGGCCCATATAAAATTTTGAGTCATTTGGGAAAGTAGCTTATGAGTTGGAGTTGCCTCCAGATTTGGCATCAGTGCATCCGGTGTTTCATGTCTCTTTGTTTAAGAAATGCATTAGTGACCTAGCTTCAATCATGTCCTTAGAGAGTGTACGTGTAAAAGATAATCTCTCCTACAAAGAAATCCCAGTTGAGATCCTTGACTGTCAGATTCGTAGGTTGAGGAATAAAGAAGTCCCCTTGGTTAAGGTTCTATGAAGAGATCAGTCTGTTGAGGGAGCTACTTTTGAAGCACAAGAAAATATGCAAGCCAAGTATCCCCATCTCATTTCTATAAATTTTGACTCAGCTCGAGGTAATGGTTTCCCTTAATTGATGTTCTCATTTTCTATCTCAACTATATAATCATTTTCATGTCATAGCATCCATTCATGAATTTAGTTCAGTCCACGCATCATGTTTCAGATTCAGTTATTTGATCACGATTCAACTCATTGGTATTTAGCGCATGATCTCGTTTTCCTAGTTACTCAGCTCAAAACTTTTAATTCAAGGATGAATGATCCTAATGGGGAGATATTGTAATACCCAGTGTATAAAAGCTACTGTACATCATACGACTTATGTTCTTAAGTCGTATAAACAACATACGAGTCATATGTTAAAGTCGTACCTATGGAAGTGTAGAGTAGTTGAAGTATTTTATGGATACGAGTTGACCCTAGAAGTTGTCAAGGCATGGTATGAGTCGTATGAAGTGGAGTCATAAGGGTAACAGCCTAGGTTCCCTAAGTTTCTATCTAGATTATGAGTGGTGGATACAAGTCGTAATGACTTGTTACGAGTCATAAGATATGACTATATCCTGACTAGTAAAGGATACAATAATCAAGACTCATGTTTTTCTATCTCTATAAGTTACTTGGACATATATTAAGTCCTCAAGTATCTCCCATCTCATGAACAAGTCGAAACAACCCTTAGTGATTGAGTTCTTAAGAAGAATATAACTATAGTCATATTCAAATGAGCATAACTTTTGTTCTACTATGAATTTCTGAGCTAAAAATCCACCAATAAATAGATAATTGAATTAGCTTTCCAACTATACTAATTTTTCCTTAATCCTATATCGGGATGAAATGTTATGGCCAAATTACTAAAGCACTATTAAAGCTGTCAGTGGTTACGACTCACTAATACGACTCGTAAGTAGACCATACGAGTCGTTAGGAGGAGTCATACCCACAACAGTAGGGGTCAAAATTTGGGTTCCTGGTGATGACTCAAGGTACAAACCATACCCAGAACTTATGAGTCATACCCAAACTCGTCGGGAAGGCTTCCAGATATTTTCCAGACAATTTCTAAGGTTTTTTTTTTTATCTTTTTTCTACTATTTTAACCCCAAAACTACATCGTTTCATCCTACAAACAACAAGTATCAAGCGTAAAAACTACCTTAACCTATCATAACTCATAAACCATCCATCACAGAGCAAAAGGGGCGATTGGTTTCTCCATAAAACCAACTAAGGTTTATCAAATTCAAGTTCAATACCAAGAAATTTATCCAAGGCTTCAATATTCAGGTATGTGGGGTATTTATCAATGGGTTCCTTCCACCCATTGAGTCCCAAAAATCCCCTTTTTATTCAAGTATGGATTTTAACCTTATTTTGGGAAATTATCCATGTAAATCATGAATTTAATCCATGTCTTCTTAGAAATTTGAATTTAAGCCATGGAAACATGCCTTTCCATGTAAATTAGGTTACTTTATGTTTTAAATTTCAACTACCCATGTCATGTTCAATTGATTTCATACTAAATCTCAAGTTATGAATTAAACCATGAAATTATGTTGCCCTCTCAAGTTTAACACATTCCCATGATCAAATTCATGTTTCTCACTCATTATTGAAATGTCTTACGTTTGGGTCTTTGAACCATGATTTTATATCACTATTTTAAATATTGTTATCATATTTTTTTGTAATCATTCTGTGTTGTAGGGCTATGAACACCCGATACTTATCTGTTTATACATGTCTTTATTTTCAAGTTATAAGTCAGTTAGACCATGATGTTATTACTATATTTAGAACATTATGTTCATGTTGAGCACTCATCAGTACAGTTGTAATACCCCAAGAATCCAAGACAATATTAGAACCATGATTCAAGCTCATGAGAAATAAACTATAGTTCTTCGGTAGTTTTATGAGAGAGTTTGATGTATATTAAGGCGTCAAATAACTCCTAGATATTATATGAATCAAAATACCCCAAACCGATTGAATTCTTGAGAAGGATGTTACTATAGTAAACTTCAAATGAGCATATATTCCTTTAACTTAGAATTTTTGATCTTATGACCCACCAACAAATAGGTAATTGAATTAACTTTCCAATGATATAAATTTTGCCTAAATCCGATACCTAGGTGAGAAGTTATGACACTTTTAGTGAGAGGCAGTAGCCCACCGCAATCAAGCCGCGTCACGGTGATTCCCAAAATCATAGTCGTCCCTTTCTAGTAGCTCACCATAATTGGCCAATGTCTTGGTAGAAATCGTTGTGGAACAGGTATCGTATCACGTTAGAGTGCAAATTCGCACACGTCCATTTCCAGTGGCACAACACGATAGCACCGTGTCGTGCCGGAATGCAATTTGGGGATTGTCCTCTTTCCAGTGGCACAACGCGATAGCACTGCATCATGCCAAGGTATAAAATTAGGATTTTCAATTCGAGTTTTTAGTTCCCAAGGGTAGTTTATTCTTTTCTCAAGCCCCCAAATCGTGTTAAATAAAGGATTTAACCTATTCTAAGCATATTATATTGATTTTTCATCAAATTGCTCTCCAAGAAAACCCTAGGCTTCAAAATTCAACTTCAAAAAACTCCAAAATTCACCATTCCATTTCCAAGATAATTCAAAATTAAAGGTTCCCAATAATTCAAAATTAAAGGTTCCCAATTCAAGAACTTTCAAGGATTCTTCAATTGAGGTATGTTAGATGTTCGTTCATGGGTTCCTTTCACCCATGGAGTCCAAGAACCTAATTTGAAGTTTAAAAGAATGATTTTTACATGTTATCAAGATTTTTAACCATAAATCCCCATGAATCTTGATTTTTCACCATGTTTACATGTAATTTTTGTTGTTATTAATCCCCACACATTTGAATGGTGTCGTTCGTTGAATTGAATCTTAATTTGGTGAATTTAGTAGTGAAATCATGTTATTTCTACAAGTTTTAAAACTATTCTCATGCTTAGCTTAAGCCATGTATTACAAGTATTTGATGAAATGCCTACAAGAATGAGTTTTGAATAAATACTTACATATCATGTCCTCAAAGTTTTATGACAATCTTACTATTATTTTTATCGAGTCCTAGGTGTTTGAATACCCGAAATTTATCTTCTTACCTAGTTTCCAGTATTTATAGAATGGTTACAGAATAGTTACAAGCCCTATCTTTTTAGTCAGTATTTTAAATAGTTAAGCATAGTCAGTCCAATATTTCGGGTCTTTCAGTTGGGAGTAGGATTTAGCATCGAGCAAATGCAGGGATAATGGCTTCCCCGTAAGTTAGGCAGAGTCGTAAGTAGCAGTCCTTGTATTCCAGAACTATGTAGCCAGCGTAGGATAGGAGGAGTCACCCATCAGTTTAGGCTTGACTCCGCCCAGGTGTCACCCGTCAGTTAGGCTTGACATCTTGGTTGTTCAATAGCTTAGTGAATCCACGCAGCCATGTGTTGGTATCCGTGGCATAATACTAACACCCTTCCAACTGGGGTCATAGGTTGGACCCTAATTAGCTCATTGAGGTATGTCGGTTAGATGATAGCTTCCACAGTCTCAGTCAGTATTCATTATACTTCAGTTCAGGTTTGCATTAACCATAGTATACAAATATCAGTTATTCAGTTATCAGATTTCAGTATTTCAGTTTACAAACTATTTTTAGAATCATATTATATGCTTGGTCATGCATTCTTAGATTTTACAGCTTTCACCTATTTATATTTAGTAATCTCATGCTAACCAGTCAGTCTTTACTTTATGTATGTTCACTCAGTTATCTCATATTATTCAGCCATTTATTACTTCATGTTCAGTTATCCTATGTTATTCATTCAGTCAGTTATTATTCATGCATATGAAACCATAAATATTAGTCTAACCTTATTTAGCATACCAGTACATTAAAAGTACTGACCACATACCCATTTCTTGCGCTAGGATGTTTAATATTATAGGCTCAGATGCTCAGTTCCCTAATCGTGCATAGACATACCAAATTATCAACTGCAGCAGTGGTTAGTCCTCATACTTTGAGGACATGATTTATTAATCTCAGTTTACCTTATCAGTTTAGTATTTTCTATTCAATCAAAGTTAGTTGAGGGTTTGTCCCATCAACTCCGTAGTCAGTCAGTTAGAGGCTTTCGAACACTCTCAGATAGTTATTCAGTTATTAGATGCTATTAACATTATTACAGTATTATTTTCATATAGATGTTTTCAGTATTTTGATTCGGTATCATTTTTCCTAGTTAAAACTTATGGTATTTTCAGTTAAGTTCTACATATAATCCCTGTCATTTTATTTAGTGCTCACATCAGGTACCGGCATGGGTTAGCTTTTGGTCCTTCGGGGCTGTAGGCACCGTATGGCACCCAGGGTGTACTCTCAGGGTATTAAAAACTTGGTATCAGAGCCTAAGGTTTTAAAGCGTCCTAGGGAGTCTGAAATCTATGTCAAGTAGAGTCTTATGCATGGATGTGAAGCGCGCCACACTTATGGACAAGAGGCTACAAGATGTTTTAGGAAAAGTTTCCCTTCTTTCAGTGTTTATGTCATACAAAAGAGCATGAACTCTGTTTAAACTCTATTCCTAAATCATCCATCCTTTTTTGTATAGAAAATGCCTTCTAGAAAGAAAATGGAAGAAGAAACGGGATCAGCATGTACCTCCGTCTGTTTAGGAAGATCCCCTAAATGAGCATGTCTCTTAGGTCGAATTCAGAGCTTTTTCACTACCTTATGTTATTCAGTAGTTGCTCAAAAAAATATGTAGGCTGTTTTCCTATCTAGGCTTTTAATTTATGCTCAGCTGAGTGAGAGGGAGAGCGTAAAGAGAAAGAGAGAAAGAATAAGAGGGCTAGAAATAGTAGTTTTAAGCTAAGGTTAAGGGGTAGTAACCGCTACCAATTTTGTTAGAAATTCTCAGCCCCAGCTCTACCTTCATCCAGTACGTCAGTGCCTAAGTTTAATAATGGCAGTCAAGATAGATCACCAGGCTTTAAGTTACAGGGTCGTGGGAAGGACATTCGTACTAATCCACTTTGCGAAGAATATAGAAAGAATCATAAGGGTATGTGTAGAGCTGGCAGTGATGTGTGTTTTGGGTGTGGCAAGCTAGGACATAGAGTCAAATATTATCCAAAGAGTAGTTAACAGGGTCAGTTCAACCATCCTCCATTTCCATTTGGTCACCTGACTCAATAGGGTGCCATTTCTAGCACAACCAACGGCCAGCGTCGGAATAGGCTATATGCACCTCAGTCTTGATAGGATCAAGAAAGTTCTCCTGATGTTGTTACGGGTACGTTATAGGTTTTTCATTTATATGTTATGCTTTGTTAGACCCTGGAGATTCTCTTTGCTTTGTAACCCCCTATATAGATATCAACTTTAGTTACAGTCCCAACACAGCCCTTCTAAGTGTCTACCTCAGTAGGTAAATCTATCCTAGCCAGATGAGTATACAAAAATAGTCCGATTTCAGTATCCCAAAAAATCACTTCAGTTGATTTCAGAAATAGAGCCGTTCAATTTTAGTTATCGAATAAAAAGGTCAATTAGTAGAAGGGTAGTACCTCAGTGCTTAGGGGTCATATGTGTTATTAGAGACCTTCCTAGAATCCAAAAAAGTAGATGACCTAGAATTAGAAGCATGAACCCAGAAGTTTAGTAGCAATAGAGTGGGGATAGTATTGTCTGAATTTGGTGGATTACGTATCCATAGGGCTAGTTGTATGAAAGGTGCATTAGTAGGCTTGAAATAGTGTATGCAAGAACTTGAGCTAAGTATTATGGTATGAATATGCTTATGTAGTACCCTTTAGTGCTATGTTTAAATGGGGGCTAGTAATGTAGAAATTAATGTTCTTACCAGCTAAGTTGTGGACTATAGCATGTTGATGTCACATGTCCAGGTGTAAAGGTAATTCTTATGGTTTAGGGAGAGATATAAGTTTAGAGATGTGATATTAGTAGGTTGTAAAGGTAGTTAATATAGTTTATTAAAATATTGAGAATATCCATGCTAAGTGATAAAATCTAAGCTTGAATCTTTAAGGATTAAGCTAATGGAAAGTAGAGTTGAGGCACTAGATAGTGTGAACTCATGGTATAGTGATATTCTTGGAAATTCTAAGTTAGTCAGTGTTTCAATTATTGTATAATGGTTGTTAGGGATATAAAAAGCTAAGATTGTATATCAGAAAAAAGTACAAGTAGTGGGTCTACATTATCAGGTATAGTATTTCAGGGTAAGTATAGTGTTTATGCGCATTATTCTACCCCAGACTCTAGAGTAGAGTGGTGACAGTTCAGTTTAGAGTTATTGATTAAGTGGTTCACAGACTTAGAATGATGGCTTTAAGTCAAGAGGGAGATGATAGAACAAGTAACCAAGTCAGGCTCTTAAATCCTAGCAGTGAGGCCAGTATATGTAGAAAAGCAGTAGGAGAGGATGATGACCGACCCGTTCTTATTTCAGTGCAAGGTTTTTCAGTTATCACAATATATACTCATGCCTTACATGTCAGCTCAATGATCATAACTCATATTTGTGCTCATTATAGAAAATCATGTACTCTCCCAATCCCTAGTATGAGGAGTTCCAGTTCACTCAACAGTAATAATCATGTCCCATGAATTCGGAAACTCCAAACTCAGGTCATGCAGCTCGTGACTCATGTATTCATATTTTACAGTATGCTCAGTTTTCATGACTCGTGCTACACTCTTAATGATCAGCAAAAGCTAGGTTTGTGTCATGTATGTCCTTATTTTAGGAATCTTTAAGGAATTCATGTCATTTATACTCTATTCCTCAGGCCCCAGTTAAGTGTCCAAGTTATGCATGGTATTTTTTCCATGCTTCAGGATCTCATGTTCTAATTTTCTGTGACCTTCCCTTATGAAATGATGGTGATGATGAGTAATTTGTTTAGATGTAAGAAATTAAATGTTTCATGTTAAGAAAAGATGGTTGCATGTTTGTTTTACATAAGGTTGTAGTTATGAAGATAGGCTTGAATATCATGTTAGTGTGTAAGTGGATAAATGCATTATGTGTTAGTGAATAACTAGTAAGAGGTTATATTTAGTTGTTGAAGGGGTAATCAGAATTATCCAGGAGATGGGAAGTTATGAAAATGCAAAGTGTATTGAATTCATGACTCAGACTAGTATTACAATGTTATGTGTGCATTTTATAGATTCAAGTAGGCTTAAACATAGTGGGAGAATTCAGTCTAGCTCTAACCTCAGTAGATAGAGTTATCAGTGCCCATGTGAATATTTTCAGTAGCCTCAAGTGAAGTGTAGTATTGAAGTAGAAAGTATAGTTGAGGGAGTAGTTGAGAAGTGTGTCTAAGATTGTAAGTTAGTAGTTGTAGAGCATAAGGCTTAGTAACCCTATCCTAGCTAATGTTTCGTAGGCTTGTGTCCCATATTACAGAATGTTAGCCATGTTATGATTCCTTATTCAGATGTCTTACTCAGACCACGCTAAGATTCTTTGCTCCCTAAAGTCATTAGAACTTCATAGAAAGAGTGTTGAAGAAATACTCCAGTTAAGTATAAGTTTTCAGTATGAGTTAGTTTGTATATCCAGTAATTCAATTTAGCAGTCAGGCAGATAAGTTCCTATGGTTTTCATCTCTCCTACTCAGGAAGAAATTCCTTCACAACTATGCAATTCATAATTTCAGTTCAATTTATGCATTAGGCATCAGTTTCAAATTCCAGATATTCAGTCATGATTCAGTTCGTAAGTGACTCGTGCATCATCTCTGTCTTTTCTTAGTATTTCTGCTATGTCAGTGTCTTTCAGGGGACATAATATCCCAAGGAGGAGATGTAATATATTCCCCAAAGCTTTCATGTCCTAAACCTTCCATTTTCTCTTCACGTAACAAGATCCAACTTGAAGTAATGGGTACTCATAAGTTGACTCTTTCGTTCAAATCTCAGCCTTATAACCATTCTCATGTCATTGTATGTATTCAAGGAAATCAATTTAGTTCATGGTATTCAGTTCATGTATCATGTTTCAAACTCAATTATGTTCTTATGTTCCTATTCATGCATGTTCAGTACATGATCCCAGTTACCTCAGTACAGTACTCTCAGTCTAACCAACCTCATTTGAGGACGAATATTCCCAAGGGAGAGATATTGTAATACCCTAAGAATCCAAGCCAACATTAGAACCATGCTTCAAGCTATAAGAAATAAACTATGGTGATTTGGTAGTTTTATGAGAGATTTTGATGTATATTAAGGCCTCAAATAACTCCTTGCTATTAGAAGAATCAAAATACCCCGTACCGATTGAGCTCTTGAGAAGGATGTTTCTATAGTCAACTTCAAACCAACATATCTTTCATTTTACTTAGAAATTTTGTGCTCATGACCCACCAACAGATAGATAATTGAATTATCATTCCAACAATACAAATTTCACCTAAATTCGACACCTGGTGAGAAGTTATGGCACTTTTAGTAAGAGGCAGTAGCTCACTACGATTATGTCATGTCGCGGTGATCCACAAAATCATACTCATCCCTTTCCAATAGCTCACCGCTGTTGGCTAGTGTCGCTTTAGAAATTACGATTGAAAAGGTACCGCATCGCACTGGAGTGCAAATTTGCACTCGTTATTTTTCAGCGACGCAATGCGATAGTATTGCGTCGCACCAGAATACAATTTTGAGATTGTTCGCTTTCCAGTGGCGCAACGCGATAGCACCACATCGCACTAAGGTATAAAATTGGGATTTCCATTCTAAGTTTTTAATTCCCAATGGTACTTTAGTCTTTTTGCAAGCCCCCAAATCATGTTAAACAAAGGATTTAACCTATTATAAGCATATTATATTGATTTTTCATCAAATTGCTCTCCAAGAAAACCCTAGGCTTCAACATTCAACTTTAAAAAACTCTAAAATTCACCATTCCTTTTCCAAGATAATTCAAAATTAAAGGTTTCCAATTCAAGAACTTTCAAGGATTCTTCAATTGAGGTATGTTAGATGTTCATTCATGGCTTCCTTTCACCCATGGAGTCCAAGAACCCAATTTTAAGTTTAAAAGAATGATTTTGACATGTTATCATGATTTTTAACCATGAATCCCCATGAATCTTGATTTTTCACCATGTTTACATGTAATTATTGTTGTTATTAATCCCTGCACATTTAAATGGTATCGTTCGTTGAATTGAATATTAATTTGGTGAATTTAGTAGTGAAATTATGTTATTTCTACAAGTTTTAAAACTATTCTCATGCTTAGCTTAAGACATGCATTACAAGTATTTGATGAAATGCCTACAAGAATGAGTTTTGAATAAATGCTTAAATATAATGTCCTCAAAGTTTTATGACAATCTACTGTTATTTTTATCGAGTCCTGGGGGTTTGAATACTCAAAATTTAGTTGCTTACCTAGTTTTCAGTATTTATCGAATGGTTACAGAATAGTTACGAACCCTATTTTTCCGTCAGTATTTTAAATAGTTAAGCATAGTCAGTCCAACATTCCAGGTCTTTCAGTTGGGAGTAGGATGTAGCACCGAGCGAATGCAGGGATGACGGCTTCCCTGTTAGTTAGGTAGAGTTGTTAGTAGTAGTCCTTGCATTCCAAAACTACGTAGCCAGCATAGGATATGAGGAGTCACCCATCAGTTTAGTCTTAACTCCGTCTAGGTGTCGTCCGTCAGTTAGGCTTGACATCCTGGTTGTTTAGTAGCTTAGTGGATCCACGCAGCCATGTGTTGGTACCCGTGGCATGATACTAACACCCTTCCAACTGGGGACACAGGTTGGACCCGAATTAGCTCATTGGGCCATGTCAGTTAGATGATAGCTCCCATAGTCTGAGTCAGTATTCAGTATACTTCAATTTAGGTTTGCATTGACCATAGCATACAGATATCAATTATTCAGTTATCAGATTTTAGTACTTTAGTTTACAAACTATTTTTAGAATCATATTATTTGCTTGGTCATGCATTCTCAGATTTTATAGCTTTCACGCATTTATATTAAGTAATCTCATGCTGACCAGTCAGTCTTTACTTCATGCATGTTCACTTAGTTATCTCATATTATTCATTCATTTATTACTTCATGTTCAGTTATCCCATGCTATTCATTCAGTCGGTTATTATTCATGCACATGAAACCATACATATTAGCCTAACCTCATTTAGCATACCAGTACATTGAAAGTACTGATTAAATACCCGTTTCTTGCACTATGATGTTTAATATCATAGGTTTGGGTGCTTAGTTCCCTGATCGTGCATAGACATACCAAATTATCAGCTGTAAGAGTGGTGAGTCCTCATACTTTGAGGACATAATTTATTTATCACAGTTTACCTTATTAGTTCAGTATTTTCTATTCAGTCGGAGTTAGTTGGGGGTTTGTCCCATCAACTCCGCAGTCAATTTGTTTGAGGCTTTCAAACACTCTCAGTTAGTTATTCAGTTATTAGATGCTATTTACAGTCTTATAGTATTGTTTTTAGACAGATGTTTTCAGTATTTTGATTCAGTATCATTTTTTATATTTAAAACTTATGGCATTTTTAGTTAAGTTTTGCACATGTTCCCTGTTATTTTATTCAATTCTCATAGTAGGTACCAGCATGGGTTAACTTGTGGTCCTTCGAGGATGTACGCACCATGTGGCGCCCAGGGTATACTCTCAGAGCATTACAACCACATCATATTAGACCCCATAATAATAATACCAGTGTCATTTAGTTGGAAGTAGGATTTAACACCGAGTGAACCTAGGGATGGGGGCTCACCCACCAGTTAGGACTGAGTCTTTAGTAGCAATCCCTAAGTTCCAAAACTACATAGCCAGCGTAGGGTTATGAGATATCACGCGCCAATTTAGAACTGTCACTCTCTTAGGAATCACCCGACAGTTTAGGACAGACTCCCTTGTCCTTCAGGACATCAGACTTATGGATCCACATCACCAGCCATGTGTTAGTACCCTTGGCAAGGTACTGGCACTCTTTCAACTGAGGTTATAGGTTGGACCCTAATTTACTCAGATTGGGGAATGTTGGTTACATGATATGTCCTATATTTTAGTAGGTACTCAGTCTATATTAGTTTAGGTTGCTTTGACCAATTAATCAGATTTTCAGTTATTTAATCAGTCAATTTTGTATATTATTTCAGTACATGCTTACTTGGTCTTGCATTCTTAGTTTTACATATTCATGCAACCACGTTCAGTTTCCACATATATTTCAGTTAGTTTTTACCGCACGTACCAGTGTATTCAAAGTATGGATGACATACTTTTATGTTGTGCTATGTTGTCTGATAACATAGGTTTGGATGCACAGTTTCCCAACCATCCCTAGACATCTCAGCAGTTCCCCGCAGTAGTAGTGGTGAGTTCTCATCCATTGAGTACATGACATGATATTTTAGTTAATCAATATTTCTTTATGTTCAGTCAGTTGGAGTTAGTTCGGGGTTTTTCCTATCAACTCCTTATGTTTTAGAGGTTTTCAGACAGACAGTCTAGTTTTTAGTATTTTATCAGATACTTCAGACATGTTATTTTATATGTTTAGTATTCCAGTTGATAGCACTTTATTAGTTTATCTTCTGCACATGTTGTTTTATTATTATTTTATTTTGATCACAGCAGGTACCAGACCATGGTTTAGCTTGGGTTCACTTTTCTCCTTAAGTATTGTGTCGCAACTAGGGGTAGCCTCACGTCGTGACATGGGTTTCCCCAAATTGATGAAATTTTTTTCTTTATAATGGAATTAACCTCAACCACCATTGTAACTTGTTTTGAATATGGATAATTACATAATTTAAATTGTCTTTTGAACCTATTGCATTGCATTAAAGGATAAATATATGACTATGATTTTGGATGGCCTTGGTGTCCTTGGTTTTGAATTTTAAATGGAACTTGGAATCTAATTCGGTTATATGGATTGATTTGGTATAATTGATTTAGCTTGCAAGCATATTGGTATGATAATACCATGTTGGTAAATGACTTTCTAAATGACTCCCGAGTTAATGGTTGGTTTATGTGTAAAGTGTTTTAATTTGGGCTTAAAGGGAATTTTGTAGCTCACTGTGAAGGTGTAGATCCCAGGGAATCAACACTGGAAACCACGTTTACCAGCATTAGGGGTCTATGTGATTGTGTGATTGGTGCACACATTATATATATAAATTAAGAGATCTATGGCCTTGGTGTCTTTATCCTTTCCTTGGTTTTTCTTCTATTCGTGTAGCTAACACTCACTGGGGACCTCCCAGTAGGGGAAGCTGGACCCATATATCCCATGGGTGCCTTTAGGACAGAGTAAGCTACACAGTTTAGGTTAAATCTTTAAACTCTCATATTTATGACCTTTATCCCTATACCAGCATCCTATATATATGTAAATGAATGTGATACATATGGTCTATGACTTGATTTTGGTAATTTCATTATTTTATCACTTTCCCCTGAGTTACATGCTAGTTCTACCCCCACTGACCATCCCTAGATGCTACATTATTTCATGATGTAGGGTCTGAAGGGTGTTCTGTTGCTCCTGTGCAATGTTAGATAGTTTGATATATCTAATGAGTTGTTGTGAAGTGGTGAGACTCTATTTTTTGAAAGGCCCAAACATTTCATCTATTTTCTTTAATTCTTAGTATTTCATTTTGAATTCTTTTTTGTCATGGTCGAAGGTATGTTCCGACCTATTTGGCATTTCTAATTTTAGAGGCTTTTGTGGACAAGTGTGGTTGGATGTTTCTTTGACTCTTAGTTTTATTTTGTTTATCTATACATCTTATTATTAGTTTTGGTTGGATTTTCCTATTTACATTTATGTGTTCTTCAGGTAAGGCTAAGGGTGGTCTTTGGCCTATGTTGGGCTTTAGATATCCGTCACGTCTAGGCCCTAGTTCGGGTTATGACAAAACTGTGAGATTATGGTGGGACCAAGTTTTCTTGCAATTATTAAAATGTAATTATAGTTGTCTATTGGTGGAAGTAGTCACCCATGTATTGATTAATAAAATGACTTTTCATTGGCTGATTGTTGTTTAACATTGCTCATATTCTTATTGTATAAAATAATTATTGGTTAATAGTATCTCTTGGAAATGATATAATTAAATTCTTAGGGTCCTTGCAGTGAGATAGCTTCATTATGGTTGATGATACATGGTTGTGGGGCCGATTAAGGGAATGGTGTTATTAGATGTAATTTTTAAATATTCATATCTCTCTTATTGATTAAGATAATACTTGGTTGTTATTGCTCCTTGAGTGATAAAGGTATATTGGATGGGTAATTTAACTAGTTGTCATCTAATTGTGAGGCTAAATAAGTACAAGTTATCCTCATGCGATAACTAAAATTCTAGTTTTTTTATAAATGAATGATTGATAAGGTTGAATATACTAATGTAAGTTGTGGTGGACAATCTATGTGTTAATGAAACCCATAGTGCCGTGTTGGTTAGTGGTTTTACTCTATACGGTCTATTCTTATGTGCTTATCATGGAAGGGTGAAAAGGGTCGTAAGATAGATGTCCTAAGGGCAAAATACAATGTAGTGTTTTGGGTGGTTGTATTCACTATAAAATTATTTGGAGAATAGCTGACTGAGTAAAGTTTTCCCCTAGGATGAGTGTTGATAAAATCTCTGACTAGGGTGGGTTCCAACAAAAATCCAGTGTTGAGTGGTTTAGAGATATTTTGTGTCTCGAGGTGTAGTAGTTGATGAAATTAAGGTTATATCATTATATATGAGGGACATAATATCACATAGAAACTTTTGAAATGTATTTCAGGTTAGTAGAACTCTGGGTATTGTGTTAACATAAGGGGGTTAGTTTGGGATGTCAAAACTCTGAGTATTGTATGTGTCATGCCTTGTTTTTAACAAGGTCAAACAAAATATGACTTACGATTTCTAAAAGAATTAAAAAATTGTACATAGTCGCCACCTAATTTTTAAGAAAAATAAGGAAAACTATTGAATTATTAATATGTGTGATTTATGTTTTAGTCAGCGAAAAACCAATGAGACTCTAAGTAAGGGTTCAAATTATCTCAAAGGGAAGGGATTAGGCACCCTTCAGGATCCAGAAATGTGGTACCCGGATAAACAAAATTTATCAAAGAGGGAGGAGGTAAAAAATATTTTTTTTTGAAATGTAAATAATGAAAAAGGTATATGTATATCAAATGTGTAAGTAAAATCTATTATTATATGTGCACAAAGAATATGTAAAGGTACGAATAAAAATGTACAAAATATGTATGAAAAAAAAAATACTTAGTAACATATGAAAGAAAATTTTTTCCTTTATGTCCTAAAAAGAGAAAAAGTATTTTGTAAATAATACTACATACTTGATCGAGATCATGGAGAGAAAAATAAAGATTTTACTTGAAAAGAAGATACTACACAATGTTTATGATGTAAATGCGTGTAAATTAATTGATTAGTTTAATTTATTTGTGTAAGTATTAATGGCCTAAGTTTTGCCTAAATATGCGTTAACGAATATGTAAATAAAGAATGCCCCCGTCCGACACCACAAAAGTGAAGTTTTAACTATATTTTTATCTTTATGTACAATCATACATATGAGAAATAAAAGACAAATATAAAGCTTGGGGCTTCCTTTTCAAGAAGCACCTTGAAATGCGTTACCGAGAATATGTACAAATACTTGATGGAAGTATTGAAATAAAAAAATAAAAATTAAAGTAAATTAAGACCGTGTATACGCATATGTATATGTGGGTATTAAATAGAATTTTACTATAATGTGGGCTTGGATTGAGTTTTAGATGTGTCATGACTACGAAGTGGTTGCTCGACTAATCGGCCGTCCTAAATTGTCTTGCCAAGATACTAATTGTAAAATCTTTTGTGTTGTCGTGATATTATAAAGTTTTCATCATCGCCCGAATTTATTTATTTTTGTTACGTATTTATATATGTAATGTCCATTTTTTTATTTGGGGAGGCCTCAAAAATCCGACTGAAAGATATTGTCATCGGTCATGTATTGATATTTAGTAACTTGAGAAAATCAAATCTATTTTTGTTATGGGATGGTCTCAAAAATCCGACGGAAAGATGTTGTCATTGTCCATGTATTTATTTTGAGTGTATGTGTGTGTTTTTGAGAAAAAGAAAAAAGATGAATAAAATTTGTGTATGATAAAAAATATATCTGTGGTGAATAATATGTGTGTGTAGTGAAAATGTGTGTTTGAGAGAGAAAGAAAAATATGTGGGGATGAAAAATGTGTATGTGTATTTGTGTCTTTTGGAAAAGAAATACAAATTGGTTTATTTATTTTTGAGAGAGAGAAGGAAGAAGAATGAAATGTGTGTATAGTAAAAAATATGGGTGTCAAAAATGTCTTCCACCTCCACCTATTTATAATAAAATAGGACACTCTTTATTATCCAAAAGGATAAAAGAGTGTCCCTACTTTTTCTTTGAGAGCACCCTTTGAACCTTGGGTTATTGACCAAAGGATTTTCATTCCTTTAACTAACATGCAAAGTTATTGTCCAAAGGATAGTTTCATTGTGTAGTCTTTGTCAGATGTGATAAGATATTATGTATAGTTGTTGTCGGATGTGACAAGAGATTATTGTGTAATTATTGTCAGATGTGACAAGACATCAAATCATTATACTGTGCAAATATAATTAATTCGACTTAGCATTTGCGGATTGTATTAAATAATGTACAAAATATAGAAATTGATATGTAATTACAAAAAAATATAAAAAAATATATAAAATATTAAAAATGTAATTAACTTGAAAGAAATGTAATGTCAAGTCGTGTACGTGTGCAGATGATTGTAAAATATATTCAAAATGATAATGAACCAATAAAAATCCTAATATAAGGAAAATTATTAATAAATTATGAAAGGTAAAAATATGACAACAAATTGATAAAATCCTAAAGTAAGGATGATTATCAATATTAGTTAAGTATTGTTAAAAATATGTGAAAATTGTGTTTCATACCCTTTAATGATCAGGAATCCTTAAGACGTTAATTTAAAGCACGGAGATCAAAAATTGAGTGTCAACAACTGCCCCTTTTCATTTGAAGATGATGTAGAAACCTTCAAATAAAAACGTTGATGTCTAGCCAATTTTGCTCGACAAAAAATACTTTTTTGAAGAAAATTCGACCAAACTCTAATTTAGAGTTACCTGCATACCTCGAGTTGCATGAGGATTAGGTCGGGTGTAGTTCAAAAGAATAGGCAAATTACCTTTTTTCCCCATTATTAAGGATGAATGATCATGTGAAATGATTATTGAGAGGAGGACAATTTGAAAATGGAATTGTTTATGTATTCCAGATATTCCTTTTGAAATTGCCCAGTATCAAACTGTGAAATGTCGAGGATGCAAGATTATGTATTTGCTAGAGAGAAAGAATGATTGTGGGGTTGTGATGATCGAACTCTGTACAAAGCTTTCTACATATCTCGAGTGTCGCAAGAATCAGGTCAATGTAGTTCGAGATAAGAAAATAGGGAAAATTTTGAGGCAGTTCTCAAAATTTATCCCAGTGTATGATTTTGACTAATATTTGGCTTTTTGAAAGAAATTTGAAAAATATATTATTGTTTTGAATTGTATTTTTGGTTGAAAAGATGCATGATGTCTCCGATTGTCTAAAGGGAGTTTAGGATGAATGAAGTCTCCGATTGTTTACCGGGACTTGGGGATGAATGTCGTCTTCGATTGTCTATGGAAACTGATGTACTAAATGAAAGATGTCTCTGATTGTCTACGAAGACTATTCAATGAATGAAATAGTTTATGAAGACTGATGTTGATTGTCTTCTCCGATTGTTTACGAAGACTATGTGATGAATGATGTATTCAATTGTATACAAAGACTTGATGACATCTCTAATTATCTATGGAGATGGAAGTTGATTGTGGTAAAGTCCTCAGGTTATCTTGGTGCATGATAGCTACGATTGTCTACGGAAACTGATGATAATGGCCGTCCTTAATTATCTATGAAGACTAGGGTCATCAACTAGTGAGGTGATTGAATTCTAATGGCCTCTAGATTGGTGGAACAACTGGAAGGTAATAGCCTCTCGACTGGTGGGGCTATTGAAATTAAACTCAACTGGCGGAGCAAAATATAATAGCCTCTCACTGGCAGGGCTATGAAAATGAGGGGGCTCTCAACTGGCGAAGTGGCTGAAAGGTATTAGCCTCTCGACTAGCGGGGCTATTAAAATAAAGAAGCTCTCGATTGGCAGAGCGGCTGGAAGTAATAGCCTCTCTACTGGCGGAGATTATTAAAATAAAGAAGCTCTCGACTGGCGGAGCAATTGAAAGGTAATAGCCTCTCGACTAGTAGGTCTATTAAAACAAAAAAGCTCTCGACTGATGGAGTAATTTAAAGGTAATAACCTCTCGATTGGAGAGGCTATTAAAATAAAAGAGCTCTTGACTGGTGGAGCAATTGAAATATAATAGCCTCTCAATTGATGGGGCTATGAAAATGTAAGGGCTCTTGACTGGCGGAGCTATTTGAAAGGTGATGGCCTCTCGACTGACAGAGATACTTGAAAGGTAATAGCCTCTCTAATGTCAAGGCTTTTGAAATAAAGGATCTCTCAACTGGCGGAGCAATTGAAAGGTAATAGCCTCTTAACTGGCGGGGCTATTGAAAAAAAAAAGCTCTTGACTGATGGTGAAATTGAAAGGTAATAGCCTCTTGACTGGCAGGGCTATTGAAATAAAGGATATCTCGACTAGAGGATCATATGAAAAGTAATAACCTCTCAACTGGAGGGGCTATTGAAATAAAGAAGCTCTCAACTGGCAAAGTAATTGAAAGATAGTAGCCTCTCGACTGTTGGGGCTATTAAAATAAAGGAGCTCTCGACTGACGGAGCAATTGAAAGTTAATAGGCTTTTGTCTGATGGAGCTATTAGAATAAGAATGTAATAACCCATATTCTTAAGTCCTTGGAGAACTTATGAATCATTCATCAAGTTGTAAAGACTCTTTATGAGTTGTATATGGTTAGCCCTACCCATGTCAGTATGAGGTGATGTGATTTCTGTTCAAGTTACGGGTTGACCCTACAAGTCGTAAATGCATGGTATGAGTCGTATGAAGTAAAGTCTCAAGATTAACAGAATGGATCCCCTTAGAATTTGTCCAAGTTATGAGAGGATGATACTAGTCGTATGAAGTTGTGATGAGTCACAAGGTAGGACTCATATGTTGGCTAGTGTGTGTGCAAATCTTTGCTTCCAAGCTTACGAGTCAGAAGGCCTACTCGTACCTTCACCATACGAGTCGTATGGTTGACTCGTATAAACTGACGACAAATTTCTATAATTTCAGTTAAGGGACCTTTTGGTCTTTCACCTCTTATAACTCCAAACCCACTACTTAAAACATAAAAAAGACATTATTTCTTCCCATTCCTCAATCACTTAACACGTTATTTCCTCTCCCACTCTCAAGAACAATGTAATACCCCGATCATTCCTTAAGCCTAAATTCGCCTTTTGAGTGAATATGGATGACTTCTAAAGTGATTGATGTTTATACCATGTAGAGCATTGAATAAGCTTTCCATTTTACCGAATTCTCCCAAATCCGACACTCGGGTGAAGAGTTAGAGCCATTTTAGTGAGACAGTGTGACATCTAGAACTTTAGCGCATCGCGGAGCCAGCTAAAATGGCAATTGTCATTTTCCAGTGAGCCTCAGTGATATTGACGCATCACGCCAAGGCTCAATTTTAGGATTGTCAAATTCCAGTGCACCAACGCGATTCCACAGCGTCGCGGTGCCCTTCCAGGTCACGACCAAGGTGGAAAATGCGACTTCACCGCATCGCTCCACTGAGCAGTTTTCCAATTGTCCAATTTCAGTGAATGACCGCGATCCTGGTGCATCGCGCCAGGGCTAAAAATTGGGCTCCAAGTTCTATAATTTGCTCAAAGGTAGTTTGGTCTTTTCTACCCGTCCTTACCCTATATATATATACAAGTGAGGGAGAAAATCATCATTTCCTCTTCCATCTTCTCCAAAATTCTAAGGTTTCTCTCCAAAATTCAATCCAATTCTTGTCTAAACATCTCAACATCAAGCCATGGTTTTCACAAATTAGTTCAAGATTTAAAACTTCCAAGTCAAGAACATTAATATCTCTAACTCAAGAAGTGGAAAAAGAAGTCTATAGAAAGTTTATTCATTCCGGATAATAATCAAGGTATATGGGGATTGAACAAGAATATCCTTTAGTGGAAAAACAAGTCTGTAGAAAGTTTATTCATTCCAGATAATAATCAAGGTATATGGGGATTGAACAAGAATATCCTTTCATTCTTGTGCCCAAAGAAATGATTTTTACTATTGGAATTTCATGATCCTTGCAAGTGGGTTTATACCCAAATTTCTTTATTTATGATTTATGAGATTTGAGTTGATTAAGTTTGATATTTATGATTATTTTACCATAAATAAGGGCAAAAAAAAGAAGTAGGGAGGCGCGACCCAGAATTAAGTGGGGGAGCCTGACTTTGGCTAGTGCTTTGGAGATGGAAGAGAAGTTGAAGAGTTGGGGGCTTAGGAGAGTAGAGGGGGCTGGATAATATATGGGAGATGACTTCCAGTTGTATTAGGAAGACCGCTAGAGAGGTGTTAGGTGTCTCGAGAGGTCGATCTGGAAAACATCAAGGAGACTAGTGATGGCACAAAAAGGTCAAAAGAAAGGTGGAGTCTAAGAAGGTGGCTTATGCTAAGTTGGTTGGGAGCAAGGATGATGAGGAAAGACAGAAGAATAAGGATGAATATAAGGTTGCTAGAAGAGAGGCTAAGTTAGCGGTTACGGCGGCTAAGACAACAGTTTTTAAGAGATTGTATGCGGCTTTAAAGGAGAAAGATGTAGATAAGAAGTTTTATAGGATGGCCAAGGCTAGGGAACAGAGGTATCGTGAACTTTACCAAGTGAAGTGAATCAAAGGAGAGGATGGTATAATGTTGGTTGAGGATGCCCTTATTAGGGAGAAGTAGCAGTCCTATTTTCATAAAGTTGTGAACGACGAGGGGGACAAAGGTTCTGTGTTGAGAGACTTGGAGATATCTGAGGAAGGTCACGATTATAGTTTTTTTAGGCGTATCGAGGTTGAGGAGGTCAAGGGAGCTATTCGCAGGATGCGGCGGGGTAGGGTGACGGGGCCAGACGAGATTCCAATAAACTTTTGGAAGAGCACTAGCGGGACAGTTTTGGAGTGGTTGACAAGGTTGTTTAACATTATTTTTAGAGCTGCTAAGATGCCTGAAGCATGGAGGTGGAGCATGATAACTCTAGTGTATAAGAATAAGGGAGACATTCAGAGTTGTAATAACTATGGAGGTATTAAGTTGTTGAGTCATACTATGAAGGTTTGGGAAAGGGTGGTAGAGTTGAGGATGAGGAGAATCGTGACGATCTCTGAGAATTAGTTTGGTTTTATGCCTGGTCGCTCAACCACTGGGTCCATTCACCTTGTGAGGAGATTAGTGGAGTAGTTTTGAGAGAGGAAAAAGGACTTGCACATGGTGTTTATTGATCTAGAGAAAGCATATGACAGAGTTCCTAGGGAGATTATGTGGAGGTTCTTGGAGGCTAGAGGGGTGGCCATGGCGTATATTAGGTCGATTCAGGATATGTATGATAGTGCAAAAACTCGTGTGAGGATGGTAGGTGGAGATTCAGAGCACTTTACAGTTTTGATAGGGTTTCACCAGGGATCGACTCTTAGCCCATTTCTATTTGCCTTGGTGATGGATGTTTTGATGCGACATATTCAAGGAGAGGTGCCTTGGTGTATGTTATTTGCAGATGATGTGGTTCTGATCGATGAGACTCAGGGTGGAGTTAATGATAAGTTGGAGGTTTGGAGACAGACGCTTGAATCTAAAGGTTCTCGGTTAAGTAGAATAAAGACGGAGTACTTAGAGTGTAAGTTCAGTAATATGTCACAAGAAGATGGAGTGGTTGTGAAGCTAGACTCTCAGACCATCCAGAAGAGGGAGAGTTTTAAGTATTTGGGGTCTATTATTCAGGGTAATAGTGAGATTGACGAGGATGTCATACATCATATTTTGGCAGGGTGGTTGAAGTGGAGGCTCTCTTTGGGAGTCCTTTGTGATAAGAAGGTTCCCCCGAAGCTTAAAGGTAAGTTCTACAGAGTGGTAGTCCGGACAGCTATGCTGTATGGAGTGGAGTGTTGGCCAGTTAAGAACTCCCACATCCAAAAGGTGAAGGTGGAGGAGATGAAACTATTGCAATGGATGTGTGGACATACCAGGAAATATAGGGTGAGGAATGAGATTATTCGGGAGAAGGTGGGAGTTGCCTCGGTGGAGGATAAGTTGTGAGAAGTGAGGCTACATTGGTTTGGGCATATGATAAGGAGGGCCCCTGATGCTTCAGTATAGAGGTGTGAGACTCTGGCTATGGATAGTTTTAGGTGGGCTAGAGGTAGACCGAAGAAATATTGGAGGGAGGTGATTAGGCATGATATGGAGCAATTACAGCTTATAAAGGACATGACCCTTGATAGAAAGGTATGGAGGATGCGGATTAGGGTAGAGAGTTAGGGGGTGGGAGTGCGGCAGTAGTAGTAGGGGAGTGCTCTTTTGGGTCTGTAGTTTCTGGCTTGTAGTGTTGGGGCTGTAGTTTTTGGGGTTAGTAGTGTTGCCTTTTTTGCATCCCGTACTAGTTTATTATGTACTTATCTTTTGTGTTTGTTATACTGTTAGTTTGTTTTGTGTACCATACTAGTTTGTATCCACTTACTTTTTGTATTTGTTATACTGTTAATGGTCCTAAGCTGGGGGTCTATCGGAAACAGCCTCTCTACTTCTCTTGAGGTAGTGGTATGGTCTGCGTACACTCCACCCTCCCCAAACCCCACTAGGTGGGAATAAACTGGGTATGTTGTTGTTGTTGAGAATTTATGCCATGGATTTTATTTTGTTATTATGTATTGATGATTTCTAAGTGATTTAAGACAAGTGTCATGAGTTATGCTTTTTTCCATGAGAAGTTTGAGTATTGAATATATTTATCGATATTGAGCTTGAGAGTCAAGAATGAGTCCTATGATGTTTTCTTGAAGCTTTTGATACTTGATATGATTTGATAAGCAAGTGTACTTGATGTTAAAAATAACTATTTGAGTTTGAGTTGAGTTAGGAATCCACAAGTTGTATATGATTTACAGATGAGATATATTTATGATATGGTCTTCATGATAGACCCTTGAGTTGATTAAGGTGGATTTCCTAACGCGTTCTGAGCTAAGTCTGGGAGGAGTATTTAGCACCGAGTGTGAATTGTGGGTTCAGTGCATCCTACTTCCCCAGAACTACGTGCCACCGTAGGATTGAGATTTGAGGGCCAAAGAACCGAGTTTGTGATCACAGAGATGAGTTTAAGGTTATACTCCCTGGCAAGAGTATAACGCTCCTGCCAATGTGGGGTTCCTTCCTTAGGAGGGCAAAACGTTGGACTCCATGTAACTCACATGGTTTATGTCGGTTATAAGAAACTCCCAAGTCCATAATAGTCTAAGTTTCTTGAGTTACCGAGTCATCTAAGTCATGTGTTAAAGAGTTTGAGTTGAGTCCAATGATTTATGAGATTTGTGAAACATGTGTTATTATCGATGATTTATGGAAATTATGTTTCAAGAAATTCAAGTGAAGAGAGTCATTATTGTCAGCATGCATGACTTTATTTTACATTTATGATATTGTTTAAAAGTGTTGCATACACCCCCACATACTCTGTACAATCCCAAGTACTGATTCCCATACTCTTCTATGTTCTTCATTTTCTCGTGATGTAGGTTCAGGTGCTCAGTCTCAGCAGCGATAGTGATCTTTGAGTACCTCCATCTACATTCTTACAGTTGGTGAGTCCTCATGGTTTGAGGACCTATGTCCCTGATTTTTTCCTTGAGAGTAGATGGTTGTTTCTTTTCAATTCAGGCGAGTCAGTTAGGGATCTGTCCCAATGGCTCCTCAGTCTTTTGTATTAGAGGCTTTGTCAAACTAGAGTACCAGTATGTACAGAACTTTCAGTATTTTATTTGTACAAGACAGTATTTCTCCGTATCACAGTATGCTCATGACATGATTATTCTCCCCTATTTTAAAATGATTAGTGTTAGAGTGAGTTCTAAAAGTGATAACAGGATTAGAGGGTTAGCTTGAGGCCACGTATGGCCTTAAGCACCGTGTGACATCTGGGGATAGGTTCTTGGGGCGTTACAAATAACAAGGCTAGGGTTTCTTCTTCAAAGTCATCTCTTAAGTCCCAAAGTTCAAGTCCTCTTCTCAAGTCAAGAAAGTCAAGGTATGTGGGGTTTTCATCAATGGCTTCCTTCCACCATTTGAGTCCCAAAATCCCCTTTTTATTCAAGTATGGATTTGCAATCTTATTTTGTGAAATTATCCATGTGAATCATGAATTTAATCCATGTCTTATTAGAAATTTGAATTCAAGCTATGTCAACATGTTTTTCGATGTGAATTAGGCTATTTCATGCTTTAAATTTCAATTACCCATGTCATATTCAAGCGATTTCATGCTAATTCATCAAGTTATGTATTAAGCCATGTAAATATGTAGTCTTCTCAAGTTTAACACATTCCCATGTTCAAATTCATGTTTCTCACTTATTTATTGAAATGTCTTATTTTTGGGTCTTTGAACTATGATTTCATACCAATGTTTTAAGCGTTGTTATTGTATTTTTGTGATCATTCAGTGATGGCAGGTTATTAATTCCCGATACCTATGTGTTTTACATAATTTCATTTCCAAGTAACAAGTCAGTCAGACCATGATTTTTATTATCAGATTTAGATTATCATGTTCATGTTGAGCACTTATCACTACAGTACCATGTCATGTTAAACAAATAATAATACCAGTGTCATTCAGTTGGGAGTAACACTTAGCACCGAGTGAATGCAGAGATAGAGACTCCCCTATTAGTTAGGTAAGAATCGTTAGTAGCAGTCCCTAAGTTCCAGACCTATGGTGCCACCGTAGATTAAAAGGGGTCCCCCATCAGTTAGGCATGACACCCTCGTTCGTCAAGATATCAGTCTTGTGGATCCACAATGTTAGTCATGTGTTGGTACCCCTAGAAAGGTACCAACACCCTTTCAACTGGGGTTACATGTTAGACCTCGATAGCTCAGATTGGGGCATGTCAGTTGTAGTTAGCTCCCATAGTCTCAGTGTAGTATTCAGAATAGGTCAGTTTAGATTTACATGAACAAGTGTATAGATATCAGTTGTTCAGTTATACAGATTTTAGTTATCCTGTTATGTAGATAATAGTGATTGAGTCATTCAAATTACAAATTATTTCAGCACATGTTTATGCTTTGTCTTGCATTCTTAATTTTTCATGTTCATGTATCTATGTTCAATTGCCATATGTATTTCAGTTAGTTCTTATCTCATATACCAGTACATTCAAAGTACTGACCACATACTCTTCTCTTGTGCTATGTTGTCTTATAACATAGGTTCGGATGCTCAGTTTCCCAACTGTTCTTAGACAGCCCAATATTTATCCAGCAGCAATAGTGGTGAGTCCTCTTCCATCGAGGACATGACATATTTTACCATAATTTTATCATCTATTTATGTTTAGTCAGTCGAAGTTAGTTGGAGATCTGTCCCATCAACTCCTTATGATTCTTAAAGGCTTTCAGACAGATAGACACTTAGTTGGTTTTCAGTTTATTCAATTATCTTAGACAGATAGTCTAGTTTCTAGTATTTATTAGATACTTTAGTAATGTCGTTTTACACAAATTCCAGTACTTCAGTTGACAATATTTTATCAGTTTATCTTCCACACGTGTGGTTTTATTATCTCCATTCAGTGCTAATAGCAGGTGCCAGATCATAGGTTATCTTGGGGCACTTGTGGCCTTAAGTATCGTGTTACGACTAGGGGGTAGTCTCATGTCGTGATAAAGAATCTCTCAATTGGTGAAGCAATTGAAAAATAGTAATGTCTCGACTAGTAGGGCTATTTAAATAAAAGAGCTCTCGACTGATGGAGCAATTGAAAAGTAATAGCCTCTCGACTGGCAGGGCTATTGAAATAAAGGAGCTCTCAATTGGCGAAGAAATTGAAAAGTAATCTCCTCTCAACTGGTAGGGCTATGGAAATGTAGGAGCTCTCAATTGGCGGAGCATTTGAAAGGTGATATCCTTTGGACTAGCGGGGCTATGAAAATGTCAAATCTCTTAACTGGCGAAGCTACTTAAAAGGTAATAGCCTCTCGACTGGCGAGGCTATGGAGATGTAAGGGAAAAATTAGAAGGAGAACACCTAATAGAAAAGAAAAATGTTTGTGTTTAAATACGAGAGCTTGAAAAGAAAAGTCAATTGCCTGTATTTGAAGGTGAGAGCCTAGAATGAAAACTGTAATGCATATATTTAAAGGTGAATGTCATGAGAATGAAAGAAAATTATTTTGTATTTTCTTTGGAAAAATATTGAAAAGTGAAAACTGCAGAAAATTGCTTTGTATTTCCTTTGTGAAAAAGGTGAAAATGTAGAAGATTTTTTTTTATTTTCTTCGTAAGAAATATGAAAAAGTGAAAGTGCAGAAGATTGTTTTGTATTTTTTTTGTACGAAATGTTGAAAGGAAAAAATGTGGAAAGGTGAAAATGAAGAAGACTGTTTTGTATTTTCTTTGTAAGAAAATAATGAAAGGTGAAAAATTATAGAGAATTATTTTTTATTTTCGTTGTAAGAAATGTTAAAAGGTGAAAAGATATAATTGTGTCTTGAGTGCAGTTGGTACCAACAATTGGTAGTATGTAGAAGAATCCCCTCATCATTTTTTCAGTTAATCGAGATAGACTTTTGGGTAACTCCTATAGTTTCAAGTGGTAACTTAAACATACCTAAGTATCAACAAGATTTAGTCATCTTTCTTCCAACAAAGATTTTGAACAATGCTTATTCTCATGTTTCAAGTGTCCTCTCCAGAAAGAATGTCCCATTTTCATACCTATTTGAGTATTATTTTTTCTTTTGAATTTGGGAACCTCTAGAGATATAAGCTCATACTCAGAAAGAAGTTCAATGAATGCAATAGTGATACCATAGGCTTGGCCTTCATGTAAGTATTCACTAATGTGAAAACACTTGTTATAGGATCGTATAAGACTTATTATTGGCTTGTAATGTAGGCTTAGGGATGGGTAGGATGATATTTGGGATGAAAGTGACTAATTCCTCAATGAGCGTTGCACTGTATTTATGATTTTGACATTTGTTGTACTTTGATGTTTGATCTTTGTTGTGCTTTGTTGTCCCTTGTTTCGTATTTTCTTTGACTTCTTTTGAATCTTGTGTTGTGAGTTTGTTTTCAGCTTGACCTATTTCTAGAATAGAAAATTTTCCTAAATAGTTGAGAGTAGGATTGAATAATTGCGAAAAGACACGCTAAACTAAATGCACCAACTATAAAACTATGAAACTCAAACAAGGTTTGGGAGAGTGTAAGACACCCCCCGCGTGAACCACAGTGTGTGAAGTGTACAGCCACAGACTCAATGAAATTGTGATTTATTATTAAATAAAGTAAAAAATATTGTGTAGCCATTTTTACAATGTACAGATAGAGTGTATTAAACAACTGATGAATAAAAGAGTTTAATAAAACAATAAAACTAATCTGTGCAAATAATTAAAGAATTTATGAGAATAATATATAAAGAATTAAAGAATTTAATAATTGGCATATGTAAAAATGTAAAATACCTCCCTCAATTGAAAAATTGAGCCTATCATGGTCAGCACCTGCTGTTAATCCCCAACAGAGTCATCATTTTATCATGTCTTGTTTTTACAAAGGTTAAACAAAACATGACTTACAGACTCTAAAAGAATTAAAAATTTATACAGAGTCGCCACCTAATTTTTAAGAAAAATAAGGAAACCTATTGATTTATTAATATGTGTGTTTTATATTTCAGTCTGTGAAAAAGCAATGAGACTCTAAGTAAGGGTTCAAATTATCCCAAAGAAAAGGGTATAGGCGCCCTTCAGGATCCACAAATGTGGTACCCGGCTAGACTAAATTTATCAAAGAGGGAGGAGGTAAAAATTATTATTTTTTTGAAATGTAAATAATGCAAAAGGTGTATGTATATCAAATGTGTAAGTAAATCTATTGTTATATGTGCACAAAGAATATGTAAAGGTACGTGTAAAAATATACAAAATGTGTATGAAAAAAGAAAATACTTTGTAACGTATGAAAGGAAAAGTGTCTTTTATGTACTAAAAATAGAAAAAAGTATTTTGCAAATAATACTACATACTTTATCGAGATCATGAGATAAAAATAAAGATTTTACTTGAAAAGAAAAGACTACACAATGTTTATGAGGTAAATGTGTGTAAATTAATTGATTAGTTTAATTTATTTGTGTAAGTATTAACGGCTTAAGTTTTTCCTAAATATGTATTAAGGAATATATAAATAAAAAATGTCCCCGCCCGACACCCCAAAAGTAAAGTTTTCACTATATTTTTATCTTTATGTACAATCATACAGATGAGAAACAAAAGTCAAACATAAAGCTCGGGGCTTCCTTTTCAAGTAGCACCTTGAAATGCATTACCGAAAATATGTACAAATACTTGATGGAAGTATTAAAATAAAAAAATAGTAATTAAAGTAAATTAAGACCATCTATAAACATACGTATATGTAGGTAGAAAAATAGAATTTTACTATAAGGTGAGCTCAGGTTGAGTTTTAAATGCGTCATGGATATGAAGTGGTTGCTCGACTAATCGGACGTCCTAAATCGTCTTGTCAAGAGACAAATCATAAAACCTTTTGTGTTGTCATGATATTATAAATTTTTCATCATTGCCTAAATTTATTAATTTTTGTTACATATTCATATATGTAATGTCCATCTTTTTATTTGGGGAGGCCTCAAAAATCCGATGGAAAGATATTGTCATCGGTCGTGTATTGATATTTAGTAATTTGAGAAAATAAAATCCATCTTTTGTTATGCGGTGGCCTAAAAAATCTCACGAAAAGATAGTGTCATTGGCCATGTATTATTTTAAGTGTATGTGTGTGTTTTTGAGAAAAAAAAAATAACAAAATTTGTGTATGATAAAAAACATGAGTGTGGTGAAAAATATGTGTGCGTAGTGAAAAAATGTGTGTTTGAGAGAGGAAGAAAAATGTGTGGGGATGAAAAATGTGTATGTGTATTTGTGTCTTTTGGAAAAGAATTAAAAATTGGTTTATTTATTTTTGAGAAAGAGGAGGAAGAAGAATGAAATGTGTGTGTGTATAGTGAAAAATGTGGGTGTAAAAAATGTCTTCCACCTCCACCTATTTATTATAAAATTGGACACTCTTTATTATCCAAAGGTTAAAACGGTTTTCCTACTTTTTCTTTGAGGTCACCCTTTGAACCTTAGGTTATTGGCCAAAGAATTTTCATCCTTTTAACCAACATGCAAAGTTATTGACCAAAGGATAAATTCATTGTGTAATCATTGTCAGATGTGACAAGACATTGTGTATAGTCGTTGTCAGATGTGATAAGACATTATTTTGTGGTTATTATCAAATGTGACAAGACACTGAATTCTTATACTATGTAAAAATAATTGATCCAACTTAGCATTTGCGGACTGCATTAAATAATGTATAAAATGTAGAAATTGATATGTAATTACAGAAAAGTGTAAAAAAATTAAAATTATTAAAAATGTAATTAATTTGAAAAAAATGTAATGTCATGTCGTGTACGTGTGCAAACGATTGTGAAAAATATTAAAAACGATAATGAATCAATAAAAATTCTAATATAAGGAGAATTATTAATAAATTATGAAAGATAAAAATATGACAACAAATTGATAAAATTCTAAAGTAAGGATGATTATCAATAATTTGTTAAGAATTGTAAAAATGTGTGAAAATTGTGTCTGTGCCCTTTAACAATCATGAAGCCTGAAGACGTTAATTTTAAGCACGGAGATAAAAAAAATTGGGTGTCAACAATAAGGAGAAAAAGGAAAAATTAGGAAGATTCCCCAATTTCTGCCCAACCTATGCCGCTATAGAAACATGTATTGTTCTTGGTTTGAATAGACTAGTGTCTTAATATAGATGTTCTTTCCTCAATAATTGATTATGTACCAATAAGATTGAATAGACTATTGTAAGTTGAGTTTATAAACTATAGAAGGATCAATATAGTAATTGTTCAGTTTTCTCTAAGTTTAGACATTAACTAATCATAAACTCTCAAGGTTTTGTTCTTAGATTAATGAGGGAAATAGCTAATTCATGCTTCTCTTCACCCAATGTGCATCCGTGGATGAATGAATGGTAAATTTGTATCTGTTGTAACTATTGGTTCCATCATTACTTATAATATATGTGGTAAAGGTATATGAATCTAATTCTTCATATGTGTTAGGATCAATTATTTAGTATGGGAGTGCATGTACTAAGGTCATACAATATCCCTAGCATAAAGTTAAGTTGAAAGTGTCCTTACTGATTTAGTTTGGGCTAAGTTTAAGCTAGGGTAAACTTCAAACAAGCATTTCTCCTAGAATATAAATAGTTAGTTAGAGCAATACCTACCAAACTACATATCTCTGAGTCTTCTTTCCAATTAAATCAACCGTTCATTAATTCACTTCCTAAGTAAAGAGTTATGGCCTTTTTACTGAAGACTATCCATGTTGAAAAGCTAAGGGTGCCGTAGTGGGTGCAAGTCACTATAGTGGGTGCAAAACTTAGTGTATGTCCTTGGGGTGCTCCTGTCTTGTTTGGAAAAAGAAGAATAATAATTTTATGCACATGTGTATCGACTATCGACAATTGAAAAAATGACTATTAAGAACAAGTATCCTTTTTCTCACACTGATGATCTATTTGACCAACTTCAGGGTGCTTTGGTATTTTCCCAGATTAACTTGAGGTTCGGGTATCACCAATTCAGGATTAGATCTTTGGATATTTTAAAGATGGCTTTTTGGACTCAATATGGTCATTGTGAGTTTTTGTCATGTCTTTTGGGTTGACCGATGCCCCAGAAGTGATCATAGAGTTGATGAATTGAGTATTTCAATTGTATCTTGATTTCTTCGTGTTTATGCTTTTTGTTGATATCCTGGTCTATTCCATGTATGAGGTTGAGCATGTGAAATACTTGAGAACTGTACTTAGATATGCGAGATAAGAAGATATATGAAAAGTTCTGCAAGTGTGAGTTATGATTGAATTGTTTGGCTTATTGTAACGCCCTAAATCTGGTACCCGGAACGCTACACGGTGCCCATGACCCTGAAGGACCACAAGTTAACCCATGACTGATATCTGTAACTGAGCACTGCATGATATGATGTATAAATGCAGAATATAAGTTGTAAGGCCGTAAGGTTCAAAACTATAACATGACTGATAAAATAATATCTGAATGGGGTATAGAAATACTAAAATGGATATAAACTGTCATAACATATTGTAGTCTGAAATCTTCTAAACTGTCTGAAATCTGTAGAGTTGATGGGACATGTCCCCAACTAACTCCAAACTACTGAAGTAAACCAAGTACTGAAGGAATAAAACAATCAAATAATAACATCCTCAGATGATGAGGACTCACTGCTAACTTTGACTGCTGAAACTGGAATGCTACTGATGCTCTGGAGATCGTGCTTCTGAACCTATGGTATAAAAACACCTTAGCGTAAATACGTCAGTATGATTGATTGTATTGATTGTACTGGTATGCAAGTGAGGTAGGCTGAATGCAAAAGGGTCCTTATGCATGAATATTACTAACTGACTGTATATCATGAACGTGAGAAGGCATGCATGAATAAGTAACTGAAACTAAATACATGGTAATACTGACTACTGAGTCTGAATACTGATAACATGATCTATTGATAACTGAGATAACTAATACTGGGTAACTGTATCTGACAGTCTAGATTCTGATAGATCTAGCTGAGTTTCGTACTGTACTGAGTGACTGTGTCTGACAGTCCTAAAATCTGAAGAACTATCTGAGTTATATTACTGATACTGAGTGATTGTATTTGATAGTCTTGATTCTATAACTGAAACTATGGGAGAATTCATCTAACTGACATGCCCCTAATAAGCTAGTATAGCTGAGTTGGGGTCCAATCTGTAACCCAAATTGAAAGGGTGTCAATACCGCGCCACTGGTAAGGACAAGCTGTGAGTGACCCTTATCTGACAGTTTCCCCAAAGAAAAATAGTGGGACACTTATATGACAGTGTTAATCCACCTCATCAACCCTCAACTAACGGTGTTGATGTCTCAACCTATGTTGGCTACATAGTTCCGAAATGCAAGAATTGCTTCTAAGAATCACACCCTCTACTGACAGTGTGTGTTCCCATCCTTGGGTTCACTCGATGCTGAATCCTACTCCCTTATGAATAGACACTGGACTGGACTGGACTAATCTATTACTGATTTTACTGATTTATTAGACTAAACTGAGTTCACTGGATTCCATTGAATGACGGAATTCTACTAAGATCTGATAACTGACTGAGATTTCTAAGTACTGGACTGATACTGAATTTACTGAGTTTTCCTGAGTCATGTGACTGACTGAATTCTACTGATCATGGCTTGACTGAGAGTATCATGAAAACTGACACTAGCTCTAGGCACACAACTAAATTATCGGGTATTAAATACCCCCAGGACTCGATAGCATAATAAGTAAATCATGGCACAAGCTTAAAAGCTCAACAATGGCTACATGTTCATCATTATTTCATTAAAGCATTTCCAACGAACACTTGTAATACATTACTTGTACATGGATGAGAAATACACATTAGAATACTATAGAATGACATTAATTCATTCTCATAAGCAATTTATCAAACATTTGCATGATACAACTTGTACATAAACTAGCATGGCTTGATTTCTTGTTCTTATTTACCCACAAGGGTAATTCATCAAACACCTAGTGAGCATAACGTATGTACATGAGGCTATTCAACAAATAGACATCATAATTCACATTTCTATTGGCAAATTTCAAGGGTTAAACATGGTTTCACATGATACTACACATATATCACTCTACTTCACATAGATATTGTGATTCAATCATGAACTAGAGAACCCATTAACGTAATAACCATGAACACAATCAAACTAAATCATGAAATTCACCCAAAACATTATCTTGAGTTTTGAAAAGGTTTCTTGGACTCCAAGGGTAGAAGGAACCCTTGGATGAACACTTGACATACCTTAGTGGATGAATTCTTGAAGTTTGATGGTGAAATCTCTTAGAAATTGATTCTTGAATTGATAGCTCTAGGGTTTTTGTTCTTGAGAATTTGTGAAATAATGAATGTATTTATCCAAAAGAGGGCTAAATTTCGTGTTTATGAGGGTTGAAGGTCAGGGAACAGAGACCTAATTACCCTTAATAACGCGGTTATTTAATGACTGGAAAACTGGGCATCGACGCTATAAGCGATGCGGCGCGTCAATCGATCCGACGCGATACATGATGTATTACGCCATGATCACGCCAAGACTCAGTACTTTTGGCTCTGGCAACCTGCAACAATGTTAACCAATGCAATAGGCGATGCGGCGCGCTAAGATAGTATTGGTCCACAGTTCTGGGAAACCAAACATGGTCTAAACAAAATTCAAAAAATCTGAAACTTGTCCGGGATCACCTATTGACCTCTCTGATCATGAATTAACAAAAATACAGACCATTAAAGAATATTAAGGTGGCAAAATGAGATTGCCAACTTTAGAAGGCAAAAAATAAACTAAGTCTGAGAACTTCGCTAGAATTTTATAAGTATAGGACCCCTTTGACAAGCTTAAAGGACTGATTTAAGCTTAGAAATTTTTCGGGGTCTTACACTTATGTGGTGATCAAGGATGACATTATGGTTGATTCGGCTGATGTGCCATGAACATATAGCTCTTAAGATGCTTAAAATGAGGAATATTTGTGAGTACAAGGTCACTTTTGTGGATATTATGGGTTATTGGTATGATTGCAGGGTAAACAAGCTTAGGAAAAGAAACTACTGAAATAAGAACTTTCGAGGATCAGATGAAAGGAATGATATGGTGAGATCTGACCACGGGCATACCAAGGCTATCATGCCTTAAATTAGAGAGTGTCCCCAGGAGTTGATCAGACAAAATCCTTCCACAAACATACGATGAAGTCACGACCATACCTTTCTATCATGGGAAGAAGGATTCAAAACAAGGCTGGAAAACCTAAATATTAGATGATCGGACCAGAATAAGTCATTTTCATACTTTGATATAATGATTATACCATGAGATCATAAGATAAAGACCAAGATAAAAAAGATATAGAAATTTCAGCTAAAGGTGATCAGACACCATCATCACATGGTCGTATGTGGATATTAGGATTAGTACTGAGCACCGTTCCATTGAAGATCTAAAAAAGAAAATTCATGAGCCAAACCACAAGCACCAAGACACGATCGTGGTATCTAACCACAATCGTATTTTGTTTAGGATAGGATTTGTTTTGTCTATAAATACTCTTGTAGGGTTATTTTTATGGGTTATACACTATTTTGATTTGACAACATTATTTTGTGAGGTTTTAAGGATTATTCTTGTAATTTCACAAACATTGTTTCTAGGGTTTTAATTAAAGTTGAGATTTTGTAGTTTAATTCTCATTGTAAGTCCATGACAGTGATTTTATCTATGAATTATTCTTATGTTCTTGCAATTATGAGTAGCTAAACACTACAACTAGGTTGTGGAAACCATGATGAATTAACAAAATAGGTTAATCTAGATCGGTGTGTTTTCATATATCGATATTTCCTTCATTATAATTGTTCTTATAATAGATGCATACATTAGGAACTCACCTATATGCTAAATTTGCTTGGAAAAGGTATAGATTAGGAAAAGAAAATGACTATAGAGATTTGAGGTTGTCAACCCTCATCTAATAACTTGAGTCGTGACAAGGATAGTTAATCTGAAATCATAAAACAAGGGTTAGTATTGTGAGACTCTGAGTTTGGAAAGAGATGAGTAAAATTCATCAATCAAGGTCGGAAGACATTTAGATAAATTATCTTGTTTGATTTTTTGTATGCAATGCATTGGGATTACTTGCTAACACAAGCAATCTGTGGAGTTATGAAATCATGGGGATCATAATCCTAGAACTCATCTCATACTAATAATCCAAAAACCAACAACTAATACTATATAATTTTGTTTTACAAATCCCCCTTCTTTTACTTAATTTCCAATTACCTAGACAATTATGTGATTAGATTTCATCCTATTACTTATGGTTTCAACCCAACCTTGTTGGGTTCCATATTTTATTCAGCACGCCCTTTATATTTTCTAGGAGGCATAATTTGGATGACATTAACTTTTGGCACTGTTGTTGGGGAATACGATTAAGAAATTGATTGATTGGGTTTATTAGACTGTTGGTTTTGTTTGCTGATTTTACTTTTCTACTATTTTTAGGGCACACGTTATTGTATTCCCCATACTCAAAGTCAAGGCAATCCTCTGATTCCATTTGATCCTAAAGGAGAAGGTACTCTGTAGTCAGGGGAGTTTTCCCAAGGATCTATTACTACTTCAAATGAGTTGTAGACTTAGTTCTTGAATTGATTTTTTCCATTAACTTTATTCAGAGGCACTATATAAGACATGGTTGAGGTTCAAGAAGAAGATATAAAGTGCCAAATCACAGGATTACTAGAATAATCTTGTAAGTAATGTTCTACGAAGCCTTGAATGCTAACATTAAGGCTGTAGCAGACACTATCACAAATGGGGACTTCAAGAGTATACTATGGGAACATGCTTCTGAGATCCTGGATCAGATTTCAAAAACCAACTGAGGGCATCATACTTGAGAAGCAGATAGGTCAATTGGTACTTATTTAATCAAATCCTTTAATGAGCAGCGAGAACTAGATGAGATAGTGGCTTAATAGGTGGCACAACTAAGGACTGAGGTTGGGTTTCTCATTAAGTAATTTGTGATATCTAAATCAAAGAAGGACAAGGTAGTGGTAGCAAGAGGTAAGGCTTTAAGATTTAAAGATTTAGATTTTGAAAAGGAGGCTAAATATCTTTATACAGAGGTAGAAGGTTTCTGAGCCAAGGGTGAAGTGTCTAATCAAGACAACTGGAACTCCAGGTAAGGGAATTAAGATTGGAACAATTATGGAAACAACTATAATAGGTATCGATGTAGATACAAGAGTAGGGACACATATTGTCATTCTAGAGACTATCGAACCTGAAATCTACCTTGCCTTGAAATAGTCACAGAGATCTCAACCGAGTTATTTATGTTTTGGAATCCCAACTCTAATTGAGGCTTTTGATTCAAAAAAATATGGTGTGGGTTCATCTTCGACCAGTTCAGCTACACCTACCTTAATGCAGTTGGATACAAAATTATCTATTTTTTGAAAAATATTGAAGTGAAAAGATAATTATAAAGATAAAAGTGACCTTTATATTCTACCGGGGAATCATGATGTTGAGTTTGGAAGTTCAAGGATGGAGATTTTCTTGCAAAACTTGTTAAGGGGTCGGAGAGCCAAGAGAATTACCTTAAGAAAATTAAGGAAAACATTTCAGATTTGAGCCATGTGACTACTATTAAACATCTTGAGCAGTAATTTGGGCATGTGTCTACCATATTAAACCAGCGTCAACCAGGCACACTTATGAGAAACACCGACCAAAATCCTAATTATCCTAGTTATTGTTTATCCATTACTACTCAGAGTGGAAAGGCTACCAGTGATCCACCTATGCATTTGGTTGAAGATAAGGAATGACCCCGTGGTCACTGATTATGTAGATGAGACTAAAGTAGAGAATTTGGTGGTAAATTAAGTGGCATCTCAAAAGCATCTAGTTGCTGAAAAAGAGACTAAGTCTGACATAGGGAAGGATAAAGAGGTCACAATAGTAAAGTCCATTCCATGAATACTTCCCTCTTTTCCCCAAAGATTGAACAAAAAAGTTGAAGAGGGAAATTATCAAAAGTTTATTTCAATGTCAAAAGAGTTTTTTATGAACATCCCTCTTGTGGAGGATCTAGAACAAATGTCGGGTTGTGCGAAGCTCATGAAAGATTTGGGGAAAAAGAAGAGGACAGTGAGTTTTGAGCTTGCATATAATATGCACCATTGTAGCATAATTTCTTCTCTCTTTTTTTTAAAAGAAGAAAGATCTTGGAGTTTTCACTATTCCTTCTACTATTGGGTCTTTGAATTCTGCACAAGCCTTGTGTTACATAGATGCTGCATTAACCTGATACCACTAGTTGTCTACAAGCAGTTGGGATTGGGTCGCCTAAACCAACCTCTATAAGACTTCTGATGGTGGATCATACTATGAAAAAACTGGTGGGTATCTTGTGTAATATGTCGGTGAAGGTAGCATCTATTATATTTCTGGCTGACTTTGTCATTCGTGATTATGAGGTTGACTCGAGGTTCCAATCATATTGAAAAGGCCTTTTCTCACTACTAGCAGGGCACCGATTGACATGGAAAACAAGAAAATAAAGTTTTAGTTAAGTAATAAGCAAGTTACTTTTAATGTATGATAGTCCATGAAACAACCAACGGACATGCATGTGATTTTGGTGATATATACCATAAAAGGATGAGTGAGTAGTTTCTATTAAAGAGAGATTTGGTGTTGAGTCATTTACAGCAGTAATAATAAATTTTGGCAATGATGGTATTGACAAGAATCATGAGATGGTGAGCATACTCGTTGGTAAGGGTTCATACACTTATGTATCAAAGAACATAGATCTTAATTTGAAGAACAGAGTGACCCCACCGGTTAAACCATCTATTGAGGAGCCTTTTATTTTGAATCTCAAGTTACTTCTTACTCATTTGCATTATGTATTTCTGGGGGTCAACAAGGCTTTATCAATTATCATTGTAGGTTATTTATTAGAATGGTAGGTTAAGTCCTTAGTATCTATGTTTTAGAGGCTCAAAAGGACCATTGGATGATCTATTACTAATATTATCAAAATTCCACCCTGAATTTGCACTTACAAAATCAAGGTTGGGCTGAATTATATACCTAGAATTGAGAACCAATGAAATTTGAACCCACCTATGCAAGGGGCTATAAAGAAATAGATAATTATGTGGTTGGATACGGGAGTGCTTTATTCTATCACCAATAGCAAATGGGTGAGCCCAATTCAATATGTGACAAAGAAGGGCAGAATCACTATGGTTCCTCATGGGAAGAATGAGCTAATTCCTATGAGGACAGTCACCCAATGGTGTATTTTTATGGATTATAGAAATTTAAATTCATGGACTAAGAAAGATCACTTTTCTATGTTCATTATGGATCAGATATTAGACCGCCTCACTAGTAAGGGGTGGTATTATTTTTTAGATGGTTTCCTATACTGTGTGATGCCTATCTTTTTTGACGCGGTGGAAGACACAATTAAGGATTTTATAGATGACATTTGAAATACCCTGTTACTGGACCTTAGAAAATTTCCTGGAATTTTGGACTTTGGACCCAATACGACTCATGGATACGAGTCGTATGTTAGGGTACGAATGATATGGTCCAGTCATATGCTAATCAGGGTTGGTTGGTGGGATGAATTTTGGTCACTAGAATGGGTATGACTTGAATGGTACAAGTCGTATGGTTGGATACAGATAGTTTGGTTTGGGTTTTCCTTAGCTTAATCTTAAACTTGGTAACTTAAGTTAGATCTGAGTATGAGTGGCTCACCGTGAGCCATAAGCCATGGTATGAATCATACCAGAGACTCGTATGGTGAACAGTATTCAATTCTATTAGGATTCGATCCTACCAGGGGTACGATTTATGGGTACCAGTCATACACTTAGATATGACTTAAGTTGTATAAGTCTTACCTTGTACAGTGTAGGGTCCAAGAGGTAGGCTAAGGTTACGAGTGGTGGGTACCACTCGTACAGGGAAGGTACGGCTCATAAGGTCAGTCGTATCTCTGTGACGGGATTTTTGTGCAACTTAAGTGGGGGCAATCTGGACATTTCCACAGTTATCCTAATAAGGTCCCACAACTTATATTTCACTTGAGAGGTTATTTTTCCTATTATTCTATTCTTAAAAACTTGGAAAACACTCTTAAATCCTCTCTAGAGTTCTTTGGCAAAGGAAGCTAAGGTTTCATCTTAAGGAGTAAATTGGGGCTTGTCTTGGTGATTTAACTCCATTATCATCTTGGTTTGAGGCATGTTCTCTTCCCTCATTGTTAGTTCCAACTAAAGGCATAGTTTTATACAATGTTTTCATGATTTGAATGTCGTATGCTTTTGGGTTTTCCAATATGATTTGGGGTTTTTGGTTATAAATGTTTGTTTATGGTTTTCCCATGTTTTAATTATGATTTTTTATGAATTAATGGTAGTTTTCAATAATTGGTTTCATGGGAATGGTTCTTTGGTAATGGACTTTGGTTTTGGAAATACTATGCCCCCAATGTGTTTGATAAATTGCCTATAACAATATTTTCACTATAATATTATTTTTTTCAATGGAACTTATGCATGGTTTAAACTTGGTAATGGAAACCTAAATGATATGAATGATTTAAATGGTTTTGAATGGATAGAAAAGGCCTTGGTGGCCATGGTTTTGGTTAATTAGAAATCGTATGGGGTACATAGAAATCCCCTAAGGATTGGATAAAGACTATACTTGCAAGTTATTATTGGTATGATAATACCTCTATTAATCGCCTTGGTTAAAAATAATGAAATAATGGTTTGGATGGAAAATGGTTTTAATTGGGCTTAAAGGAGGGAGGTGTAGCAAAGTCGTGGAAGGTAGAGGTCCCGAGGAGATCTAAATTGGAAACTCATATTTGCCGATGTAAGGTTTGGTCCTAGTAATCGTGTGCACGATGTCACACAATATATTTTGGGGGATGTACTAGTCATCTTAGATTTTCTTCCTTGGTCGTGCGGCTTTACGCACTGGGGACCTTTCAGTAGGGGGCTGAATGCATATAGCCCATGGGTGGTTTAGGACGACAAAGCTATATAACCCAGGTAAATGTTTTAATGGCATGCTAAACCTGGTCCCCTTTCCCAGCATATTTATATATATGTATGGTTGTGTCCATATAGATGGCTTGTACTTGGTTTTATAAATGGAATTATTTTATCCTTATCCTGAGTTCATGCTAGCGTTCACCCGCTAACCCGTCTTCGCACGATGTATCCCCACATGATGTTGGAACCTGCCATTCCACTCCTCCTGCTTAGCGATTTGAACTTTGGGGTCAGTATTTGGATTGAAATAGTGAGCTTTCATCTATTTGGAAGGCTCCATTTCATGTTTGTTATTTCATACTTTGACTTATTTATGGATATTGGTTTTGGCTATGGTTGGGGGCATGTCCCTACTGGATTTTGGTATTTTTTTTATTAGAGGCTTTTTTGGTACTACTATGGGTTGGAATGGACGGAGTCAGTAGTGGTGTCAGCCTTAGCATTGGTATTGGTATTGGGGCTAATACCGATTGATGATATTATTTCTTGTTCCATCATATTTCATTTTGGAATTAATTATATTATGTTTTGGATCTCCTTTGGTTATGGCCTGGTTTATGGCCTTTGGTTCGGTATTGGTTTATCTTGGTGGTTTGGTTGGTATAGTTTGGTGGATGGGATGACTTAGTAGGATTGGTCTAGAAATAGACCTATCCAAAAGTCAGTCCTTGTCCAGTTATGCTATCTTGTTATATGTTAGAAATTCACCTAACTAAGGCAGGTGGCTAGAGGTTAGGATGGGTAATGGGGGTGGTCTTCAATCCCGATTATACATGGGATGCCCATTACGACAAGGCCCTGGGTCCGGTCATGTCAAGTTGGTATCAAAGTTTTAGGTTCATGGTCAACTGGGAGTCTACAAAGCCGTGTCTGGTAGAGTCTCTTTTAGGGGTGTGTAGAGCGCCACACTTATAACAGAGAGGCTACAAGGCATTTAGGAATGTTTCCCTTTCTTGGTATTCTATTTTCAAGCTTGGAGTCTAAGTCCTGGAATTCTTCTCTTATTCTTAGTTGTTCACTTTTTAAATCATGCCTCGACGTTCTAAAACACAAGAAAACTCTTCAGTCCTATCTAGGGACAATGTTGATGGGATACGTCCTACGTCTAGAGTTCGTCTTTGATCTCAGGGTCCTATGCTCGATAGTTCTGGAGTTTATACAGTTACTACCATTCCTCCTCAAGGTGAGGTAACTAATGCAAAAAAATTCCAGTCTATTCATATACTATTGCTCAATTGGTTGCTTCTCAGGCTGAGCGGGATGCGTCTGGTAGGTTATCTACTGAGGCCACATGGGGTGATCAATTTATGAAACAAAATCCTCCTACTTTTATTGGTATGAAGGTGGGGGAGGATCCTCAGGGTTTCTTGGACGAAATGGAGAAGATATTTAGGGTGATGTAGGCTACTAATGTGGAGGGTGTAAACTTTACATCTTATCATCTCCAAGATATTGCATACAATATTATAAAGAGTGGGATAAAGATAGAGGTGATATGGAGGAGTCATCCTTATGGGATGATTTTTCTGGAGATTTTATGGATTGTTTCTTTCCTCAACAGCTGAGGGAAGAGATGATGGAGAATTTTGTGAATCTTAAGAAAAGAAGAATGTCTGCCAAGGAATATGCCTCAAAACTTCACCATCTGTCAAGGTATGCTCCTGATTTGGTGGCTGACATGTGAGCGAGGATGAGAAAGTTTGTTTCTGGGCTCTCTCAGGATTTGATCTTGGAAAGAAAGACTACTTTGTTGATCAAGGATATGGATATTTCAAGGTTAGTTGTCCATATGCAGCAGGTGGAGGATGAGAAGAGAAAAAAGGCAGAGTTCAAAGATAGAAAGAGTAAGAGGAGTAAGTTTTCTAAATAGGGAGTTGCTCAGGTAAATGGCCCAAAAAGAGGCGGGGGAGTTCTGGTTCCTTCTTTTCTTCTAATGCTCCTTACCCGAGGTAGTCAGGTGATAGACATCAGCAAGGTGGTGATAATTTTTAGGCATAAGGTGCCCAATCTAAGGCGAGTGGGGGTCAGTTAGTTTCTTTATGTCGTCCTTGTCGATTCTGTGGTCATCTTCATTAGGGTTATTATGACAAAGGAAGGGATAAGAGTTTTAAATATGGCCAACCAGGCCATATTGTCAAGAATTTTCTAGTTGGTAAGGGAGCTTCGGGAGCGGTCAAATCTCTGGTTGCTTCATCTTTTGCTCCTGTTCCCAATGGTGCATCTTTGGTGTCTGCTCTTAGTTCTGGTACCAGCACTGGATGAAATAGGTTGTATGCTCTTGCATATCAGCAGGAATTTGAGGTATCACCTGATGTCGTTACTGATACGTCACAACTCTTTTTTGTAATGTGTATTGTCTACTTGATCTGGGTCCACTCTTTTTTATGTGACCCCATTTGTAGCTGTATGAATTGGTTTTGATCCTGAGGTTATTTCAGATCCTTCTTTTATTTCTAACCCGATAGGTGACTTGGTTATTGCTGAGAGAATCTATAGAGGGTATGGTATCTGTTGGTGGTAAGCAGACTTTGGTGGATTTGTTTGAACTTGATATGGTGGATTTTGATATTATTTTAGGGATGGATTAGTTACACTCTTATTACGCGTCTTTGGATTATCGGACCCATAAGGTTATCTTTAGGTTCCTTGGTGAATCGGTTATAGAGTGCAAGGGTGGTTACCTAGCTCCTAGGGGGAGCTTTATTTCTTATCTTAGAGCTCGAAGGTTAATCTCTAAAGGTTGTCTTAATCACTTGGTCCGGGTTAAAGATTCTAACTCAGAAGGTCCTTCTTTATAGTCAGTCCCAGTGGTAAATGAGTTTCCTAAGGTCTTTTCGAATGATCTTTTTGGTGTTTATCTGGATAGAGAAATAGAGTTTGGTATTGATTTGGTTCCGGACACTCATCTAATATCTATTCCTCCTTATAGAATGACTTCGGCTGAGTTGAAGGAACTCAAGGAGCAACTTAAGGATCTTCTGTATAAGGGGTTTATTCGTCCTAGCGTATCTTTGTGGGGTGCACCGGTGTTGTTCGTGTGCAAGAAGGATGGTTCCTTTCGGATTTGAATTGACTATCAGCAGTTGAAGATGGTAACGGTCAAGAACAAGTATCCTTTTCCAAGAATGGATGACTTATTTGATCAGCTGCTAGGTGCCAAGTTCTTTTCTAAGATAGATCTTCGGTTTGGGTAGCATCAGCTTAAGATTAGGGAGGAGGATATCCCTAAGACGGTTTTTTCGCACTCGGTATGGGAACTTTGAATTTTTGGTGATGTCATTTGGTTTGACTAATGCTCCGGCAGTATTTATGGACTTGATGAACAGGGTTTTCAGGCAGTTCTTGGATTTCTTCATCATTGTGTTTATCGATGACATTCTGGTTTATTCCAAAAGTGAGTGGATTATGCTAATCATCTTCGTGTGTTATTGCAGGCCATAAAGGAACGATAGTTGTATGCAAAGTTCTCTAAGTATGAGTTTTGGTTGAATGTTGTGACTTTTATTAGTCATATTATTTCTAGCGAGGGGATCGTGGTGGATCCGCAAAAGGTGGTTGTGGTTAAAAGGTGGCCTAGACCCATGACTCCAACTGATATTCAGAGTTTCTTTAGTTTGGCTAGGTATTATCGATGGTTTGTGGAGATCTTTTCAATGATAGCTGCTCCTTTGACTAAGTTGACTCAGAAAAAAGTGCATTTTTCTTGGTTGAATGCTTGTGAGGGGATTTTCAAGAAGTTGAAAAATAAGCTAACTTTGGCTCCGATTTTGACATTGCCTAAGGGAAGTGAGGGGTTTATGGTTTATTATGATTCATCTAGGGAGGGACTTGGTTGTGTCTTGATGCAGCATGGGAAGGTGATTGCTTATGATTCTAGTTAGTTGAAGATGCATGAGAGGAATTATCCTACTCATGATTTGGAGCTGTTGGCGGTGGTTTTTTCTTTGAAAATCTGTCGGTATTAATTGTATAGAGTGCACATAGATATCTTTTCTGATCATAAGAGTCTACAGTATGTATTCACTCAAAAGGAGCTAAATCTCAGGTAAAAGAGATGGTTAGAGCTTCTCAAAAACTATGACATGAGTCTTCACTATCACCCAAGTAAGGCTAACGTGGTTATTGATTCTCTTAATAGGTTATTCATGGGGAGTTTGGCTCCTGTGGAGGAAGGAAAGTGGGAATTGGTGAACAATATTCATTGCTTGGAAAATCTTGGAGTTCATCTTTTTAACTCCAAGGATGGTGGTGTGATGGTACAGAAAATGGTCCGGTCGCCTCTTGGTGCAGAGATTAAGGAGAAGCAAGTGCTAGATACTATCTTGATGAAAATTAAGAGTAATGTGGGTATGCAGAAGGTAATGGTGTTTGAGATCAGTGGCGACGGTACTTTATGGTACCAAGGGAGGTTGTACGTTCCTGATATCGACGGCTTGCGACAAAGGATCTTGGCTGAGGTGCATGAATCATGCTATGTTGTACGTCTCGGCTCGACAAAGATGTATCATGATCTCAAAGAGATGTATTAGTGGAATGGTATGAAAAGGGACGTGGATGATTTTGTGGCCAAGTGCCAGGTGTGTCAATAAGTTAAAGTTGAGCACATAAGACCTGGTGGGTTGTATCAAGATAATGTTTTACCTGAATGGAAATGGGAGGTAATTAATATGGATTTCTTTATCGGTATTCCTCGATCTTGAAAACAATATGATTCGATTTGGGTCATTAAGGATAGGATGACAAAGTCTGCTCACTTCTTGCCAGTGAGGACTACCTTCTTAGCAGGGGATTACGTGAAGTTATATCTTCATGAGATTATGAAGCTGCATGGGGTACCTATTTTGATTATCTCTAAGCATGGTACATAGTTTTCATCTCATTTATGGCTGTCTTTTCAGAATGGATTAGGTACTAAGGTGAGTCTGAGTACTACTTTCCATTCTCAAATGGATGGACAAGTGAAAAAAAAACTATTCAGACATTGGAGGATATGCTTTGGGTATGTGTGATTGATTACGGTGGTAGTTGGGTTGAGCATCTACCTTTAGTAGAGTTTGGTTACAATAATAGCTATCATTCTAGTAGTGGTATGGCCCTTTTTAAGGCATTGTATAGTAGGAGGTGTAGATCTACTATTGGTTGGTTCGAGCTTAGTGAGGCGGATATGTTTGGTCCGGATTTGGTTTATCTGGCTATAGAAAAGGTGAAGGTGATTCGGGATAGGATTAAGGCTGCCCAAAGTCACCAAAAGTCCTATGCAGATGTAAGTCATAGAGACTTGGAGTTTGAGGTTGGGGATAAGGTGTTCCTTAAGGTATCTCTAATGAAGGGAGTAATGCGGTTTGGAAAAAAAAGAAAGCTCAGTCCCCAGTATATTGGTCCATATATGGTTTTGCAGAGGGTTGGAATGTTGCTTAGGAATTGGAGTTGCCTTCTAGTTTGAACTCCATTCATCCGATATTTCATGTCTCCATATTGAGGAAGTGTCTTGGTGATCCTTCTTCAATTGTTACTTTGGAGGGGTTGGGTATCTCGGGCTCTCTGTCTTATGAAGAGGTCTCGGTTGAGATCTTGGATAGGCAAGTTCGTCGGTTGAAAATCATGGATGTGGCTTTGGTTAAGGTTCTATGACAGAACCATAAGGTAAAAGAAGCTATATGGGAAGTGGGAGAGGGCATGAAGTCCAAGTATCCGCATCTGTTTTCTGCTCCTGAGATTCTTGAGGAAGGTATGTGTTTTTAACACATCTTTATTTTCTAAGTTTGTTACAGGAAAGATTAATATATTTTCCTCTTTGTTTTCAAACTTTGTCAAAGATTAGAAATATATTTGATAATGCAAATGACTCGTGCGTGTGGTTACCCCTACCTTGTCCTTCATTCGGGGATGAATGTTCCTAGTGGGGGAAACTGAAACACCCTGGCTTTTGGACCTTAGAAAATTTTTTGGAATTCTAGTCTCTGGACCTAATACGACTTATGGGTATGAGTCGTATATTGGGGTATGAATGGTATGGTCTAGTCTTATGCTGACCAGTGTTGGTTGGAAGGATGGATTTTGGCCACTGGAATGGATATGACTTGAATGGTACGAGTCGTATGGTTGGATACGGATATTTTGGTTTGGGTTTTCCTTAGCATAATCTTAGAAATGGTAACTTAAGTTGTATATGAGTATGAGTGGCTCACCATGAGCCGCAAACCAGGGTATGAATCGTACCAGAGACTAGGATTATTAATAGTGTTCAATCTTCTTAGGATTCGATCCTACCAGGGGTACGGTTTATAGGTACCAGTCATACTTTTGTATATGATTTGAGTTGGATGAGTCATGCCTTGGACAGTTTTGGGTCCAAGGGGGAGGCCAAGGATACGAGTGGTGGGTACCACTCATGCAGGGAGGGTACGACTCGTAAGGGTCAGTCGTATTTCTATGACGGGTTTTTTTGCAACTTAAGTGGGGGCAATCTAGATATTTCCTCACTTATCCTAATAAGATCCCACAACTTATATTGCACTTTGGAGGTTATTTGCCCTATTATTGTATTCTTAAAAACTTGGAAAACACTCTTAAATCCTCTCTAGAGTTCCTGGGCAAAGGAAGCTAAGGTTTCATCTTAAAGAGTAAATTGGGCCTTATCTTGGTGATTTCTCTCCATTATCATCTTGGTTTAAGGCATGTTCTATTCTCTCATTGTTAGTTCCAACTAAAGGCATAGTTTTATACAATATTTTCATGATTTGAATATCATATGCTTTTGGGTTTTCCAATATGATTTGGGGGTTTTGGTTTTAAATGCTTGGTTATAGTTTTCCCATGTTTAATTATACTTTTATATGTATTAATGGTGGTTTTCAATAATTGGTTGTATGGGAATGATTCTTTGGTAATGGACTTTGGTTTTTGAAATACTATGCCCCCAATTTGTTTGATAAAATGCCTATCACAATGTTTTCACTATAATATTGGTTTTTCAATGAAAGTTATGCATGGTTTAAACTTGGTAATGGAACCCTAAATGATATGAATGATTTAAATGGTTTTTAATGGATTAAAAAGGCCTTGGTGGCCATGGTTTTGGTTAATTGGAAAATATGTGGGGTACATGGGAATCCCCTAAGGATTGGCTAAGGACAATATTTGCAAGTTATTGTTAATATGACGATACCCCTACTAATAGCCTTGGTTAATAATAATAAAATAATGGTTTAGATGAAAAATGGTTTTAATTGGGGGTAAAGGAGGGAGGTGTAGCAAAGCAATGGAAGGTAGAGGTCCTAGGGGGATCAAAATTGGAAACTCATATTTGCCGATGTGAGGTTTGGTCCTAGTGACCGTGTGCATGATGTCACACTATATATTTTGGGGGATGTACTAGTCATCCCAGATTTTCTTTCCTGGTCGTGCGGCTTCACACACTTGAGCCTTTTCAGCAAAGAGAGTTAAACCAATATATCCCATGGGTGGTTTAGGACTGCAAAGCTACACAACCTAGGTAAAGGTTTTAATGGAATGCTAAATCCGGTCCCATTTCTCGACATGGTTATATATATGTGTATGGTTATGTGCATATGGATGATTTGTACTTGGTTTATAAATGGCTTTATTTTATCCTTATCCTAAGTTCATGCTAGTGTTCGTCCGCTAACCCATCTTCAGGAGTTGTATCCCCATGCGATGTAGGTACTGGCCGTTCCACTCCTCATGTTTAGCGATTCGGACATCAGGGTCAGTATTTGGATTGAAGTGGTGATCTTTCATCTATTCGGAAGGATCCATTTCATGGATGTTATTTCAAACTTTTCCTTATTTATGGATATTGGTTTTGGCTATGGTTGGGGGCATGTCCCAACTGGATTTTGGTATTTTTTTAGTTAGAAGCATTATTGGTACTGTTATGGGTTGGAATAGGCGGGTTCGGTAGTGGTGTCAGCCTTAGCATTGGTATTGGTATTGGGGATGATACCAGTTGACAATATTATTGGTTGTTCATCGTATTTCATATTGGGATTAATCATATTATGTTTTGTTTCTTCTTTGGTTATGGCCTGGTTTATGGCCCTTGGTTAGGTATTGGTTTGTCTTGGTGGTTGGTTGGTATGGTTTGGTGGACGGGATGACTTGGTAGGGTTGGTCTAGGAATAGACCTATCCCAAAGTCAGTTCTTTTCCAGTTATTCTATCTTGTTATATGTTCGAAATTCATCCAACTCAAGGCAGTCGGCTGGAGGTTGGGATGGGTAATGGATGTAGTCTCCAGTCCCGGTTGGACCTGGGATGCTCATACGACAAGCCCTCGAGTCGGGTCGGGTCAAATTTTCTATTATGGGTGACTCATTTGATGATTGCTTGGCACCCCTTGCTAATGTTCTGAGGATATTTGAGGAATGTAATATTGTGCTAAACTGGGAGAAGTGCCATTTCATGGTTAAAGAAGGAATAGTGCTCGGTCACAAAATTTATAAGAAGGGTATTAAAGTTGATAAGATCAAGATTGATTGATTAAGAAGTTGCCTCCACCAATTTCTATAAAGGGAAGTATTCATAGTTTTCTGGAACATGCAGATTTATATAGACGATTCATCAAGGACTCCTCTAAAATTACAAATCTACTGTAAAAGTTATTGGAAAAATATGTGAAGTTTGTGTTTGATGAGACATGTAAAAGTATTTGAATGTCTGAAGGAGAAGTTGGGATCAGCCTCCATCATTGGGTCTCTGAATCGGGCATTGTCATTTAAGGTGATGTGTGATGCTAGTGGCATGGTTCTAGGAGCAGTCTTGGGACAAAGGTAAGAGAAGATACTACACCCGATATACTATGCCAACAAAGCACTTATTCCTGCTCAAAAGAATTACAAGGTGACTGAACACGAGTTGGTTACTGTTGTGTTTGTATTCAAGAAATTTCTTTCTTACTTGATTGGCACTAAAGTAATTATGCATACTGATCATGCAGATCTAAGATATCTTATGAAAAAAAAAGATGTGAAGCCAAGGTTGATTGGATTGTACTTTTGTTGTAGGAATTTTACATTGTGGCCAAGGATCGAAAGGATAGATGATGCATTATGGGATTACCATACAACATATAAGACCATGCAGATCTAAGATATCTTGATGGAGTGATGCAACTAAATTGAGATTGGAGCAGAAGAATGAAATTGATTAGTTCCATCTCTGTGCCTATGAAAGTTTAGCCTTATAAAAGAAAAAGATTAAGTTGTTCCGTGATCAAAAAGTTGAGGGAGACAATTCCACCCCGGTGATTTGGTCTTGCTTTAGAATTCTAGACTTTGCTTGTTTTCTAGAAAGCTAAAATCCAAATGGTTTGGATCATTCACTAGGGTGAGAGTATTTTCACATGGTGAAATTAGCTTCAAGGATTAAACCTTGATAAAGTCTGAGTAAAAAAGGAAGTTAGTTTGTTCTACAACATTAAATTAGGTGATTTATGGGAGGCGATCCATGTGCTCATTGGTAAAGTCTGAGTAACCAACACAGTCGCATTGTGCCGTGATGTTAAATCAAGTGTTTCATGGGAGGAACCCATGTTTGGTACTTTATGTTTTATAGGATAATGTTTGTTATTAGTGAAACGATCATTAACCAGAAGATATTGAATTTTCTTACCGATTGAACCTACGAGAGGATTGTACAACTGTGAGAAGGACCCACAATCATGGGTTCAACTATTTGAACACCTTTGATCAAAGTTTAGAGGGGTAGATATCTGGGATTCATCCCATGATTAGTCATCAAGATCATACTTAGATGTCACGATCATGATACCAAATATCTAATCACTCTCTTGTAACCTATCAGCGAGAAGGAACCTACGATTATAAGGGACGATCGTGGTTAGATATCTCGATCGTCCTTAAGCTTCATAGGTTCCTAGGTAAGTTTTTCATTAATCTACTCGTTACGGGAGGAAAATACAATTGTGGTATCTAACCACAATTGTACCATTGAGTCATCTAAATGAGCCATCTATTTAATAAACCCACAACCCAACCCAACCCGCCTAGGGTTTTAAACATATAAAACCCTTAAATTCTTTACTCAATTTCCCTCTTTGTCTTTTCAAAGAATTTTTAGTAAAAAAGTTGTACCCTACTTTGTCCCAAAGGATGCTAACACACAAACTACTTGTGATCCAAAAGCATAACCTCTGTGTTCTCACTATTCACACCAATAAATCTTAAGTGATTAACTCTTTTCTTAACCTTGATCAACTTATACATAGGAATAGGTATTTTTGAGTTTATTTTTTACATGGGGAAGTCTTGAGTACCCAACATTTGTAGAATGGTATTCAATGTTGGTCAAAATTAGGTCAATTTCAGGTTCAATATCTTGAAACGTACATTTGTTAAGTATTGAGGAATTCCTTGACACAACCAATGATCATAGGTTGGATTGTTATGTGATATCATTTGTAAAGTCTTAGGAGTTCATTAGACAAACACATCCCACGATTGTGAGATCAACATATGATTGTGGTATGTGCTCATCTGATATGACTAAATTTCCAGTTCTCAAGGACTGTTCCTATGATAACAAGGTATGATCATACTTTTATTGCACGATCGTAAGAAGGATCTCTAATGTGAAAACATTTACAATGTCTCAAGAAACTTTTTTTACGATAGGAAGGTATGACCATACCTTTATTGTATAATTGTAAGAAGGGTCGTTTAATCTATTTTCTATAGTTGTTCAGATTTTTCAAAAATTGGTTCTAACATTTTTTTGATACAGGTACAATGGCACCAAAGGCTCACAAAAGTTGGCCAAGAGCATATCCAAGGAGCAGACACCCAAAGACATACCTCCGACCTTAGATAGTGAGTCTGACTCCCCAAGTGGGACTGAGATAATATTTTCTATAAGTTTATCTGATGAGAAACACTTGCCTGAGACCATAAGGAAGCAGTCAAAGAAAAAAACAAGAAAAGGTCACAATATTTATGGCCTTGGTCAAGGAAGCTACCCTCATTAACCTTCTCTAGTCTAAAGAAGGAAGGAAAGGCACCCAACAGGGTGGGGGTGAAGCTGAGGAGAGTACCAGTTCCTTAGAGGGAGAGGATGAGTCCAACTCTGAACCTTCCAACACTGCTGCACCATCCCCAAGAGAGGTAGATCCGAGAAGGTCAGTGGTCCCTAATGCACGTTATTACTATATTGATGGTGTTTGATTAGTTGGCTGAGGCAATAAAAAGATGAGTATTCAAGAGGAGCTCCGGGTACTAACTGAGTCACTCCAGAAGGTTTTGGAGTTGGTGAAAGGGTTTGAAAGGTATCAGCTGAGGTGGATAACTCAACCCTTTTGGATTTATATGCTAGATTTGGTGTGGGAATTTTATGCTAGCTATACGACAATGCTGAAGAACATGACTCCTTCGGGGAAGAAAATGACTGAGACACAGAGGTTGACATCTCTGTCAGAGCTATTTCCAAAGCCTTGTTTAGAAAAGAATTTGTACCAGTTTAGGAGACCTCAAAATATAATTTATGGATGAATCAACTGAAAAGAGTAAAAAAGTTAAGTATTATTGGTAAGTGCATACACTACGGGTGGCTGGTGGGCAATATTGTTGAAGCTGGAGAGAATGTCCCATGGGTCAACACAACCAGTATTTATAAGCATAGTTTGAAGTTCACTATAACTCCCTGATTTTCTGAACCGAAATGCTACACGGTGCTCATGACCCCGAAGGACCACAAGCTAACCCATGACTGATATCTGTACCTGTAAACTGTATAATATCTCATAAAATATGCGGAAACATGAACTGTAAGGACATAAGGTTCAATACTAATACATATTTGAAAAACATGGTATAACAATACCAAAAAGGAATATAAATACTAAAGTCTGAACATCTAATCTGACATCTAGTCCGAAAGCCTCTAACTGAACTGAATAAGGAGTTGAAGGAACATGTCTCCAACTAACTCCATGAACTAAAAAACTAATCTGAAATACTGTAATAAAGTAATAATAATATTGTCCTCGAATGAAGAGGAGCACTGGCTGGTGAAATCTGCAATGCTACTGCTATTATAAAACTCGTGCCTTTGTACCTATGGCGTCAAATAAAACACCATAGCGTGAATGCGTTAGTACGACTGAATGTACTGAGTATACGAGTAAGGTAGGCTAAATGCAAAAGGTTTTCTATGCATAAACAATGTTGACTGATATGAATGTGAGAATACATACATACATATGTAACTGCAACTAAACTCGTGGTGATACTGACTACTGAGTCTAAATACTGACAACATGAGCTTACTAATGCTGAGATACTGAATGACTGAGTTTACTGATATTGATATATAATTCACTAATAAGTGAGGAACTGATACTGTATTACTGAATATTGGGAGACTGATACTATATTACTGATAAAGGAATGATTGTTTCTGATAGTTCTGATTATGAAGAACTGATTTGATTGACCGTATATAATAGTCCTGAAACTGAGCTCGTGATAACATGACTACTGAGTATGAATACTAATGACATATATTTACTGATAACATATCATGAATGATAGCTAAATTCTGATAACATGATTTCTAATAACTGATAGCATGAATGACTGTATCTGACAGTCCTAAATCTGATGGAACTAGCTGACTTCCGTACTGTATCTGACTGTCTTGATATCCTGAAGAACTATCTGAGTTCTTTTACTGAGACTGATACTGAAACTGTCGAAAGTAGTTATCTAACCGACATGCCCCTATAACGCATATAGCAATGTTGGGGTCCAATCTCTACCCCGACTAGAGGGGTGTCAATACCGCGCCACTAGTAAAAATAGTTGTGAGAACCCTAAACTGGCAGGTACTCAAATGAGAATGGTGGAAAACCTAAACTGATAGGTTAAGCCACCTCATCAACCCTAATCTGATAGCTTAAGATGTCTTAACCTACGCTGGCTACGTATTTCTGGAACCCAAGGATGACTTCTAAGAATCACACCCTGAACTGGCAGGTGAGCTCCCATCCTTGGGTTCACTCGGTTCTAACTTCTACTCCCATATGAAGGACACTGAACTGAATAACTAAGTTGAACTGAATAACTAAACTAAACTGATTAGCTAAACTGATACTGATTAACTGGACTGATACTAGTGGTATTGTTTAGCGGAGCTAAACTAAGTTTACTGGATTTCGATGACTGACGGAATGTACTGAGTTCTGAGGACTGGTTGAGAGTACTAAAGTTACTGAGATTGACTATGAATACTGAGGTTGCTAAGGTTACTGGGCACTGAGATTACTGAGATTACTTGACTATTGAGATTTCTGAGTTTTCCTGAGTCACATGACTGACTGAATTCTATAAATCATGGCTTGACTGAAAGTATCGTGAAAACATGACATGGCTCTAGGCACACAACTATATTTTTTGGGTACAAGTACCCGCAGGACTCGATGGAAGGAAACTGACACAACTTGAATTTCTTGAGTACACGACCATCAATAAAAATCCATAATACATGAGTGGGGTATTTCATGAAGTACATGGTCATCATAATATCTCTCATGAATAGGAATGCTTATAATCAAGTCATAAATCTCATATTCTAATATCATGGGCATTCCGACAACATATACTATTCATAGCAATGGCATGGAAACCATTAAAGTATAAGAGAACGGCAACATGTAATGTTTAGTTCATATTGTAATGATTTGGGGATATTAAACTTCATGTATTTATTCAACATCTCAAACATAGTAGGGAAAGCATGGATATATTTTGTGTACATAATTTATATCTCCATTATCATACATGCTTTAGACCACAACAATAACAATACATAATTTGCATGGAAATTCATATTAGAGTGTAGGGCTAACATGAACTTGTTATTTAGATATCATGAAATCATGTAACTATGAAGTTCTAACATACTAGGCATTTTATCGAATACCTTGCATGCATTCTTTAAGGCATAGGTGGATTTCATACTTGCATTCTATCAATCCATCCAAAGATCATGTTTTTCAACTAACAACATAACTTTCATGAGATATACAGTCACGATACTATTATATAGCAAAACAAACAAGCATCAACATGGGTATGATCATATCACCACAACCAACCAAGCTTTTGTATTTTAAAGATTGATTCTTGAACTCCACGGACGAAAGAAATCCATGGATGAACACTACGCATACCTTGAAAGGGAGGTTCTTGATGATTGATGGAGGAATTTTCTCTAAATTTGATCGTCAAGCTTGATTGTGCAACCCTAGTTTTTTTTATCCTATGGTGCTCTTGGATAAAGAGCTTTGAGATGTTAATAGGGTTGTAATGTGTTTAGACGCTATATATTTCGTAGGGTTAAGTTTAGGGACGTGTAAGGAGTGTTAAAAGACTTAATTACCCTTAAAATAACTCAAAACGGAGTGTTTTTAGCACTTGGAACTGACTTAGGCGGCGCCTAACCAATCGCCTAAGTTTGGTTGGGCGGCGCCTAACCAATCGCATACCCTTACTGTCTCTCACGAAAATGGGCATAACTTTTCGCTCGGGTATTGGATTAAGGAGAAATATGTATTGTTGGAAAGCTAATTCGATTCTATATAAATTGGTGGGTATAAATATGCAAAAATACCACATTAACATCGAGTTATACTCGTTCAAATATGACCCTTACAAAATCGAACACTAAAACTTGATGTATTCAAAAACTCTTAGCTTGTATTACCTTAAGTGACTCATATGAACATGCTGATAACGCTCAATCTACAGCTCTCGTAGGAGTGTAAAGCGGTCGTTAGCAAATATAGAACCCAACCTGGGTTGGGTGTCGATCCCACAGGGAATAGCTTGGCCAAAAAGTAAGCAAGATTACTAAACTTTTGGTGCAAGCTATTCCCTGTGGGATCGACACCCAACCCAGGTTGGGTTCTATATTTGCTAACGACCGCTTTACACTCCTACGAGAGTTGTAGATTGAGCGTTATCAAAAATTGGTGCCGTTGCCGGGGAATACAAGTGTCAATCAAGTTCGTAATAATTACTAGACCCTTTGGTCGAAGACTCTCGTACTTTTACTTTTAGTTTTCGTTTTTGTTTACTGCAGGTTTTTGTTCAGTGCATCAATGGATGCACAACGTGAGATACCGTTCGATGATGATGATGATGATCTTGATGGTGCCGGAGCCACTGGAGCTATAATTCCACCACCATTAGCGCCCAGAGCCAAGTTCAACATCACAAGCACCATGATTCAGTTATTGCAACTCAAGGGATTATTTGGTGGACTAGCAGGCGATGATCCGAATATGCATCTCATCAACTTTATTTCTACATGCAAGTGTTTTGACAATCCTGGTGTTGGTCAGAATGCAATTCGATTACGTCTATTCCCATTGTCTCTGTCTGGGGAGGCAACACTATGGTTGAATGGGCTGACTCCTGAATCTATTACAAATTGGAGGCAATTGAGAGACGCTTTCCTCGAAAGATTCTTTCCGCCATCCAAAAGGGCACAATTGAGAGATGAAATCAGCAACTTTCGTCAGCTTCCCACTGAAGCTCTTCATGAAACATGGGAGAGGTTCAAGACAAAGCTAGTGAGATGCCCAAACCATCACATGACTAATGTTCACCTCATGGAGATATTGTATAGAGCCTTGAATTCAATAACTAAGCCAGTGGTGGATAACGCAGCTGGAGGATCTTTTATGAACCTCACCTTTGGTCAAGCAAGCAATATGCTAGATCGCATGACGAAACAAAGTAGAGCTTGGCATACCAGGGATTCCGAGGTAGCAAGCCCCACTTTATCTATAGGCATGACTGCAGACCAAAGAAGAAGACAAGAAGAACGTGATCAAGATATGGCGCACATGAAAACACAGATGGATCTTCTGACAAAGCATTTATTATCAGGGAAGACCGAAAAAGTGAAAGCTGTGGCGCTAAAAGGAAGAGACGAATCTGATTCGGAAGAGGAGGCCAACTACTTGAACAATCAGGGGGTTTCCGTGGGAATACCCAAGGAAACCAAGGTCGGAACTATTATGATAATTCTGGAAACAAGGACCAAGGTAGTTGGAGAAAAAACAATGAAAAGAGTGGTGTATATGTTCCCCCTGGTAGACGTGATATCACCACATCTAATTCTGGAAGTATGGAAGACATGATGGATAAATTATTGAAAGGAGTGGAAGCAACGAGCGCGGGAGTTACTGAGGTAATCAATGATTTGTCCTCCATGAAACAACTAGTTGATTCTCATTCCACTTCAATCAGGCAAATAGAGCAGCAATTGAGCCAACTTTCAGCAGCACTCAATCAAAGAAAGGCTGGCACTTTACCTAGCGATACTGTGCAAAACCCAAGGAATGATGGATCATGCATGGCCATCACTACAAGAAGCGGTAAGGTGCTAGAAACTTCACAAAAAGGCAAGCAAGTGGTGGATGAAGAAGCAGAAATTGATGATAAGGCGAAAGGGGAAGATGTCGCAGCAGCCAATCCTAACGTCCTTAACGTCACTCCTCACGACGTGCAACCTGAAAAAGCTGAAAAACGGAAGCAAGAGGAGAAGAAAGTCGTGGAGAGAACAATTCCATACCCACCACCACCTTTTCCTCAAAGATTGAAGAAGGTGGCGGATGATACAAAGTTCAGCAAATTCATGACCATGTTGAAGCAGCTGACCATTAATGTTCCGTTGGTAGAGGCGCTAGAAAAGATGCCTGGGTACGCTAAATTCATGAAGGACCTGTTGACAAAAAAGCGGGCAGTAAGCTATGAGCCGGCAGATAATATTCATCATTGCAGTGCAATTGCCACAAGGTCCTTAGTACAGAAGAAGGCAGACCCTGGTGCTTTCACTATTCCTTGCACGGTTGGATCTATGAATTTTGCTAAGGCATTGTGCAATCTGGGTGCTAGCATCAATTTGATGCCACTATCCGTCTACAAGAAGTTGGGGTTAGGCGATCCGACACCAACCAATATGAGGCTCGTGATGGCTGATAGGTCGGTAAAACGACCTGTGCGTATCTTGAATGATGTGTTGGTGAAGGTGTCTACCTTCATTTTTCCTGCAGACTTTGTGATTTTGGATTGCGAGGTGGATTCTGAAGTTCCCATAATCTTGGGACGTCATTTTCTTGCAACAGGAAGTGTGCTTATTGACATGAGAGATAATAAGCTTTTATTTCGAATGAATGACGAAGTGATTCGTTTTGATTTGTGCAAAGCGATGAAGCAGCCAAAAGATATGGATGTGTTCTCTGTAGATGATGTTTATTATGAAGATAAGAAAGCATTATCTGTAGAGAAACAGCTTACTGTTGAGCCATTGTCTGCTGCGCTGCTGAAGGTTGAGCATGAGGACGATGAAGATTATGAAGAACTTATGGGTGCTCTAACAGAAATAGAGTCCTATTCCCATACTCCTAAGCAACCGGACCGTGATCTTAAGAATCAACCTTCACCTACAGCGAAGACTTCCCTTGAAGAGCCACCAATGCTAGAATCGAAAGAGCTCCCCGATTATCTAAGGTATGTGTTCTTGGAAAGTACAAAGATACTTCCGGTGAGTGCGGATGATTTAAGTAAACAGCACGTAGAGGCTCTCATCTCTACTCTGAAGAGATACATGAGAGCTATGGGTTGGACTATTGATGATATAATTGGTACCCCTCCCACAGGTAAGCCTCATTGTCGTCTAAATCCTTTTAGAAAACGATCCACCATTTACCTCGACGAAGTCTGAGTACTCGAGGTAACTATGTCGTGCCGCGACAATAAATCAAGCGCTAGATGGGAGGCAACCCATCGTTTATCGTTTATCGTTTTTCATTTTTCATTTCGCTCTAGTACTTGTTTTGATTTTGATAAATGAAAAATCCAAAAATAAGAGTCGTGCCACGACCAAAACTAAGGCGCTTGGTGGGAGGCAACCCATCGTACTAATCGTTTTCATTTGTTTGAGCGAATATAGGTGCAAGAAGTAGTCAACGAGGAGATTGATTTCAATTGACGATTTGGACGCATTGTATGGTAAAGTTGGTAAGTTAGGAAGGGTGATGCATAAGGCTATGGATTGAGCCTTTCTCACGCCAAAATAGGCTTCGAGGAAGTCTAGGCCATGGTAAAACTAGGCCACGAATGATGCACAACCTATCCTATAGCCTAAGGTCTCGTAATCTAGTGTGTTATACACTATGCACCGCCTATTCCTAGGTATGCTTTTGACTATGCGCCGCCTATGCTATGGCATTTGGTCTCAGTATCTCATATGCCATAGACTATGCGGCGCATATGTCTCATTATGCCATAGACAATGCGCCGCATATGTCTCATTATGCCATAGACAATGCGCCGCATATGTCTACAAATGCCATAGACTATGCGGCGCATATGTCCCATTATGCCATAGACAATGCGCCGCATATGTAGCATTTTTGTCTCCAAAACCGATTGTAAATGGGTCAAAACCCGACCCATTCTCTTCCTATATAAAGGAGACTTAGTCTTGAAACACAAACACATTGAAAACTTGACCTAGGCGCCACATATACTCTCCAAATCATCTCAAAACTTTTCTTTTTGCTCTCCCACTTCACAAGAACATCTCCAAAGGCTTCAATCACGTACAATGGCACCCAAAGCAAGACCACTTCACAAAAAGGCAAGAAAAGAGGCCGAAAAGAGCAAGGAGAACCCTCCTCGCTGCAAATACCTCGACTCACTCTTGGAATTAAGTGGGATACTTATGAGGAACTTCTGAGAATGACGACTCTGATGATGATTCCGATGCAAAGGGTATGACCCCCGACATTGAGGACGAGTCCGACTGACCAGGTTCTTCGTATTTATTCTCCACTGAGGACAGTGTCCCGACTAAGTGTGGGGTGGTGGTATTGCATGCTATACTTCTCTACTCGCATCTATGTTTGTTTGCTTTGTTGTTGTTTCATTTTTTTAGTAGTAAATTTTTTCTAGCTTCGCATGAAATTATTTTGATAGGCAGCATGAGATTATAACAAGAGTATGTGCTACAATTGTGACTATTGAGACGTTTAGGCTCTAGTTGTGACTCATTATGTGATATTGTGATTCAATTCCTTCACTTGTTGGGTCAAGAGTCTATACTACTCCCAATCAAGTCGACCATGTGCCTTGTGTGTGTGAGATAATAGTATATTCTATGTATGTGGCTGATGCTAGAACTTGCCTGGTATGTATGCAAAGCGAAAATAAGGAGTGTAAGTTTAGGATATGATTTAGGCATTTCTTTGGCAACCTATACATGTTTACCTTCAGTTTTACCTACCCATGGACATCATCCTAGTTAACCCTTTTGAGCCTTTAGCCTATTTCTTTGACGACCTTGTATGTAAGCCTAATCCATTTCTTTCAAGACCGTAATTTGATCCCAAAATCCCTAAGTGCTTTAAAGTGAAAAAGTCATATGACAACATAAAAGGAAATTGGGTGAGTATAATGCTATAAATTGGAATGGTTCTTGAATGTGTTATGAAAAAGAAAAAAAAATGCTATCATAAGAGGTATGTTGTGAAAAGAAAAAGAAAAAGTGAGTTGTGCTTAAAATTGAAAAAAGAGGAGAACAAGGGTGGTAGAAAAAAAAGAAAGAAGAAAGGTTGAAAGAAAAAAGTGTCAATGATACAAAGTGATGTATTAAAGCGCTTAGGAACCTAGTCACTATTCTTGGCGAAAATAGTCCTACCCGTCCCTTAGCCTACATTACAACCATCAAAAGACCTACTTGATCCTAATCTTAACATTCCGACATTTAGTGGAGTACTACATTAAGGGCAAGCCTATGGTCATCAGTTGCTATATATGAACTCTTTGTGAGAGTAAGAGCAAGGACATTTTGATACCCATGTTTGAAAAATATGCTATACTTGTGAGTGATTATGGGTACTATAGTGTGAGACACACATGGTTGATGAGTTTTGGGTAGTTATATATGATTCCTTGTACCTTAACGTTTGCATGCGAGTTGATCACCATCACGAGTCTATGCTAGAGGTTAAACTGTTTCTACTTATAATCGAAAAGATACTCTTTGTTGATAATTGTTGTGCTTGTCTTGACGAATATTTTGTGTTGTTGTTGTAAAACCCTAAGTTGATGTTTAGAAGGACATGATAGTTTGTTAGAGGACGAACAAAGCTCTAAGTGTGGGGTGTTGATGTTAGGCAAATTTACGCACCTATATCAATATATTTTGCCCATATTTTAGCCTAGTTTTGAGAACAAATTATATATTTCATGCACTTTTAGTCCTTTTTCCTGTAAATGAGCTAACGAACATGATTAGTAAAGTTTCAGGTATAAATGATGCATAATTCAGCATTTTATGGCTTACTTGACGCTAAAGAAAGCTCACGAAGGAAGGGAAGGGAGTTTACACGCCTAAGGACCAAAACTGCTGCATGGAAAATCTGTCCCGGGATAAAACAGCATTTCTAAAGACTTTGGGGACTTACAGACAAAAAGCTGGATTTTGACAATGATACATTAACCTAGTACAATTAGGTTATGTATTTCATTATTTTAAGTGGATTATGATAATGTTACCTTAACCTAGTACATATGGGTTAAGGATTTCATTAGTCTAGTAGGATTTGGTTATTTATTTCATTAGCTTAGTAGGATTAGGATATGGGTATTATAAATACCCTATCATGCTAGAGATTTCGAAGCATCTTCTATTCCTCTATTATTCTACACTACAAATAATTCTACAACTCTTCTAATCTTTCTATTAATTCTAGTTTTCTTCTTCCATTCATCTATTCTTAATTTCCGCAACAAGAGAATCGTTACTTTGCTAAGGAATTCACGCCTCACGCCTACCACTTACGCTACACGAAATTAATCAATCTTGTGGTATAACAACAATGTCAAGCGTGATCTCCTTCGCATTCATGGGTAACTAAACTTCTCTGTTGGGGTTATGGAAGCCGAATGAGTTACTATCTATTGCTGTGAGTTTGTGAGTTCAAGGCACGTATATTGCTTATATCATTATTCTCTTCATCTTAATCTACATTCTTTGCGGTTGCAAACGCAAGAATACGCTAGTCTAACATTTAACTTGTTCGAGAGAAAAGTTATTTGTCTGGAAAAGAGATAATGTCAAGGTAGTAGGACACCCTTTCCTATTAAAACGCTAGTGCCGTAACTGGACTAACCTCTTGGAGAATTCGTACCGTTATATACGCTTTAAGCTCGAGAGAGTTAAAGTGAAATAGTCCTTGTTTAGGTCGAGAGACGCTTGGATTTACCATCGACTACAATCCTCTATAAGCAATTGCATGTCAGAATTCTACACACTCATAGCCAATAGAGACGTATACCTCAGAAGGTGGACATAACCCCAACTTCTCAATTCTCATTGTTTACATCTCACCAAAACATTCTTTCTCTTTTTACTTTGCTATTGCCGTTTTTAGATCTTATTTTGGTTACATTACTTGCACGACAAGACTCCCCCCTTTTTTTACAAGACTTGCACTAAAAGTCTAGTAATCTTTACTTACTTGTTGACCAAGCTATTCCCTGTGGGATCGATACCCAACCCAGTTGGGTTCTATATTTGCTAACGACCGCTTTACACTCCTACGAGAGCTGTAGATTGAGCGTTATCAAAAATTTGGCCAAAGGTGAGGTCCATAAAAGTTTTTTCTTTTATTTTTTCATTAACGGCGCCAATTTTTGATAACGCTCAATCTACAGCTCTCGTTTGAGTGTAAAGCGGTCGTTAGCAAATATAGAACCCAACCTGGGTTGGGTGTCGATCCCACAGGGAATAGCTTGGCCAACAAGTAAGTAAAATTACTAAACTTTTGGTGCAAGTCTCGTAAGAAGGGGGGATTCTTGTCTTGCAAGTAATGTAAACAAAAGCTGAAAATAATAAAGTAAAAAGAGAGAGATTGTTACGTTGGTTGTAAACAATGAGAATTGAAGTGTTGGGGTTATGTCCACCTTCTGAGGTATACGTCTCTATTGGCTATGAGTGTGTAGAATTCTTTCATGCAATTGCTTATAGAGGATTGTAGTCGATGGTAAATCCAAGCGTCTCTCGACCTAAACAAGGACTATTTCACTTTAACTCTCTCGAGCTTAAAGCCTATCTAACGATACGAATTCTCCAAGAGGTTAGTCCAGTTACGGCACTAGCTTTTTAATAGGAAAGGGTGTCCTACTACCTTGACATTATCTCTTTTCCAGACAAATAACTTTTCTCTCGAACAAGTTAAATGTTAGACTGGCGTATTCTTGCGTTTGCAACCGCAAAGAATGTAGATTAAGATGAAGAGAATAATGATATAAGCAATATACGTGTCTCGAACTCACAAACTCACAGCAATAGATAGTAACTCATTCGGCTTCCATAACCCCAACAGAGAAGTTTAGTTACCCATGAATGCGAAGAAAATCACGATTGACATTGTTATTATATCACGATATTGAGTAATGGCGTGTAGATCAAGTGATAGGCGTGAGGCGTGATTCCTTAGCAAGTAACGATTCTCTTGTTGTGGAATTTAAGAATAGAAGAGTAGAAGAAGAAAAACAGAATTAATGGAAAGATTAGAAGAGTTGTAGAGTAATAGAATTGAATTGTAAGATGAGAAGTTAAGAAGATGTTAGAAGATGTAAAAAGATGATAGAAGATGTAAGAAGATGTGAGGGATATTCCCGCCTGTCACGCGGGAGACCCGGGTTCGATCCCCTGCAACGGCGCCAATTTTTGATAACGCTCAATCTACAGCTCTCGTAGGAGTGTAAAGCGGTCGTTAGAAAATATAGAACCCAACCTGGGTTGGGTGTCGATCCCACAGGGAATAGCTTGGCCAAAAAGTAAGCAAGATTACTAAACTTTTGGTGCAAGTCTCGTAAAAAGGGGGGATTGTAATGTGCCACCAAAACAATTAAATAAAAGCTGAAAATAGCAAAGTAAAAGAGAAAGATTGTTACGTAAGTTGTAAACAATGAGAATTGAGGCGTTGGGGTTATGTCCACCTTCTGAGGTATACGTCTCTATTGGCTATGAGTGTGTAGAATTCTGACATGCAATTGCTTATAGAGGATTGTAGTCGATGGTAAATCCAAGCGTCTCTCGACCTAAACAAGGACTATTTCACTTTAACTCTCTCGAGCTTAAAGCGTGTCTAACGGTATGAATTCTCCAAGAGGTTAGTCCAGTTACGGCACTAGCTTTTTAATAGGAAAGGGTGTCCTACTACCTTGACATTATCTCTTTTCCAGACAAATAACTTTTCTCTCGAACAAGTTAAATGTTAGACTGGCGTATTCTTGCGTTTGCAACCGCAAAGAATGTAGATTAAGATGAAGAGAATAATGATATAAGCAATATACGTGTCTCGAACTCACAAACTCACAGCAATAGATAGTAACTCATTCGGCTTCCATAACCCCAACAGAGAAGTTTAGTTACCCATGAATGTGAAGGAGATCACGATTGACATTGTTGTTATACCACAAGATTGAGTAATTTCGTGTAGCTTAGGTGGTAGGCGTGAGGCGTGAATTCCTAGGCAAAGTAACGATTCTCTTGTTGTGGAATTTAAGAATAGAAGAGTAGAAGAAGAAAAATAGAATTGACTTGTAAGATGAGATGTTGAGAGGGATGGAAGGAAGTATTGTGTTCTCCCTCCTCCCTCCTTGTTCTAAATCTCTAGCATGATAGGGTATTTATAATACCCATATCCTACTCCTACTAAGCTAATGAAATAAATAACCAAATCCTACTAGACTAATGAAATCCTTAACCCAAATGTACTAGGTTAAGGTAACATTATCATAATCCACATAAAATAATGAAATACATAACCTAATTGTACTAGGTTAATGTATCATTGTCAAAATCCAGCTTTGTGTCTGTAAGTCCCCAAAGTCTTTAGAATTGCTGTTTTAGCCCGGGACAGATTTTCCATGCAGCAGTTTTGGTCCCCCAAAGTCTTCAGAAATGCTGTTTTAGCCCGGGACAGATTTTCCATGCAGCAGTTTTGGTCCTTAGGCGTGTAAACTCCCTTCCCTTCCTTCGTGAGCTTTCTTTAGCGTCAAGTAAGCCATAAAATGCTGAATTATGCATCATTTATACCTGAAACTTTACTAATCATGTTCGTTAGCTCACTTACAGGAAAAAGGACTAAAAGTGCATGAAATATATAATTTGTTCTCAAAACTAGGCTAAAATATGGGCAAAATATATTGATATAGGCGCGTAAATTCGCCTATCATCACATGCTTAATGCATCATAAGCTATCTTATCACTGGGATACTCATTGTAAGTCATGCACTAAAATGCTACTCACAGGATAAGAGGTTTCATACGTAGGAAAAATAGTTCGTCTCCTAGCTTAGAAACATACGGGGTATTACAATATCTCCCCCTTAGGAACATTCGTCCTCGAATGGAAATTAACTGAGACGAGAAAAATGATAAGATGAAGTACGTACAAGACATACACTACTGAAACATGGGTTCATGACTGACATGACTGAAAAATGAGAACTACTTACTAAACATGCATATCTGATGCATGGGAAGATGATTCATGAATATAAGACTGAGGATTCTAATAAAGTGTGTTTTCTCAAAATAAGAATGCATATCTGATGCACAACTGAAAGGATGAATCTATGATATCTGATGCATGATTATATGACTGACATGATACGTGAATGCATGACTGAAAGTACTGATGAGATGATCACGCATATCTGATGCGTGAATTCATGACTAAACTTACTCATGAGCATGCAATGGTAAAGGTATCATGTTTGAACTGAAAACTGTGCATGGAATTGAATACCAAGTTTGGTACTGAAATATAAACATGAGAATGAGTAAGTTTAAGGAAAACTATTACCTTGAACTGAAAATACCAATAAGTTTGAGATTAATTACTCCATTTGCATGATCGGAAACATGAGAACATAACTGATTTTGGGATTTGGTAGATATACTGAATATCATGATCTGAACTGAATCTTGAAAACATGGCATACACCTGAAGTTGGAGTTTAAGGGTTAACTTATGAGTACCCCTTCTCCAAACTGGATTCATCAAAAAAAAAAGACAGCAGCATGTTTATGTCATGAAAGTTTGGGGGTATGATGTATATCCCCCTTAGTACACTATGTCCCTCAAAGAATACTGACTTGGATGAGCTACTGAGGGGAATTGAGGCAATGCGCAAGGCACCTAGGAACTGAGTTATGACTGAATAGCTAGGATCTGAAACTGAGACATGATACATGAACTGAGCTGAACATGAGTGTATAAATATACTAACTTATCTGATTAACTGAATAAGTGATAGCTGAATACTGGATCTGCAAAGCTAAACTGTACTTAGTCTGAATAGCTGGGCTGAGAGTTTTTGAGTTTTATGCATAGGAGATAAGGACTAACTGAGTAGAATGAGGTATCTGAGCATGGATTCATGGAGTCTGTATTATTTGTGAATGCGAGACCAAGCGTACGACATGGCTCTGAGGTATTCTATAAACTAGGGTACTGAAACACTGATAACTGAGTACTGACAACCTGAATGCTATGGTCAAGCATGTCTGGAACTGAACTGAGTTTCAAATCAGGTTACTAAACTAAAGATGACATTATAGCTAAGCCTATAGCTAGTACAAAAGTACTAAATTCTGAGGCTAAGTAACTGGTAACTGAAGCCATGGTTCTGTAGGACTATCTGAGTCCTTTACTGAATATTGATTTCTGAACTGTCGCTGTAACTGAGTTTTACATTGATACTGAAGTACTGAATTCAAGGACTGAACACTGATCACTGAGTTCTGGATACTAAAACTATAATTGAGTTGGCAATTGAGTTTTTGATAGCTACATGCTGGGGACTGACATAAGTCAAGGATCTAAATGTACACTTACACTTTGTACTTTCCCAACTTCTAAATACAACCCCTTGCTAGACGTTTACTTGAACATTTATCATGACATTCAAGCCTATCTTCACAACTATACCCTCGTGAAAAGTAAGCATGCAACAATCTTCTCTTATCTAAACAACTGCTCATCACTACACTGTTCCATAAGGAGAGCTAAATGGAGGAGTAAATCAGGAGGACCTGAAACATGAATAGATACAAACTAAACTTGACACATGACTGAAACTTTGAGGAATAGAGTATCAACAGCATGGATTTACCACGAAGGTCTAAACTGAGAATATACATGATGTGGTATGAATTTATCTGATCTGTAGGGGCATAGCATGAGTTATGAAAACTAAGTATACTATAAAGCATGATCTGTGTACATGAGTCATGAGCTGCATGATCTGAGTATAGAGTTTTTGTACTCATGGGACATGATTCGTAATACTGAGGGAGCTGGAACTGAACCCCTTATACTGGGAACTGAAGGCGCACATGATCCCGTGGAAAGTGTGTGAAAGTAGATTGTGCTCATGGAACATGATTCGTACTACACAGTAAACTGGGACCCCTTATACTGGGAACGAAAATGATACATGATTTATGGGAAAAAGAAATGCATAAGTTTGGTTCGTGACCATAGAGTTGACATGCAACTCCTGAGTGGATTTTTTTTTGTGATAGCTGAGGTGCAAAAATCTGCACTAAGATGAGGATGGGTCAAGAATTATCTTCCCTTACTGCTTTCTATACATATTGGCTCTACTACTGAGTCTGAGGGACTGACTTGGCCACTTGATTTATTATCACATACCTATATTCTGTTCAACACCTGCTTGTCTTACTAAACACATCATCTGATTCTGTTTCCTCATATACTGCTAATATCACATTCACACCTTCATCTTAATTTCAAGTCAATAAACTTAAATTCTTACTCGCCTGCTAGCATTGTTCAAACCTACTAATTCATATTGGTACAACTATCCCCATGAATACATAATCTAATCAGACTAGATAATACTATCCCAACTCATCTACTGCTAAACTCTTGGGTCCATGCTTAAAATTCTAGGTCTATACTATCATAGGATTCTGAGAAGGGTTCCAACGGCATATCAAAAATTGGATTTGAGTTTACAAAGGAGTTCTCATGATCATAAATAAAATCTGTACAACTTTGGAATATGACTGAACTGAGGGGATATTGTTTGAGCATGTGGCAAATCCCATAACTGTCTCCAGGGACTGCATGAGAAAGCCCTATCTTTAGAACTTGAGCTTCACTATTTTTGTTACCTTGAAAGTAAGGTAAGGTTGAAATGAGGGGAGCCTGATGTGAATCTACATGGGTTCCTTAGAGAAACTTGCCATAGCACGATCTTGAGACATGAAAGAAGGGAAACTATTCCTAAAATATCTCATAGCCTCCTGCACATAAGTGTGGTGCACAACACGCCCATGTACAAGACTCTACTTGATAAAGCTTTGAGACTTCCTAGGACACTGTTGAACCTTAGGCTCTGATACCAAGTTTGTAACGCCCCAATTTTTTGAACCAAAATGCTACACGGTGCTCATGACCCCGAATGACCAAAAGCTAACCCATGACTGATATTTGTACCTGTAAACTGCATAATATCTTATAAAATATGTGGAAACATGAACTGTAAGGCTATAAGGTTCAATACTGATACATATTTGAAAAACATGGTATAACAATACCAAAAAGGTATATAAATACTGAAGTCTGAACATCTAATCTGACATCTAGTCCGAAAACCCCTAACTGAACTGAATAAGGAGTTGAAGGAACATGTCTCCAACTAACTCCATGAACTGAAAAACTAATCTGAAATACTGTAATAAAGTAATAATAATATTTTCCTCGAATGAAGAGGAGCACTGGCTGCTGAAATCTGCAATGCTACTGCTGCTCTGAAACTCGTGACTCTGTACCTATGGCATCAAATAAAACACCATAGCGCGAATGCGTCAGTACGACTGAATGTACTGAGTATACGAGTGAGGTAGGCTAAATGCAAAGGATTTTATATGCATGAACAATGCTGACTGATATGAACGTGAGAATACATACATACATACATACATACATACATACATACATAAGTAACTGCAACTAAACTCGTGGTGATATTGACTACTGAGTTTGAATACTAACAACATGAGCTTACTGATGCTGAGATACTGAATGAATGAGTTTACTGATATTGATATGTAATTCACTAATAAGTGAGGAACTGATACTATATTACTGAATACTGGGAGACTGATACTATATTACTGATAAAGGAATGATTGTTTATGATAGTTCTGATTATGAAGAACATATTTGATTGACCGTATATAACAGTCCTAAAACTGAGCTCGTGATAACATGACTACTGAGTATGAATACTGATGACATGTATTTACTGATAACATATCATGAATGATAGCTGAATTCTGATAACTGATATATCTGATAATATGAGTTCTAATAACTGATAGCATGAATGACTATATCTGACAGTCCTAAATCTGATGGAACTAGCTGAGTACCGTATTGTATCTGACAGTCCTGATATCCTAAAGAACTATCTGAGTTCTTTTACTGAGACTGCTACTGAAACTGTAGGAAGTAGCTATATAACCGATACTAAAATTGTGGGAAGTATTTATCTAACCGACATGCCCCTATAACGTATATAGCAAAGTTGGGGTCCAATCTCTGCCCCGACTGGAGGGGTGTCAATACCGCGCCACTGGTAAGGACAGCTGTGAGAACCCTATACTAGCAGGTACTCAAATGAGAATAGTGGGAACCCTAAACTGATAGGTTAAGCCACCTCATCAACCCTAATCTGACAGGTTAAGATGTCTCAACCTACGCTGGCTACGTAGTTCTGGAACACAAGGATAACTGCTAAGAATCACACCCTGAACTGGCAGGTGAGTTCCCATCCTTGGGTTCACTCGGTGCTAACTTCTACTCTCATATGAAGGACACTGAACTGAATAACTAAGCTAAACTGAATAACTGAACTAAACTGATTAACTGAACTGATACTGATTAACTGGACTGATACTAGTGGTATTGTTTAGCGGAGCTAAACTAAGTTTACTGGATTCCGATGAATGGCGAAATGTACTGAGTTTTGAGGACTGGTTGAGAGTACTGAAGTTACTGAGATTAACTGTGAATACTGAGGTTACTGAGCACTGAGATTACTAAGATTACTGGACTACTGAGATTACGGAGATTTTTGAGTTTTCCTGAGTCACATGACTGACTGAATTCTATAGATCATGGCTTGACTGAGAGTATCATGAAAACATCACATGGCTCTAGGCACACAACTATATTTTTTGGGTACAAGTACCCCCAGGACTCGATGGAAGGAAATTGACACAACTTGAATTTCTTGAGTACACGACCATCAATAAAAATCCATTATACATCAGTGGGGGATTTCATGAAGTACATGGTCATCATAATATCTATCATGAATAGGAATGCTTATAATCAAGTCATAAATCTCATATTCTAATATCATGGGTATTCCGACAACATATACTATTCATAGCAATGGCATGGAAACCATTCAAGCATAAGGGAACGGCAACATGTAACGTTTAGTTCATATTGTAATGATTTGGGGATATTAAACTTCATGTATTTATTCAACATCTCAAACATGGTAGGGAAAGCATGGATATATTTTGTGTACATAATTTATATCTCCATTATCATACATGCTTTATACCACAACAATAACAATACATAATTTGCATGGAAATTCATATTGGAGTGTAGGACTAACATGAACTTGTTATTTAGATATCATGAAATCATGTAAATATGAAGTTCTAACATAATAGATATTTTATCGAACACCTTGCATGCATTCTTTAAGGCATAGGTGGATTTCATACTTGCATTCTACCAATCCATCCAAAGATCATGTTTTTCAACTAACAACATAACTTTCATGAGATATACAATCACGATACTATTATATAGCAAAAGAAACAAGCATCAACATGGGTATGATTATATCACCACTACTAACCAAGATTTTGTATTTTAAAGATTGATTCTTGAACTCCACGGACGAAAGAAATCCGTGGATGAACACTACGCATACCTAGGAAGGGAGATTCTTGATGATTGACGGAGGAATTTCCTCTAAATTTGATCTTCAAGCTTGATTGTGCAACCCTAGTTTTTTTTCTCCTATGGTGCTCTTGGATAAATAACTTTGAGATGTTAATAGGGTTGTAATGTGTTTAGAAGCTATATATTTCGTAGGGTTAAGTTTAGAGATGTATAAGGAGTGTTAAAAGACTTAATTACCCTCAAAATAACTCAAAACAGAGTGTTTTTGGCACTTGGAACTGACGTAGACGGCGCCTAACCAATCGCCTAAGTTTGGTTGGGCGGCCCCTAACCAATCGCATACCCTTACTGTCTCTCACAAAAATGGGCATAACTTTTCGCTCGGGTATTGGATTAAGGCAAAATTGGTATCATTGGAAAGCTAATTAGATTATCTATTAATTGGTTAGTATAAATATAAAGAAATACCATATTAACATCAAGTTATACTCGTTCAAATATGATTCTTACAAAATCGAACACTAAAACTTGATGGATTCAAAAACTCTTAGCTTGTATTACCTTAAGTGACTCATACGAACATGATTAATGCATCATAAGCTATCTTATCGCTAGGATACTCATTGTACGTCATGCACTAAAATTCTACTCACAGGATAGGAGGTTTCATACGTAGGAAAAATGGTTCGTCTCCTAGCTTAGAAAAATGCGGGGTATTACATTCACCATAAAGGCATGGTGGTCAGTTGTCCAGTATCATATCGTACCCATATCCAATGAAAACACATTGGGTGTGACCAATGCCTACCTAGTAGTGACCCTTATTTCTAAAGTAGACTTGAACACTCCACGGATTATTGTGGAAAAGATCTGAGATAGGGTTATTCACTTCCGCACACATAGCCTTTCATATATCTTATGAGTCAAGTGATGTAGAGTGAATAGGTCCTGACTATTACTGCAGTAGACTGAGTGATTCAGCCAACAAAGGTTGCCATTATGGCACTAATATAAGATATGTGCAACTCAGCTGTCTTTACAAGAGGAATGTAGATTCTTGATGTAGTTGGGGGTGCCCCAGCTAGTGAGATACCAGCATTTGATATTACTACCTCTGCATCCTATGTACCACCTGCATCCACCCACAATCAACCATAGGTTCATGCTGGCTATACACTAATTCCAACTTTACATTTTAAAGAGATCATGTGGATCCTACTGTTATATGATGCCCGGATTAAAAAACTTGAGGTAGAGTAAATCCCTATGTCATTGATGAGATATGAGGTTCCATTAGGACTATCCATATATGACAAATAATTTAAGAGCCAAATAATGGCTAGGATGGATGCAGTCTAGGCACCTAACTTAGCGGATATTAGAGTAGAACCGACTAAGCTTAAAAAAGCAATCAGGTTATTATCTGAGAGGGTTAATGTTACACCTCCTCTACCACCACACATACCTATATTATCATCCCTAGATTTTGATTCAGTTCTTTTAGATTCTTACACTTCCGCTATTAACCTTGGTGATATAGACACTAAGGAGGTGGGGAGGCAATTTGGAGCCTTAAAAAAAAGAAGGGTGATAAGGTTGAGAAAGAAGAAAGAAAGATATCTGACAAAAAAAAGGAGAATGACATTAGGAAGACCTCTAAGGCGGCTATTTTGAAGGGAGATAAGATACCACCTACCACGAAGGTGGGTGTAATAGTTGGAGAGGGTACAGATATTACCCTTGATACTTTGAGTGAACTAGCCACCACCAGTGCCAACTTTCCTATGAGTGCCATGGCTATAGCCGAGGCCAGCAAAGTTGAGGAGTAGGTTGGGGACCCACATGCGTCCCCATAAGATTAGCATTCGACTGGTGCCTAGAGTACCACAGGTATGTCTCTTTCCCTAGTGTTATATTTCTATGATTTTGTACAATGGGGACATTGGATGATTTCCAAGTTGGGGGAGGAGGTGTACCATGAACTAGGGTTTTTTTATATGTTTCATTTTCCTGGGTTGTTCTATCATAGTTAGAACTAGCATGTTTAGGTGTTTTACTGTTTTATGGTTTCCTTATTTTGTGTTTTTTGTGTAGTTTAGAGTAATTTTAGAAAATTAAGTGCAGACAAGTTTAAGAAAGCATGAAAATCTATTTTTTAAAATGTGTTTAAAATGGTACCCCTCTAAAGTTTTGTTTTTGTGATGTAGTATTTGTATGTATTGTGCTGTAAACAACGTTAGGATCTAGATATGGCATTAGGATTGTTAATAGGATAACCTGGTCGACCTTGCATGAACTGAACAGGTAGAAACTTAGATGAAAGCCTTGAGCTATGAGTGAGTGAGGTACATACCTAGTAGGGATGTGTGTACGATCTCGAACTTACTCGTTAGTCTTACTAAAATCTGTAGGATAGGAGGTTAGAATCATAGGCCGTGTTTGAATTAGTACACTATAGACTAAATGACCTACCAAAGAATCGTGTATCCTTTGCACCCAAATTTTGAGACTTAATAGACCTTTTCTTTGAACTACCTGATTCACCCTCCCAATCTTTACAACGAACCTTCTTTGGCCCTGATCCCTCCTTAGACACTGTGTACCTCAACTTAGTTAAGTCGCCTAGTTGAGGGTGGTTACTGTGTAGGCGTGCGTAAAAAGAGGTATGAAGAATTAGTTTTAAAAAAGAAAGGAATCGGGTGCTCTATGAGAAAACAAAAGTAAAAAAGAAAGAGAAAATCTATAAGAAAAATGAAAAAAAGAAGAAAAAATAAAGAGTTGATATGAAATCAAACCTAAAATTGGACCCAAGGTCCAAAAGAAAATAAAATAGAGAAAAGGGAGACAATGAAAGAAAACAAGAAAGTGACATCAAAAGTAGTATAGTGCCAAGGAGAAATAAGTCATTATACCCAATAATACCATACATGTTCCCAAAGCCTACATTACAAGCCTAGAAAAGACCTATAGTGATCCTAACTCGACTGTGCAAAAACTGAAGTTTAGAAAATTAGGACAAGCATATAGTATCAAATGCACACAACTTGACTTCTTAGTGAGAGTGAGAGATTTAATATGGTCCCAGTAATAGATCTCACTGCATATACCGAGAGATTAGAGACTTCTTTAATATGAGGGCATAGGGGTTGTAGTCCAGATAGCGTTTGTTTAGATAGTGTATTGGTCAATATGCTGGGCTGACTATTCACAATGTAATGCCATATCCAGATCTCATTATGTTAGAAGTACTTGTATTGCATATACAGTAAATTTATTGTTTGTAATAAAAATGGAGGGTGTAGCATTTACTTATGTGATTTGCAAGTGTGGAAAACTGATTTGGTGAAATTGACTACTATAGTGATCTTGATTTTGCTCTAAGTTAAGTGTCTTAGTAAGTGTAGTATTTTGTCTACTTGAGGATTGACGTGGGCATTCGGTTTGTTCGATTTTCTTGTTTAATATCGATTCGGTTTTTAGGTTTTTGGATTAACGAAAATGACAATCGTAACCAAATCAAAATAAATTAGGTTTGGTTCGGTTTGGTTATTTTGAATTTTATCTCGATTTTGAGGATTAAAGTAGTGAGTCTTTCTTTGTCATGACTGGGCATTTAAAATGGATGATTTTTTTCTAGAAAAATATTTTTTTTCAAAACTATTTTTTATTCCAAAATATAAATAACTCAACACGCATGAATGAAATGAAATAACCATCAGTTCAACATAATGTATAACTACATGCAAAAACACGACACTTGTTGTCTCGTCTCCTCGAGAAGCCACTGAAAGCTTGAAATAAGTAAAAAAAAACTAGTGTTGAAATGAATACTTAGGATTAGGGACATAACTTGTAACTCATACGGTGTTTGGCTGTTTGGGTTACTTATTATATATTATATTTATACTGAATATATATAATAAAAAATATATATTATTCATAAAAATATGGTTTTTGGTTTTAACAAAATTTATATTTGGAAAAATCAAAAATCAAACTGTTTAATCGAATTTCTAAAATTTGAAATCAAAACCGATCCGAACAACTGAAAAATCAAAACCAAAATTAAATTACGATTTGATTTTTTGATTTTTTCAGTTTGAACCAAAATATGCCCAGCCATACTTGAGGACATGGAAATATTCTAAGTTAAGGTGTTGATGTTCTATGAACTTAGGATGCTTAAGTCGCTTAAAACAAGGAATATTTGTAAGTATAAGGGCATATTTTTATGGATATAATGGGTTTTTGGTATGATTGTAGGGTAAATAGGCTTGAGAAAATAAATTGTTGAAACAAGAACTTAATAGGATCATATGAAGGAATAGTAACCGTGGGAATTGACCATGGTCGTACCAAGGCTATCCTGCCATAAATCAGAGAGTGTTCCTAGGAGTTGATCAGGTGAAAGCCTTCTACGATCATACCATAAAGTCACGATTGTACCTTGTTATTGTAAGAAGAATAATTAGTAATAAGGCTGCAGAACCTAAGTGTGAGATGATAAGATGAGAATATGTCATGGTCGTACTTTGATATGACGATTTTACCATGAGATCGTAGGATAAAGACCAAGTTATAAAGGCTGCAGAAGTTTAAGTTGAAGGTGATCAGACGACAACATCACACGGTTATATGTGGATATCATGTATCCATAGTGATCACCATATCATTGAAGATATGAAGATAAAAATGCATGAGCCAAACCACGAGGACCAAGAAACAATCATGGTATCTAACCACAATCGTACCTCATTGTCTTCTGACGCAACCGACCTGGATTTCTTATTTTATTTATGATAGAATTTGTTTTGTCTATAAATACACTTGTAGGGTTATTTTTATGGGTTACACACTATTTAAATTTGACAACATTTTCTTGTGAAGTTCTAAGGCTTATTCTTGGATTTTTACGAACATTGTTTCTAGAGTTTTAATTAAAGTTGAGATTTTGGAGAATAATTCTCATTGTAAGTCCATGACAATGCTATCATCTATGAATTATTCTTATGTTCTTGCATTATGAGTATCTAAACACCACAACTAGGGTAGTGAGAACCATGATGAATTAATGAAATAGGTTAAATGCAAGGAAACTCTTGACCGGTGTGCTTGCATGTATTAGTATTTCCTTTATTATAATTGATTTTCTAATGGATGAATATATTAGGAACTTACCTTTACTCTTAAACTTGTTGATAAGGGAGGTATGGATTAGGAAAAGGGAATGAAAACAGAGATTTAAAGCTATCAACCCTCATCTAATAACTTGAGCTATGATAGGGATAGCTAATCTGAAATCATAGAACAAGGTTTAGTAATGTGACACTCTGAGTCTGGAAGGAGATGAGTGAAATTCTTTTAATCGAGGTCGCAAGATGTCTAGTGAACCTATCTTTTTAGATTTTGCACGCAACACATTGGATAGTTTGCTAACACAAGCAACCTGTGGAGTTATGAAATCATGAGGATCACAATCTTAGTACTCATCTCATATTGATTACAATCTGAAAACCTACAACTATTACTGATACTATTTTGTTTTACAACCCCCCATCTCCTTCTTTTACTTAATTGATAGTTACCTAGACAAACACATGACTGAATTTCATCCTATTCCCTATGGATTCAACCTCAACCTTGTTAGGTTTTATATTTGATTCAACAATTTCTTTATACTTTCTGGGAGGTGTAATTTGGGCGACATCACTATCCAAGATAGAGGTGGTTCGTTATTGGTCTAGACTTACTTATCCTACTAAAATTCGGAGCTTCATTAGTTTAATAGATTATTGACATGACCCGACCTAGGGCCTTGTCGTAATGGGCATCCCAAGTCCAACCAGGACCAGGGACCACCCCTGATACTCAACCTAACCATCCAAATACATACCCTGAGTCGGATGAATTCCGAACATATAACAAGACGACGTATTTACATAAACCCAAACTTTGGGATAGGTCTATGACCGTGACCGACCCAAATGAGTCCAACCGTTCGAAACCCAACCAATAACCATAACAAAACCAATATAAAACTAACTTCCTTTCCATAACATAACATAACATAAAAGGATGGAACAATCATAAATCCAGTTCAACAGTATCAACCCCAATACCAATGCCAATACTAAGGCTGACACCAATACTGGTCCTGCCCATTCTAACCCATAGTAGTCACACAAGTCTCTAACCAAAAGAAAAACAATATTCATTTAGGACATGCCCCTAATCAAAGTCAAAACCAATATCCATAAAATAAACTAAGTATTTAAAGACATCCATGATATGAAATAGAGCCTCCCAGAATATGGAAGGTCTCCACTTCAATCCAATAGCTGGTCCCAAATTTGATCAATAAGCAGGGGGAGTGGAATGGCCGGTTCCTGCATCACGTGGGGATACAGTCGCCCAAAGATGAATTAGCGGGTGAACGCTAGCATGAACTCAGGATAAGGATAAAATAATGTCATCTAATAAAACCAAGTAAACCAACCATATGCATACAAACCATACATATATATATAACCATGCCAGAAAAAAAAGACGGGTTTAGCATACCTTTAAAACCATTAACCTGAGTATGTGTAGCTTAACCATCCTAGAGCCACCCACGGGATATATAGGTCCAGTGTAACCCCCTAAATGGGCCCCAATGCGTGTAGCCGCACAAACTGAAGATACCATAAGAGTAGGGGATTCTCGAGTACCCTTCGCTCTCTATGATACATATGTATAGTGTACTTAGAGGATTCCCATGTACCTCATAGTATCATATATGGTCGCTATGACCAACCCTCATAGCGTCAAACATGAGTTTCTAGTGTTCGTCCTTTGGACTCGCACCTTCACGGTTCTCTATCACACCCCGACATTATTGCCCAGTTAAAACCATTACCATCCAACTAAACCATTATGTCATTATTATTAACCAAGGCTATGAGTAGTAGTATCTTCATACCGACTATAGCTTGCAAGAAATGTCCTTATCCAACCTTCATATGTAAAGGGATTCCCATGTACCCATAGATTATATTATCAAGTTAACTTGGGGAATCTCATATACCCTACAAGTGTTCCATTATTATGTTTGCTTGGGGGAATCCCATGTACCCCACAAGTTTTTCATTAACATGTTTGCTTGGGGGATTCCCTTAGACCCTACAAGGAAGTTTAATTAACCATAACCATGACCACTAAACCTTACTATTTAGCCACTCCAAACCATTTAAACCATTTATATCATTTAGGGTTCCATTACCAAACCATATCGTGCAATAGTTCTATTAAAAGTCCAATAATATAGTAAAAGCATTATCAAAGGTATTTTATCAAACATGTTAGGGGCATAATGTTTCCAAAACCAATTTTAATTACCAATTAACCATTTCCATGCAACCAATTGTCCAAACCACCACTAAAGCATGTAAGAACATAATTAAAACATGGGAAAACCATAACCAACTATTAAATACCAAAACCCTAATATATGTTTGAAAACCCCAAAACCATACAATAATCATGTCATAAAATATTATATAAAATATGCCTTTAGTTGGAACTAACAATAAGGGAGGAGTACATGCCTTAGTTTACGAAGATGGTGGAGAGGAATCACCCATACAAGCCTTAAATTGATCCTCTAGATGAAACCCTAGCCTTTCTTTACCCAAGAGACTTAGAGAGAATTAGAAAGAGTTTATAAGTGTTTAAGATTAGAATAATAGGGTAAATGATGTCCCATTGGTGTTATAAGTCATGGGGCCTTAAGTGGATAAGTGGGGAAATGTCCAGATTACCCCTAACTTAAATGCATAAAATTCCCGTAAGATGGTACGACTCTTCCATACCAATCGTACCCTCCAATACGAGTGGTACCCATCACTCATACCCTAGTCCTCCCCCTTGGACCCAATATTGTCCACCATATGACTTACCCAACTCAAGTCATACCCAACCATACAATCAGTACTCCTAAACCATACCTCTAGCAGAATAGAATCAAAAGAGATTTGATCGTTGTCGTCTATACGAGTCAGTGGTACGACTCGTACCCTATCTTACAGCTCATGGTGAGACACTCGTACTCAGATCCAACTGAAGTTACTAAGTCTCAGTAAAAACCCAAACCATACGATTCGTCACCAACCATACGACTCGTACCAACCAAGTCGTACCTATTCCAGAAACTAATCTAACCCAACAACCATCACTGGTTAATATATGAGCAAGGCATATGACTCATACCCTATCATACGAATGGTACCCACAAGTTATATATAGCCCAAAATCCAGAAATCCAAAAAAATTTCTTAAGGTCCCAAACCCAAGGTGTTTCAGTTATTATTGGCATTTTGTAAAGGGTTTCTCTTCTATTGTAGCTTCTTTGACCAAGTTGACTCAGAAGAAGATTGATTTTCAATTGTCAGATACTTGTGAGGTAAGCTTTCACAAGCTCAAGGAGTTGTTGACTTCGTCTCTTATCTTGACTTTTTCCACGAAAGGCGTGGGTTTTATAATTTTTTTATGCTTCCAAAGTTAGATTGGGCGTTATGTTATTGCAATAAGGTAAGGATATTTCTTATGCTTTTCGTCAGTTGAATCCTCAAGAAAAAAATTATCCAACCCATAATTTGAAGTTGATTGCAATTATGTTTGTGTTGAAATTATGGCGACATTACTTGTATGGAGTCATTGTGAGATTTTTCATGATCATCATAGCCTTCAGTATTTCTTCACCCAATGATATTTGAATATGATACATCATCAATGGTTTGAGCTACTCAAGGATTATGACCTTACTATTCTTTATAATTTGTACAAAAGCAATATGGTTGAGGATGCCTTGAGTTGAAAGGCGATAAGTATGGGGAGTTTAGCTCATATCTTAGCATGGGAGTGAAATTTGGCCTTATAGGTTTAGTATTTAGCTAACCATTTCATGAGGCTTGATATTTCTTCACCCATACATATTTTTCCATTTTTGAAGGCTAGGTCTTTATTGATGGAGCATATCTGAGCTCATTAGTTTAATGATGATAAATTGAGGGTGATTCATGATAAGGTTTTGAGTGGTGAAGCAAATGCGGTTTCTTTAGACTCTGATAGTTAGTGGATGGGTTAGGCTTATCTTGGAAGAGGCTCATTTAGATATTTCATTCACCTAGGAACGGGTAAGATGTATCATAACTTTAAGCAACATTACTGGTAGGGTGGAATGGAGAAGGATATTATAGAGTTTGTGTCTAAGTGTTTTAATTATCAGTAGGTGAAGTATGAGCATCAAAAATTAGGAGGTACGATGCAGAAGATGCTCATTCCCTAGTAGAAGTGGGAGTTGATCACCATGGATTTCATGGTTGGCCTACCCACGACCTTAGGGAAGTTTGACTCTGTTTGGGTGATTGTGGACTGATTGACCAAATCAACCATTTCATACCCGTGAAAGCAAACTATAATATGGAGAAGTTGGCCAAGATCTACGTTAGAGAGATTGTTTGATTGAATTATATCCCTATATCTACTGTATCTGATAGAGGTACTCAGTTTACCTCGAGTTTTTTAAGCACTATTCAGAGTGAGTTGGGTACTCAGCTTGATTTGAGCACAATGTTTCATCCTCAGACCGATGGTCAGTTTTGAGAGGACTATTTAGGTATTAGAGAATATTTTCTAAGCTTGTGTCATGGACTTGAGTGGTCATTGGGACTAGCACTTTCCCCTAGCAGAGTTTATTTACCATTCCAGCATTCACATGAAGCCTTTTGAGGCATTGTATGGATGAAGGTGTAGATCTCTCAAGAAATGGTTTGACTCATCTAAGGTGGGCACTGGGGTACAGATTTGTTGAGGGATTTGATGGATCGTGTAAGACTAATTCAATTGAGTTTATTGATTGTCCAGAGTAGGAAGAAGAGTTATATCGATCATTTAGCTCGTGATGCATCATTCAAGATTAGATATGATCATGTTGAAAGTTTCACCCATGAAGGGTTTGCTAAGGTTCAAAAAGAAAGGAAAGCTTAGTCTGATGTTCATTGGCCCTTCAAAATCCTTGACAAGTATGGTGATGTGGCGTATAGGCTGGCTTTGCCTCCATATCTTTCAGTTGACCATCTCGTATTCCATGTTCTTATGTTGAAGAGATGTTGTCCTGATGATGCACATATAATTCGATGTGATTTTTTTGTATTAGACCATGATATATCCTTCGAGGAGGAACCTATTGATATTCTAGACAAGCAAACTAGGAAATTGAGGTCTAAGAGTATCGGTTTAGTGATTGTCCAGTAGACACATCACCCTATTGAGAAGGCTACTCGGGAGGTCGATTCCGATATGAGGCGTAAATACACCTAACATTTTATTACTTCAGGTACTTTATTTATTTTTTAGTTTCAGGGAGAACTAGTATTTTAGTGGTGGATAATGCGACAGCCTTAATAGTGAGATTTTCCTTTTTATATGTTTTGACTAATTCTTCCTACATCGTAGTTGTTACATGCTATTTATGAGATGCGGGGATGGATGGAACGATCTCTGATACATTCAGAGGTAATTTAGGAGAGTTTGAGACTATTTGAGGCTTTAAAAGCCATCCATTTGATTTTGGTCAACATTTTGGATTTTGGGCGCCAAATGGTGATTTGAATAGTTTCATTAGATACAGAATATTGATTTTGGATTAGTAGCGTTGGTAGTTCAGGATCGAAGCCTTTATTTTGTATTTCGATCCTTATTTTGGAAATTAGTTAAATCAAGCTTTTAGGGACCCGCGGACTAAATTATTGTAAATGATCTATTTTCAAAAATATGACATTGTAATTGAGTCCAGAACATCAAAAATAACCTAGTAGCATATATGATTTCCTTATGTGGGGTCCTAAAGAAACCTTGAGGATCTGTTCGAAGGATTTTTGGACCTTGCTTCAGCTGGTTTGCTGTCAAATGGTGTAGCCCCATCCTTTATTGCAGTCACGGGGCCTGCTGATGCAATTAACAGTCTTAACCAAATTTTTCATCAAAGTTGTGAGGTCCACCTCCCCCGACTGCGATGAGAAATATAACCCAGGTCAAAGTTGACCCTCACAATCGCAAGGTGGGGGACTTCGATCATAAGGCACTGTTCCCAAAACAGTATAAATACTCCATTTTCGCGATTTTCACCAATTTTGGATTTGGGAGCTTCGAAAAAAGGCGAATTCTAAGGATTTCTTCACCAATCGTGCATGGGCAGGTTCCATACTCTTATTTTCGTTAATTTCCATCGATTATATCTTCAAAAATACCTTTTTATCTTGATTTCAAAATGTGTTTTGGAGTTTTTTCGGTAAACTAGAAAAATAATTTTTCTTCGATTTGAACATCAATTTCAACTCGTTTCAAGTGGGTTTTCAGCTGTAGAATCCTATTGATGTGGACAACTTGTTTATAAAATAAAATTTTGACTTCACCCTTTAATTTTCAAACTCATTTTTCTGACTAATTTTGAACCCATTTCAAATGTAGCTAATAAGGGTATCATTAGCTTTTTTTGACGTGTTGATGATGTTTTTGATAGTTTTAGCTTGTGACGAGACCGTTTTAGAAGGAAAAGCTCCATATTGAAGGCTTAGGCTTGGATTTTCAACTTTTTGAGGTAGATTATGGCTTAACTTTCTTTCGAATGGGTCAACTAGTTAACAAACATGTAAACCATGCTATGGTTTAGGGAATTAGAAGTGGGTAAGGTATTTTGAAGCATTTATTATTATTTTCGCTGCAAGATCCCAATATGAATGCGACCTATGGTGGTTGATTCATGCATTGAGAGATGATATTTGAGGTACTGGTGCGCTCCAGAGTTCGAGGTTGACTCCAGACCTCTTCATATTCCAGATTATATCTTTATTTACTATCAGAAACAGACTTATGTAGTATGTTCAAATATTCGATCTTGTATTTAGATGCTCTTATCACTAATGACACCTCATTTTGGGATTGATTGTATTTTCTTTGGATCTTATGTTATTTACGTGATATTGCGTGACTTCATTCTAGAAGTTTTATATTTTACCATCTTATTCCATATTTCGATCTTTCCTTGTGTTTTGAGGTAATTGGCTTACCTATCAAAGTTGGGTCGAGATAGGTGCCATAATGACCTCAATTTTAGAGTCGTGACAAGGTCTTAGCTAAAACATTGATCCTTTTTTGTTAAAAATAAAAATAATGTGACATACCCCATCTCATTAAATTAGACACATAAATAAGTCTTAGTTAAAACATTAATTCTTTTCATTAAAAAAAGATTTGTCTCACAAAACCAGATATATCAGTAACGGTCTTAGCTAAAACATTGATCAGTTTCTGTTAAAAATAAAAGCAAATGAGACAGACCCTGTATTAAAAGATTTCCTTTCATAATGTTAAAAGGTACAAGAATCAATGGAGCGAAGAGTAAGAGTATGTTCCTGAGTTCTTGAGCTAGCTAAACTATTACGTGCTAGTAGCGTATGTCAAATATAATATAGGGAGCCCCCTGAGTTGGTATATGCTAAAACTAGAGTTAACACAAAAAGTTCCGCCTGACTTATAGCTTCGGGTTCTTTCACGTACATGCTTATCTTCGTCCAAAAAAGGGGGGTGTTATTCTTGGACATAGGTCGTATTAATTTTCTCTCAAGTGTGTTTGATACGAATGAAAATATTTTAAAAAAAAATGATTTTTTATATTTGTTAAACAATTAGTAGGAAATATTATTTCATAAAAATTTATATATAATTCAGGCAAACGCCATACAATTACATCATAGAAGATGATATGCGCACTGGCGGAGCCACATGAGCTTGAGGGGTGTCAACCGACTTTCCTTCGTCAAAAAATTACACTGTGAAGCTAGGTATATATATATATGACAATAATTGTAATGTAAGAATCAGAGGCGGAGTCAGCCCTCTTTAGGGGTTCGTCCGAACCCCCTTCGACGAAAAAATATACTATTTATACATGATTAAAATTATTTTTATGTGGTTATAATTGGTGTTGAACCCCTTCGACTTAATTTTCTTTGAATATTGAACCCCTTACTTGAAATCCTAACTCCACCTCTGGTAAGAATTGTAATACTCCCAGTTTTAGTTAGCCTTTATTGACCGACGCTCCCTTAAAAAATATACTTGATTGGAATTTATTTTATTAAATTAGTCTTACTAATTATGCTTTGAAAAATATAACTTTGAATATATATACTGTATGTAGTCATTTGATGATAGGTATAGTATTGAAAGAATATAAAAATATTCTCTTGATTCATAAAAGAGACAATAAATTAAAATAAATATTTTTAGAAAACAAAAACGAAAGGGGGGGGGGGGGGGGGGGGATTACTGCTTTCATTTTCAGTTTGTTGTGGTTGTGAAGCATACTTGGCCACAAAATTACAAAGCTTAAATACTCCTATAAAAATGAAAAATAAAATCATTAAGTGCTTCTGAATTAGGATACAGTTTCAAGTTATCTCCAACTAAAAAACTTACTGTATCTTAGAAAGAAAGAGAAATAAAAGCAATCATTCCCAAAAGCATAGTGCTTCTGAATTCTGAATTCTGAATCATGGCTCCCTCCCAAGAAAACCAAGAAAACAGGGGAGTAATCCAAGAAAACCGCTTTTCTGGAAAATCATTGACAAAAGAACAGGAGGAGATCACAATTCCTTAGAATATAAGTTCTCCTCTTAAGTTTGTAATAGAGCATAGACCAGATGATCTAAACATGATAATTTTCCACCATCTCTCATTCTCATTATGTCATTGAATCCTCTGCCTAAAACATAAAAATCGAATCATTTTCCCACTTGGCACCAAAAAAGAAGCATATATTAGTATCATGGCGTGGCATTAGCTTCAGCTTCCGGATTAGAAATTAGCTGTACTTCCAATCCTTATCAAGGAAAAGGGTCCCAGAGCCAGTTTGTTTGGTAGTAAGATCAAAGGTTCCTTCCATAACTCAGATATCAAAAGCAGACACATAACCACAGCTCATAAGCTCAGATTTCAAGCGTGCCACCAAATACACCATGCTCTCTTGCATGGTTGGCCATAATCTCACCAAAGGGCTCCAAATCAAAGCCACCAAGCTCCAAGGTTCTGTAATTAAAGTTGACAATTATTTCAATGTCAGAGGCAGGATTTTTGCCAAGGGGATTCAAAAAAACTAAAGAAACAAACATGCGAAGATCTTAGAAAACATTATAAACAGTGGCTAGCATCAGTTGAACCTGCATAGTCAAAGAGAATTTGAACCCCATTTACCGCTGAGCTGAACTTTCGGTTTGTATCAAGGGGATTCAACATCTAATATTATATACATAACAAAATTTTGATCCTCTATACATAGTGTAATTTTCTGAAGAATGGGGTTTGGGTGAATCCCCTTCGATCTGCCCGTAATAAAATAGCAGATAACTTATCTTTCCAAATAATGTTGAAGTATTCATAATTACCTAACACAATGGAGGAAAGATGACATTACTGAAACGTCAATATTTTGCTCCTAATGCAGTGTTAACTTGCAACAACAACAACAACATACCCAGTGTATTCCCACCTACTGGGGTCTGGGGAGGGTAGAGTATACGCAGACCATACCACTACCTCAGGAGAAGTAGAGAGGCTGTTTCCGATAGACCCCCGGCTTAGGACCAATACCCATAAACCAACCCAAATATAAGTGTATATAACTAGTATGGTACACAAGACAAACTAACAGAATACCAAACACAAAAGATAAGTACATATATAAACTAGTACGGTAAGCAAAATAAACTAACACCGCTAGCCACGAACAAAAAACTCCAGCCCCCGAGGAGCGCACCCCTACTATTACCGACGCCCTCCCACCCCTAACCCTCTACCCTAATCCGTTTCCTCCACACCTTCCTATCAAGGGTCATGTCCTCCGTTAGCTGTAACTGCTCCATATCATGCCTAATCACCTCCCTCCAATATTTCTTTGATCTACCTCTACCCCACCTAAAACCATCCATAACCAGTGTCTCACACCTCCGCACAGGAGCATCTAAGCCCCTCCTCATCACGTGCCCGAACCAACGTAACCTTACTTCTCGTATCTTGTCCTCCACCGAGGCAACTCCCACCTTCTCTCGAATAATCTCATTCATTACCCTATCTTTCTTGGTATGCCCACACATCCATCGCAACATTCTCATCTCCGCCACCTTCAACTTTTGGATGTGGGAGTTCTTCACTGGCCAACACTCCGCTCCATACACCATAGCCGGCAGGACTACCACTCTATAGAACTTACCTTTAAGCTTCAGAGGCACCTTCTTATCACATAGAACTCCCGAAGCGAGCCTCCATTTCAACCATCCTGCCCCAATACGATGCGTGACGTCCTCGTCAATCTCACCATTGCCCTGAATCATAGACCTCAGATACTTGAAACTCTCCCTCTTCTGAATGGCCTGAGAATCCAGTTTCACAACCACTCCTGCGACACATCACTGAACTTACACTCCAAGTACTCCGTCTTGGTTCTACTTAACCGAAATCCTTTAGACTCAAGCGTCTGCCTCCACATTTTCAACTTATCATTAACTCCACCCCGAGTCTCGTCAATCAGAACCACATCATCTGCGAATAACATACACCAAGGCACCTCCCCTTGAATATGTCGCGTCAAAACATCCATCACCAAGGCAAATAAAAACGGGCTAAGAGTCGATCCCTGATGCAACCCTATCACGACTGGAAAGTGCTCTGAATCTCCACCTACCGTCTTCACCCAAGTCTTTGCCCCATCATACATATCCTGAATCGCCCTAGTGTACGCCACGGGCACCCCTCTAGCCTCCAAACACTTCCACAGAATCTCTCTGGGAAGTATTTCATATGCCTTCTCAAGATCAATAAACACCATGTGCAAGTGCTTCTACCTCTCCCGAAACTGCTCCACTAATTTCTTTACAAGGTGAATGGCCTCAGTGGTCGAGCGACCTGGCATGAAACCGAACTGATTCTCAGAAAGCGTCACGATCCTTCTCATCCTCACCTCTACCACGTTTTCCCAAACCTACATAGTATGACTCAACAACTTAATACCTCTATAGTTATTGCAACTCTGGATGTCTTCCTTGTTCTTATACACTGGAATCATCGTACTCTATCTCCACGCTTCAGGCATCTTTACTGTCCTAAAAATACTGTTAAACAACTTTGTCAACCACTCCAAACCTGCCCCGCTAGTTCTTTTCCAAAAATCCACTGGAATCTCGTCTGGCCCTGTCGCTCTACCCCGCCTCATCCTGCGAATAGCTCTTTTGACCTCCTCAACCTTGATACGCCTACAATACCCATAATCTCAACACTCCTTAGAATTCTCCAAGTCCCCCAACACGAAACCTTTGTCCCCCTCGTCGTTCAAAAGTTTATGGAAGTAGGACTGCCACCTCTCCCTAATGAAAGCATCCTCCACCAACACTGTACCATCCTCTTCTTTGATGCACTTCACCTGGTCAAGGTCACGATCCCTCCGCTCCCTGGCCTTAGCCAGCCTAGACAACTTCTTAGCTCCGTCTTTCTCCTCTAAAGCCGCATACAGGCGCTCAAAAGCTGCAGTCTTAGCCGCCGTAACCGCTAACTTAGCCTCTCTCTTAGCTACCTTATACTCCTCCTTATTCGTCTGTCTTTCCTCCTCATCCTTGCTCGCAACCAACTTAGCATAAGTCACCTTCTTATATTCCACCTTTCGCTTAACCTCTTCATTCCACCACCAGTCTCCCCGATGTTTGCCAGATTGACCTCTCGAGACACCCAACACCTCTCTAGCGGTCTCCCTAATACAACTAGCAGTCGTCTCCCACATACTATCCGCACCTCCTCTACTCTCCCAAGCCCCCCTACTCTTCAACTTCTCCTCTATTTCCAAAGCACTAGCCAAAGTCAAGCTACCCCACTTAATCCTGGGCCGAACCTCCACGCTTCTCTTCTTTTTGCCCTTATTGATAACCAAATCCATCACCAACAACCTATGCTGAGTCGAAAGATTCTCGCTAGGTATGACTTTACAGTCTTTACAAAGCGCTCTATCCCCTTTCCTAAGAAGCAAAAAGTCTATCTGAGAAGTAGTGTTAACTTGAAAGGAAAAAAAATGTACAGTACAGTCTATCTCAAGGTAAGCGAGCCATAATAATATTTGAGTTTATCGAAGAAGATGATGCAGAATTACAAATTAAATAAACATCTGCAGCATAACCAAGAAAAAGACGGACAAGGAATAACCTTTTTCAATTAGTGGGATTTGGATGGTCGGCAGTCATCCTTTGCGGTTGAGTTTTTCCAAAGCAACACCTGCCTGAATCTGGAGAGTGAAAGAGAGATGAGATAAGTACCCGTCACTGATATGCTTAGACGAGTATTTAAAGGTTACAATCACTCTAAATATTGAGGTCCAAGGCTAATGAGGAGACTTGAGAAATAGTAGTATCAGCAGGTTCAAATCATATGCCAAATACAACAGATGTATCTTCTACTGAAGAGCAATCTTACTAAGAATCTCGCAGACCAAACCATAATATCATGCCTGGAAATGGTAGATGTCGATATCAACTTTATCAAGAGTAAGACCAATTAAGAAATTTTGGGAAAAAGAAAAGAGGAAAGTAGAGAGCTTTCTTTCTTCATTGGACACTTCATGTCCTGGTTTAATTAAGATGAGATAAAAATTAAAATTGCATTTCTCAAATAAAGCATCCCATATAGATAAACAAATGAAATTCACATAAATATAGAAGTAAAAAGATAAAGTGTACCTTGACAAAAAAGGGAGCATGCTGGACATTGAGGCTTTAATGTTCTCACTTCTACGTCAAAAGAAGCAGAGTTCAGTATAACCATGTGAGTAGGGAAAGAGCTCCTCCACCTCAATTCTTGAGCTTGAACAACTCATTTTCCTCAATCTACTGTGTACCGACTCAACTTCGGCCAAAAACACACTGAAAACAGGTCTATGATCTGAAAATCTAGATTCCCCGCGGACATAAGACAGCTGTTGGAGACCCCCTCCATGCCACAAAATACGATCACACCTTCAGATGGAGATTGCACAGATTAATTCTAAACTTGTAGATAAATCCTCCACTGGATATTTTGATAACCTGTATAGAGATTTTAGATTGAGAATATATGTTCTTTTTGTTAGTCAAAGAATAACACTTACCATGCAGGCGTTCGGCGCTTCTCCTTTGGTTGCATGTCATCAACAGAATACCTATCTGAATTCCTAGAATATTTATATGTTGGTGGGAAATATATCTTTCCTTCTCTCCATCCCACAAAAACTCGACCGCGTCTCTGTTCTATCTTCAGCTGTCAAGGAAATAGAAAACAAAATCAGTTGATTATTGCACTATGACATTATTCAACTGAAATAAATTCAAGTATGGAAGTGGGAAAAACACAAGATTACAGAGACACCTGGTCATTTCCCAACAATGCTCTCCAGTTTTGCATCTCAACAAGTGCTTTGGCAGAACGATAAGAGAGTGCAATTCGATAGTTCAGATCCCCAAGCCAAATAACCCGGCTGAAGAGAATTGGGCAATCATCAGAAAATGGATTGGATAATCTAAGATGAAACGAATTTAGGGACAACCTAGTTATGGTTTTACATGGAAACAACTATATTAAACTCAAGCCTTTCTATCTTTTTCATTTTCAGCTATCTTCATGAAACACAACAGGAGTTATTCCAGAAAGTAAACAGCCATCTTACTCGTGCTCAAGAATAGTTTCTGGTGACTTCTCTTCATCCAGACCACTAACTTGAGGAAATCTTGTTTTCTTTAGGATCTCCATGACATCAGAATTTCTGCGCAACTCATCACCCTCTTTCTGACCAGAGGTTAAGTGAGTGCAGACAAAGCAAAAACTTGTTTGATGCAACTGCATACTGATTGAAATAGAGCCCTGCAAAACCAAGCAAATGGTACATTGTGCCAAGTTTTTCTCTTCTAAGCAATATGTGGAAACCTCTCAAATTAGACAAAAAATAACCAAACTCATTCCAGTTAGAATTACCTTATTCCTGAGGTATCCCATCAATCCTCTGCCAACACATGATACCTTCATATTCTGAACATGTTCCCTCAAATCACTCCGCACCAATACGGTGAGAAAAATGCCAACCATTTGTTTACTTGCTGCTAAACAGTAGGTTGAATTTCTAGGCATTCTATAACCATCTTCTGCAGGAACATACCCTCCATTTGTCACAGGTGAAAATGAAACAGTAGGTGAATCTCCAGGTCCATATTCATCATCTGATGAGCCCCATCTGGAGACATCACTTGGCCTTTGTCCGCCGGAATAGTCACTTAGCCTATGACCAGATGAATAATCACTTGTCCTGTGAAAAGAGGTATAGTCACTTCGTCTGTGAGAAGATGAAAAATCACTTGGCCTGTGAGCATAGGAATAGTCACTTGGCCTCTGCTCCCTATTAGGATCAAAATCACTAGACCTATGTCCAAAAATTACTCGATCGCAAACACTGTATCGTCCATCCACACGAGATTGCAAGATTGAAGGATCATTTTCCACACCCCCACACTGAGGTGTCTGGAGTGACCGACGATGAGAGAAGGAAGACGCCTTGTATCTACTTGACCCCTCAAAATCAGCATTCCACTCTGCAATTGGATTTGGAACAGGAGAAGAAGTGTAGCAACCATTACCTCCTCTAGTACCAGGACCGCTGTTTAATGTCTCCCCGATCAAACCAATCCACTTTTTGGCAGGGCCACTGTCTTCAGCTCCCAGAATATTACCAGCATTTAAAGGAACTATTTCCTGAAATCTGAAATGTAACAACGAATAACATTTCAGTCAACTGTGGTATATGACAAATTTTTTAAAGGAACCAATTCTTAGAGCTCATACCCGAGCACATAAATATCTGCAGGGGGTGAGGAATGAAGCCATTCATCTAGATTCAAATTGATCATTGGTGATTCTCCGCCCACATTCCATGTAGATACAAAGACTCTGAGGCAATAAGAAATGAAGTGAAAAACATTCATGTTGTGAGTTGTGACTATAAAGGAAAAAGGAGACAAAATCTGAAATATCTACTGGATTTATCAAGGCGGCAAACCTATAATTTTGTACATTTATAATCTTAGGGTGATCAAGATTAACACTCCCTCGTGGAAGATGCTCCATACCCCTGGTTGATTTTTCTGCTCATTTGAGAGGAAAAAGAGACTAGAATTAACTTAAAGTCACTAAAGAAGAAGTCTCTCAAATACTACATAATTATAAGGATTTGGATTACTAACCTTTTTTGCTCTTCTTGATAGTGCAATGTTCCCATTCTGATATGCTTGTTCTCCACTCATAACTTCCTGAAGAAGGGAAGATCAACATTAGTTCCCGAATCAAGACTTGGTGAAATTGGTACAAAAAAGCACACCTCAAAACAATTTTTACAAATCACAAAATTAGGAGAGATTGTGTTTAACTTTATCTTTAGGGCAGAGAATCATCAATTTCGGCAGGTTGATATGTCGGATGGTCACTCAACTAATAGTTATTACTATCTCAGAAAGTCACCTTTCTTCGTGATTCCAATGTTTTTCCAACAAAGAAAGATGTCCTTCTGAGATACAATAACTACTATTAGTTGAGTGTCCATACGAGGAATCAACTCCAATTTCTGCTGGAGGTGAAGAAAGTGAAGACAAATAATTTCAATATGAGACCAAAACCTTCACTAATCACCATAAACATGTGCTGAGCCAGAGATAACTAACGCAAGAATAAGACAAAATATTTGAATCTCACCACCCTTGAAAGAGAAAGAGAAAGAGAAAAAAAAGACAAACAAAACCAAAAGAAGAAGATTCATCTTAATTTTGTAAGTTACAATCTCCTGGTATTGTAAGAAAATCCCAATTTAGAACAAACATTTCAACATCTCAAGAAAAAAGGGCAAGTACAAAGTCAAAAGAGATTAGATGCTAACCTCCATAGACAGATTCATCAGATTGGAATTCAACAGTTTTGCCCTTTAAATTGAACCATTTCCGAACCAATTTTCTGGACCAAGACAACTTCAGTACTCAAAGGGTAAAATGTCAGCAGATCAATAATTGAGTTAAACCCAAAAAAAAAAAAAAAAAAAGAAATCCAAAATTGCATCTTCCAAACAAAACTCCAAAAGAGGTTGTGATAGAAGTAATCACCTTGCTTTTCTTGGAATACTCATCCCTCATTGCATCACTCTTCCTTTAAAAAAAAAAATCAAAATCTTGAAAGCCTTTAGTTTCTTGTTGCTACTTCAATTTATGATCAGTAAATGAACCAAATAACTTAAAAAGATAATAACTTTATAATGACCACTCATCAAATCTTGAACTGCTGGATTATTGGGCATCTCTAATATTGGTTCTTTTATGGTAAAATGTTTGATGAGATATTATATAATATGCCTTATGGTAATTGCATGTTGCATTATATGGGAGAAGAAATAAAGGAAGTAACAAGACAAGACAAAAACCAAGAAGAAGAAGAGAGACAACAATCACTTTTTTTAAGTTTAGCAGAAGACAATGTTACTGTAAGATAGGCCAAAGATTAAAAATAAAAAATGAAATAGAAACAAACAAAGCCTCTTTTTTTAGGACAATGAGTATCGAATTTGAAGAGAGTAAAGTGCAAAGTACCACTTATGTCTCTCACTCGCATGCATGGAGGACTCTCTTTTCGCCTGTTTCACTCTTCCAATTTATTTCTCTCTCTTTATTAAGTTCATTTCAAAAAATATTTATTTTTAATAATTTTTTAATTTTAACTTTTGATGTGATATGTTTCGGATCACAATAGAGAATATTTTAATACATTTTGCATTAGTTTAAATTACAAATTTAAAAAAAAAAAAAAAAAAAATTATGGCAAGTTAAAATCATATGAATAAATTAGAATGGAGGAAATTTTTATTTTCCCATCTGTCCCATTTTAATATGATACTTTCATTACATTTATCTATTCTTATAGGAAATAATTTAACTAAATTTCCTTCACAAAAAAAATATCATGGCATGTTTAATACCGTGAAATCATATTACTAAAAGTATTAAAGTGGGAATAGATAAATAGCCAAAAAAATATCATGGCATGTTTATATATTGGCTCTATGAAATCATATTACTAAAAGTAACACCGTTCTGAGTGTTATATGAAAGGGGTGGATGGAGTTATTTAATTACTATATAAACAAACTTATTATTGCAAATCACTTTAGGTTACTAATAATAATACTATTAAAAGAATTATGTATACTACAGTACTTTTTCAGTATAAAGCAAAGTTAAAACAGTGAGAAATTGCAAAAGACAATGCTGGGTGGCCAAATAAGATGGGACAAGAGACAATTGTGATGGTTACGATGAAGCGACTTGGTCAGCTTGCAAAGATTCAATAGTCGTCAAAGTTGGACGGTGGAAGATTCTTTACCGCAAAATTTGGTCTCCTAATTAAATTGTAACCAAATTTAAATAAATAAAGCCGTGAAAGATAAAAGGGAACGTGGGGCTATTGCTCCAACCGTCACCATTAAGGGTGAGCGTTCGATATTCAATTCGATATTTTTAAAGTTTGAGTTTGATAATTTGGTAATCGGTATTTGAGAGTAGATACCACATACCATACTTTAAAACATCGGTTTAGTAATTCGGTAATCAATAAATTAAGACTCGATTCAGTACGGTATTTAGTAATATCGTATTAAAGTTGGAGGTTTGCAAATTACGTTTAAACTTCAAAAAGTATATTTAATATTCTTTTTTGTGCTTTTTAAGAATATATTAACAAGGTCCAAGAGATTCTTTGGAATGACTAATATTATTGTTTATTGGGTTAGTTAGACATATTGTATTATACATACATACCTACATATATATGTGTGTGTGTGTGTGTGTGACGACTAGAGCTGGGCATAAAATATCAAAAACCGAATTACCGAACCGAATCAAAAAATTTGATAATTGGTATTCGGCAATTTAGTATTTGATATGGAATTTGGGAGTAAAATTTTAATATTTCGATATTGGGTTTGGTACAAGATATTAATACCGTTTGGTATTTGGTATTTACCGTATACCGAATTATTTAATATACGGTATTAATATCTTGTACCAAACCCAATATCGAAATATTAAAATTTTACTCCCAAATTCCATATCAAATACTAAATTGCCGAATACCAATTATCAAATTTTTCGATTCGGTTCGGTAATTCGGTTTTTGATATTTTATGCCCAGCTCTAGTCGTCACTGTATATTAAATAATTCGGTATACGGTAAATACCAAATACCAAACGGTATTAATATCTTGTACCAAACCCAATATCGAAATATTAAAATCAAATTGCCGAATACCAATTACCAAATTTTTCGATTCGGTTCGATAATTCAGTTTTTGATATTTTATGCCCATCTCTAGTCGTCACTGTATAACTCCTATTATATTCTTTTATCGTATGTTAAATTTTTCATTTGGTATGTACATTCGTATTGATATCTCGGTTAATTTGAATTCACTCGTGTAAGACTTATTTAAGGGGAAGGATTATTTATATAATCAAGGCTTAAACTTATCCTTTGATTAAGAGTGGAGATTTTTTATTAAGAGAGGAGAGATCTAATCAATTATATTTTAATTTCTATAATCATGGCTAGAACCTGATCTCTGGTTAAGAGTGGACGGATCCAACCAATTATACTTCACTATCACCATTTTTGTTGTTGGTATATTCTTTTTTAATATATGTTACTCCTACCTATTATCTGGTCGTTAATTTAAATTTTTCTAATAGCCTCTTATTTTTTGAGCTTCTGCTGTATTAATAAAAGCTTTTGTTGAGAGATGAAGAATAAATGTAGAGCAACAACGATGTAAATTGTAGCAATAGTGGAATTAGTTATACTGTTTGAGGTAATTAGAATTTATTAGTAGAGTTAAACTTGACAACTGTAGTTTAGTTGTCAATAGGTGAAAGAAGGTATTAGATATTTATAAATAACATTTTAGGAGTTGTTAATCTTCACTTTTTCTCTCACTGAATTCATATCTTTCCCCAATTCATTGCTCCATTGATATTCATAGATTGAAGATATTTTAACATGGTATCAGAGCGGAAATTCTTAAGGATCAACTCGTAATTCCGTAATAATTGTGCAAATTCTCTGTTCGGGCTTCTTTTTCTATGAATTTTTGTTCAGTTCCTTCAGTTTGACATCAATGGCGACATGCGAGGAAAGTGAAAATAGAAGCATAATAGCAATTGTTATTGATGTTGATCATTCTCTGAATTTGCAAGCGAGTGACACACCAGATAGCTCACTCGTCTCTTTTCATTTTACTGGTCTTAAAAATTATGCACGATGGAGCAAATCTATGAGGATAGGGCTTTTAGGTAAAAGTAAGATGGATTTCGTATGGACAAGACATAAAGGAAAAATTTAATTCTTTGTTGCATGATCTATAGAAGAAGATGAATGCCATAGTTCGTTCATGGATTACGAGCTCGGTCGCTAAGGATTAACCTAGTTGTGTTGCATATGCATCTAGTGCAAGTACTATTTGAAGTGACTAGAAGGAGAGGTTCGATAAGAAAAATAAATCTTGATTGTTTCAGTTACATAGAGAGATTGCCACCCTAGATCAAGGAACTTAATCTATTTCCACCTATTTTACTAAGTTAGGGGGATATATGGGTGAAATTTTATTCACTTGTGTCTTGTCCTAGATGTAAATGTCTAGAATTAAGGAGATATGTTGAACATTACCAATATCAACACCTGTTGCAGTTTTTGACAGGCTTGAATAAAACCCATCCCCAGGCTAGAAGCCAAATATTAATGATGGTGCCTAGTCCAAATATAAACAAAGCATATGCTATGTTGATCTCTGAGGAAAGCCAGAGAAATCTAGGGAAAGTATCTTCTAAATTCGAAGGATATGATAGTATAGCCTTACTTAGCTACAAAGGTAATCATGGTGGAGGTCCACCACCTGCACCTCCTAGTCCATATGGAAGAGGAAATTTCACAAGTTAAAAATATAGGTTATTTTATGACTATTACAAATAAAAGGGCATAAAAGGAATCATTGTTAAAAGCTACTGGATATCCTACTGACTATTAGCAAAAGAGAAATACTGGTTATGATTTTTGAAAATCCCCACGTTTTACTATAGATATTGCTTTATAAGATGATTTTCAATGTAGAAATTTCATGGTGCTTTATCGGAATTCACATCAATTCGTTGATCATTTTTAGCACAATCAGCAAAATCCACCTCAAATGCAGCTCAAGAGGAGCAATGATGTTTACTCAAGAGCAATATGATCAAATCTTGAAGATGATACACAAAGAGGTACCTATGGATACAGAAAAGTATGCAACATATATGACTCATATTTTTATGGCTACTAATAGTAAAGCTTTTATGAGGTGGATAATAGACTCAGGAGCTACTAATCATATGATTTATGACAAAGATATGTTGAATGATATTAGAAGAATTACTAAAGATATACACGAAGAGTATATCTTCCAGATGGTAGTGCATTAGTGTCATGACCTGAACTAGGGCCTGATCGTGATGGGCATCTCAAGTCTGTCGAGGACAGGAGAACACCCTCATTCCCTTGTCAACAGAACACAATACACACCAACATGGACTGAAGTCTGAACATATAACAAGATAGAGTAATATAAGTTCAAAGACTCTAAGTTATATCAATAACCACCAATAGATATCGATAACCAATACCAACTACCAACACAACACCCAAGTCCACATTACCCACAAAATCTCTAACAAAGTCGAATACCAATAAAGTATCGGGACATGCCCCCGATCATAGCCAAAAATAAGTCTGAAACAAAGTCTAAGACATAAGAAACCAAAGTATGAAATGAAGTCTTTTGAAGAATGGAAGTTCACCACTTCAAATCAACTCACAAACTATCACGAACACATGATCATTGTGCAGGAAAGGTAGGAAAAATTTTGGCGCCTACATCGCGTAGGGATACAGCATCCGGAGATGGTTAGCGGTTGAAGCGCTAGCATGTAACTCAGGGATAGGAAAATAAATAATGCCATGAGTAAATATTCAGAACCAGTCAAATTCCATGCACATCATCAAATGCAAATACCTATATATATATATATCACATGTTGGGGTAGGGAACAAGGCTTAGCATAAACTTTTAAAATCTTAACCTGAATTGTTTAGCACAGTCATCATAATCAAGGCACCCACGGGCTATATGGGCTCAGCTCTCCCCTAGCTGAAAGGGCCCTAGTGTATGTAGTCATACGAACCAGAGGATAATCATATGTCATATGCATGATGGGGGACTCGAACCTCCTGGCATAAATCAAAGGTGACTTAAGCACCCATTTATATAACATGGGGGACTCAAACCTCCCAATCATATAATAATAATAAAGAAAACTCAAACCTCCAGGTCATTTAGACCCTCGCGTTGGCTAGAGGAATTTTTGGTGTTGGTCTCGTAGGAACTCTACTTTCATAGCTCGGCTACACAACCCACTTTTAAGCTCAATTAAAATATTTAACACACCTTTCTAATTTATTAAACTAATTATGCATTTAGGTATCCCATTGGTATCGTCATACCAACCCCACTTGCAAGTTCATTATCATGCCATAATCCATTAACCATCACATGCGGGGAATTCATGACCCCTTAGGTTTAATTAACATTCACACGGGTAATCCACATACCCCAAAGTTCAATAAAATCATACCATGGTTCATTAACCTTTTATGTCAATGCATTAGCTCAAGTGAGCACGTCAAAACATGTGACAAAGTCGTGTATCATTATCAATTTCACATTTAGGTAAAGGAAACTCAATTTCCAAAATCATATGTCAAAGCAAAATTCATCATAATTAGGGAAAACATAACCTCTTTGATTATTCATCAATCCCATGCACCCCACAAGTTCAAAACTGTTAACAAAGTATAAATAATGCATAATAAATTAAGAAAAAATAATTTAAGAACCATTCATGGCAAAGACCTCAACCATATCAAACCCTTATTTCAAATCGATATAATTAACTGTGTAAATTTAAGAATTAGATAAAACGAGTTTAAGGATAGAGTCACATGCCTGAAATACCCAAGATTATGTAAAGAATCTAACCTTTGAAGCTCTACTTGACACACTTCTTGGAAACCCTAAGTATTGATGCTTGAGAAAATTTGAGAGAGAAGAGAGTGTATTGATGTGTATTATGGATGAAAATAGGGTCACAAGTATGTTTATAGGTTGTGGGTTATTAATGAAATAAGAGGGAAATGTCTAAAATACCCTTATTAAAAAACTGGAAAATAAGTCGTCAGTCGTTACGGGTGACCTTACAACTCGTAGGGTCACCCTACGACTTATTTCCCTTTATTCGTAGTCTGGACAGTGTCCCAGAACACCAACGTTGGTCTGGTTACAAAAAGGACATTACGACTCGTAACGAGTCCATACGACTTGTTATATCCTAGTCGTACTTATCATAGAATACTTTGGCATCACACTGGTTTCCTTAATTATGGAAAGGACTATATGAGTTGTTTAGAGTCTTTACGACTCGTAACATGATAGTCGTAGTCAAAATAGTGACTCAGACAAATCTCACTGGGCACGTTACGACTGGGTCTTATGACCCATAATGACTCCCTACGACTCGTAAGGAGAGTCGTAGTCAAGGTAGTAAGCTCAGAACTCAAAATTTTCTTGGGTCCAACACCTGGGGTGTTTCATCATCCCCCCTTAGGATCATTCGTCCTCGAATGATAGGTCAAGTCATACATTAACACAATTTAATATAGAAACACACCCACACTTACCTTTAACAAAGTCAAAAAACAACAAAGTCAAGGAATCTACAATTTTTTTTAACAAAGCCAGAAAACAAAGATGTTAAGATCACGCACACCTGAAGCACGATTTTCCATAATAGGGAATAGAAATGGATACTTTGACTTCATGTCCTCTTTGGCTTCCCAAGTAGCTTCCTCAAAATTTTGGTTCCTCCAAAGAACTTTTACCGAAGACACGTCCTTCGTCTGCAACCGATGGACTTACCTATCCAAGATCTCCACCAAAACTTTCTCATAAGACACGGAATCCAAAATGCCAACACCTTCTAAAGGAACAACCAATGAAGGATCACCTACGCACTTCCTCAACATCAGACATGGAAGACCGAATGAATAAAGCACAAGCTAGAAGACAACTTCAATTCATATGCAATATTACTAATCCCTCCTCAAAACCAAATATGAACCAACATAACGGGGACTAATCTTGCCTTTCTTCCTGAACCGCATCACTCCCTTCATGGGAGATACCCTTAAGAACACCCAGTCACCAACATTAAACTCCAATTCCCTTTGCCTCACATCCGCATAGAACTTTTGGCGACTTTGGGTGGTCTTAAGCCTATTCCGAATCACCTTCACCTTCTCCATGGCTTGGTGAACCAAATCAGGACCAAATAACTCAGTCTCACCAACTTTAAACCACCTAATAGGAGAACGATACCTCCTACCATACAAAGCCTCAAACAAAGTCATACTAATGCTAGAGTAATAGTTGTTGTTGTAGGCAAATTCTATGAGAGGCAATTGGTCAACCCAACTGACACCAAAGTCAATCACACAAGATCTGAGCATATCCTCCAATGCCTGAATGGTTCTCTCCGCTTATCCATTCGTTTGCGTATGGAAAGAGGTACTAAGATCACCTTAGACCCCAAACCTCTCTGAAATGAGTGTCAAAAATATTATGAGAACTAATTACCTCGATCAGAGATAATAAAAATAGGTGCACCATGCAACTTTACAATCTCTTGAATAAACAACTTTGCATAGTCCTAGGCAGAGTAATTAGTTCTTACTGGCAAGAAGTGAGCAAACTTAGTCATCCTATCCACGATGACTTAAATAGAATCAAACTGATTACGAGACCGCGGAAGACCGATAACAAAATCCATAGTAATTACTTCCCATTTCCCCATAGGCAGCTCAATTTCTTAAAATAATCTACCAGGCCTCGAGTGCTCTACCTTCACTTGCTGGCACGCCATGCACTTAGCTACTAAATTAGCCATATCTCTCTTTATGTTATTCCACCAATATATCTCCTTAACATAATGATATATCTTTGTTGAACCAGGATGAACCGTATAACATGACTCATGAACTTTGGCAAAAAAATTTCCTCACAGACCATCCACATCGGGAACACACAACCTTCTTTGGTACCTCAAGATACCATCACCACCAATCTTAAAATCCATCACCTTTTGCTTACCCACATCACCCTTGATTTGCATCAAAATAGGGTCCAACACCTGTTTCTCCTTTACCTCAGCACCAAGAGATAATTTTTCCACCTCTTGCACCAACACACCACCATCCTCAGAATTTAAGAGACAAACTCTAAAATTAGCCAAACAGTAAATATCCTTCTCTAAATCTCACTTCTCTTCATCCACATGAGATAAGCTCCCCATGGACAACCTACTAAGAGCATCAGCAACCACATTAGCTTTACCTGGGTAATGGTGGAGACTCATGTCATAGTCTTTTAGCAACTCAAACCACCTCTTTTACTTGAGATTTAGCTCCTTCTGAGTAAACACGTATTAAAGGATCTTATGATCAGAATAAATATCAACATGAATCCCATACAAATAATGTCGCCAGATCTTTAATGTGAATACTACAGCTAATAATTCCAAATCATGAGTTGAATAATTCTTCTCATGAACCTTCAACTGACTAGAAGCATATGCCATAACTCTACCATGCTGCATCAATACACAATCAAATCCCACTCGGGATGCATCACAATAGACAACGAAGCCATCAGTTGCCTCGGGCAGAGTCAAAATCAAAGCAGAAGTCAACTTGTCTTTAAGATTCTCAAAACTCCCCTCATAAGCACCCGACCACAGAAATTTCACCTTATTCTAGGTCAATTTAGTCAACAAAGCTGCAATAGATGAGAATCCCTCCACAAACTTTCTATAATAACTGGATAAACCCAAGAAGCTCCAAATATCAATTGGAGTCATAGGTCTAGGCCACTTATTAACCACCACCACCTTCTGTGGATCCACCATGATCTCTTCACTAGATACAACATAAACCAAAAAAGTAATAGCGTTTACCAAAATTTACACTTCAAAAACTTAGCATACAAACCCTGCTTATTTAGGGTCTGTAACACAATACGGAGGTGATCAGCATCATCTGCCTCACTCTTTGAATAAATTAGAATATCATTGATAAATACAATGATGAACAAATCTAAAAACTGATAGTATACTCGATTCATGAGATACATAAATGTCGTTGGGGTATTGGTCAACACAAAAGATATGACCAAGAACTCGAAATAACCATAACAGGTATGAAAGGCATTTTTAGGGATATCCTTCTCCCTAATCTTTAATTGGTGGTAGCTTGAATAGAGATCAATCTTGGAGAAGTACTTAGCACTCTGAAGTTGGTCAAACAAGTCATCTATCCTAGGAAGAGGGTATTTATTCTTCATTTTTACCTTATTCAACTAGTAGTAATCAATGCACATCTGAAAGGACCATCATTCTTACACATGAAAAGAACATAAGAGACCCATGAAGACACACTAGGATGAATGAAACCCTTATCAAGGAGATCTTTTAACTGCTTCTTAAGCTTCTTCAACTCAGCTGGAGCCATCCTATAAGAGAGATAGAGATAAGACGAGTATTCAAAAGAAGATCAATCCCAAAATCAGTTTTCCTATCGGGAGGAACACTAGAAAGATCATCAGGAAAGACCTCAAGAAATTTACAAACTACGAGTACAAACTGTAAGGAAGGACACTCCAAGTTAGAATCTTTAACCCAAACCAAATGATAAAGACACCCCTTGGAAATCAATCTGGGCTCTAGGATATGATATGAACCTCTCCTTAGGAACTAAGGAAATCCCTTCCCACTTAATAACCAACTTATTCGGATATGGGTCCAATAGTCTGAAGAGGCAGAGCACGAGTGCAATCAATCCATTCCTAAGATGACATCAAAATCAACCATGTCTAATTCAATCAAATCCACCAAAGTTTTTCTACCATAAATATATACCACACAACCCCTATATACTCTTCTAGCAACCAGAGAGTCACCCACCGAGGTAGAAATAGAAAAATAGGCCAAATACACTCGGGATCAAAACTAAAATGCACATCTACAAATGAGATCACATAAGAAAGAGTAAACCTCGAATCAAGCAAGTAATACACGTCACGAGAGAAGAGTTTCAACATACTAGTGACGACATCAGGAGGTGCCTTGAACTCCTGATAGGTAGTAAGATCATAGAGATGATTCCAACAAGTGTTGGATCCAGAAGTGGCACCCTTTGGTGCAAGAGCTGATGAAGTAGCAATAGGAACAAAAGCACAGATTCCTCCTTTTCTCACACTGACCACGGTGCAACTGACCACAGAATCTGCAAGGAGGATATAATGATGCTGACTGGGACCGGACCTACTTGCCTGAGATTGGGCATCTTGTTCCCTAGAACCATCACCACTTTGAAAACGTCGATCACCGAACGACTTTGGGTAAGGAGAACTAGCCATCGAATGGGAGTTAGACTCCCCCAATTCTTCTTCTGAGACTATTTCCCACCATCTCTACCACTCTATTGTTGGCCTCCACCCCACTATGAATGTCTAAATCTCTTACTCTATTTTTTCCCTATCTCAACTTACCTTTTTTTCCCTCTTTAACTTATTGCGTATACACCGCAAGTATAGAGATGTCCATATCCTTGTTCAACAAGGCAACCCTTCTCTCCAGAATCAAATTACAGGATAACCCAGAAGAAAATTTTCTCATTCTAGCCCTCATGTTTGACACTAATTCAGGAGCATATCGCGACAACTGATGAAATTTTAAGTCATACTCTTTTATCGGTATCCTGCCTTACTTTAGATTTATGAACTCCTTAGGGTTTGCCTCCCTAAACTCCTGAGGAATAAAGCGATTAAGAAAGGTACCCAAAAATCATCCCACAAAGATGACTCAACATCATCACACCTAAACTGATCTCACTTCCTATACCATTGATATGCCACATCCTTCAACTAATAAGCGAGGAACTTCTCACTCTCTACATCAGTAGCATGTTTCACTCGAAGGATCTTTTTTATTTTATCTGTGAACTCTTAAGGATCCTCCTCAACCTTAGTACTAATGAAAGTCGAAGAGTGCAACCTCATAAATTGACCAACTCTAGTGGCCTCAGAAGAACTCACAGAAGTACCAGTAGGACCCTACTGTTGTGACTGAGATGTCACCAATTGGGTCAACAGATGAATGGAGGGATGGAGCTCAGCATTGGTAATATCTCCTTGAGGTAACTGAGCATGAGTGTCATCCTACTCTCACCCTCTGAAGTAGGATCTGTGGGGACTGGTGGGACTCCACGGGGCAATCAGAAGCAGCGACCCTAGACCGGGTTTGTACCCCAGAAATAGGACGAGCTCCGTCCACATTGTCCTCAAACTGGACAAAAAAATTTCCACAAACATCAGATCTCATTGGAGGCATAACTGAAAGGAGAGCAATCAATAATTAGAGAGATTCAAGACCTTATAATCTATAGCCCAAAAATAAGACAACAATAAAGAAAAACATTCTTAAATGCCTCGTAGCCTCTCATTTATAAGTGTGGCATGCTACACACCCATAAAAGAGACTCTACTTGACACGACTCTATGGACACCCAATTGATCATGAACCTAGGCTCTAATACCAATATTTTCATGACCCGAACCAGGGCCTGACCATGACGGATATTTTAAGTTTGTCGAGGACCAAAGACCACCCTCATTTCCTAGTCAACAGAACACAACACAGACTAATATGGACTGAAGTCCAAACATATATCAAGATAGAGTAACATAAGTTTGAAGATTCTAAGTTATATCAATAACCACTAATCGATACCGATAACCAATGCCAACTACCCAAAAAATACCCAAGTCCACAGTACCCACAAATCCTCTAACAAAATCAAATACCAATAAAGTGTTGGGACATGCCCCCGATTATAGTAAAAAATAAGTGTGAAACAAAGTCTCAGACATAAGAAACCAAAATATAAAATAAAATCTTTCAAAGGATGGAAGCGCACCACTTCAAGTCAACTCATAAACTTTTTATTAACACTTGATCACTACACAAAAAAGGTAGAAGAATTGCTGACATTGCATCGCGTGGGGATACAGTATCCAAAGACTATTAGTGGTTAGAGTACTAGCATGTAACTCAGGTATAAGGGAATAAATAATGCCACGAGTAAATATTTAGAACCATTCAAATCATATGCACATCCTCAAATACAAATACATATATATATATATATATATATATATATATCACATGTCGGGGTAGGGAACAAGGCTTAGCATGAACTTTTAAAATCTTAACCTGGATTGTGTAGCATAACCATCATAATCAAGGCACCCACGGTCTATATAGGCCTATCTCCCCAGGCTGAAAGGGCCTCAGTACATGTAGCCGCACTTTCCAGAGGATAATCATATGTTATGTGCCTGATGGGGGACTCAAACCTCCCAACATAAATCAAATATGACTTAAGCACCCATTTATATAACATGGGGGACTAAAACCTCCCAATCATATAATAATAATAATAATAAGAAAGACTCAAACCTCCCGGTCATATAGACCCTCGCGTCGGCTAGCACGGTTTTTGGAGTTAGTTCCTCAGAACCTCCACTTTCATGGGACGGCTACACAATCCATTTTTAAGACCAATTAAAATATTTAACACACATTCCTAATTTTTTGAATCGATTATGCATTTAGGCATCTCGTTGGTATCGTTATACCAACCCCACTTGCAAGTTCATTATCATCCTTAATCCATTAACCATTATATGAGGGAAATTCATGACCCCTTAGGTTCAATTAACATTCACATAGGGAATCCACATACATTAAAGTTCAATAAAATCATACCATGGTTTATTAACCTTTTATGCTAATGCATTAGTTCAAGTGGGAAAGTAAAAATATGTGATAAAGTCGTGTATCATTATCAATTTCGCATTTAGGTTAAGGAAACTCAATTTCCAAAACCATATGTCAAAGAAAAATTCATCACAGTTGGGGAAAACATAATCCCTTTAATTATTCATCAATCTCATGCACCCCATAAGTTCAAAACCATTAACAAAGAATGAATAATTCATATTAAACCAGGGAAAATCAATTTAAGAACCATTCATGTCAAAGACCTCAACAATATCAAAATACTTATTTCAAATCCACATAATTAATCATGTAAATTCATACATTAGATAAAACGAGGTTAAGGGTAAAGTCACATACCTGAAATACCCAAGATTATGGAAAGAATCCAATCCTTGAATCTCTACTTGACCCACTTCTTAGAAACCTTAAATATTGATGCTTGAGAGAATTTAAGAGAGAAGAGAGTGTATTTGATGCATACTATGAATGAAAATAGGGTCCCAAGTATATTTATAGGTCGTGGGTTATTATTGGAGTAAGATGGAAATATCTAAAATATCCTCATTGATAACCTGGAAAATAAGTCACCAGTTGTTATGAGTGACCTTACGACTCGTAGGGTCACCCTACGACTCATTTCCCCTTATTCGTAGTCTGATTAGTGTCCCAGACCACCAATACTGGTTTGGTTACGAAAAGGATCTTACGACTCGTAACGATTCCACACGACTTGTTATATCCTAGTCGTACTTAGGACAGAATACTTTGGGCATCACACTGGTTTCCTCATGAAAAGGACTATACGAGTCGTTTAGAGTCCTTACGACTTGTAACATGATAGTTGTAGTCAAAATAGTGACTTAGACAAATCTCACTAGGCACATTACGAATGGGTCCTATGACCTATAATGACTCCCTACAACTCGCAAGGAGAGACATAGTCAGGATAGTAATCAGGATACAACTCCCTATGACCAACACCTGATGTGTTTTAATTAGATGTAGCTTATGTTGGAAATTGTAGACTGAATAATGGTAATAATATCAAAGATGTAATTTTCATACTAGAGTTTAGACATAATTGTTTATCAGTTTTCAAATTAACTAGAGACTTTAAGTGTTATTTCATTTTCTCCCTTGTATTATGCAGGACCTTCACAATGAAATGGTAAAGGAGATTGATAAAGAGTTTACTGGTTTGTACAATATCCAGATTCCTTTGAAGAACAATAATAAAGTAGTACATGTCGAAATCCAAGAGAATAAAAATAATAAAGTTTATCAAATAGCTGGCAGAGTAATAAATAGTAAGGAGTTGGAGTAGAAGATAGCTATGAACATATGATATAGAATACTTGGTCGTGCTCCTGATGAATTTTTGAAGAAAATATTAATAATAATATTTAGCAACGAGAGTCATAGTAAATATAATTGCAATGTGTGTTCACTAGATAGACAAATTAGGACACCATTTTCTACCAGCTTTAATAGGTGTAGTAAGTTTTTAATACAATACATGGTAATGTTTGAGGACCTTATAGAGTTACTAGTCATGATGGTTACAGATATTTTCTTACTTTAGTTGATGATTATAGTAGGATGACTTGGATTTATATGTTGAGGTTTTAAAAATGATGTGATTGTTGTACTAAAAAATTCTTGGCCTTAATAAAGACATAACTTCATGCCCCTATGCAGTTTTTTAGAATTGATAATGGGACTGAATTTTTCAATTCAAATTGTATTGAATTATTTCATTCTTTAGGGATAATAGATCAAAGATCTTGTGCTCACACCCCAACAAAATAGGTTGGTAGAGAGAAAACATGGAAATATTATAGAAGTTGCTAGAGCGATTAGACTACAAGGGTGTTTACCACTCAAACATTGGAGTGAGTGTGTGCAAAATATTGTGTATGTCATCAAAAGGTCGCCTCTATCTGTGTTTTTTGGTATGTCGCCATTTGAAAAAGTTTTGTGGTAGAGCTCCATCTCTACAACATATCAGAACTATTAGGTGTTTATGCTTTGCTACATTAGTATATGAGGGAGATAAGTTCTCTCTCAAGTCAACACCAACTGTTATGATGCGATATTTTTTCACACAAAAATTATACAACTTGCTCACTAACAGTTTTTTTATAAATAGGAATGTAAACTTTAGAGAGAATTGTTTTCATTTTCAATTGCTCAAAGAGAAAAAGTTGCAGCTATTTTCAAATAGTTTTTTGTCAGCTTTGGATATTACTAGTAATGTCGTGCCCTCAGTTCCTGCTAATATTCTACTTGACATGCATCATATTCCTCAAAATGTACCTAATATTGATCACACTACACCTTATAATGTTGAGCCAGCTACACTTGTAGATCCTCTTGATGTTGAGCCTGTTGCATTTGAGGATCCATCCATCATCATCATTCCTAATAAATTCAACTAGAACAAAGACTATACCTAGTTGGATGCAAGACTACGTATGTGTAAAGCCTAGACACTCAAACCCCTCTATAAGCTCTTATTTGTATCCTATACAGTCACATTTATCACATGCAAACTTGACTTCTTCCTATCAAGCCTTCTTATCAAAGATCACAGAAATTAGAGAGCCTCAATCTTACTCAAAAGCTTTGCAAGATCCTTTACGGATAGAGGCATGAATTTAGAATTAGATACACTTCAAGACAACCACACCTGACCAGTTGTAGATCTACTATATGGTAAAACCCTTATTGGATGTAAATGAATATTCAAGGTAAAATATAGAGCTTATAAAGGGGTAAAAATGTGCAATACTAAGGCTAGTAGCCAAGGGATACAATCAAAAGGATGTCCTTGATTACCAAAAGTCCTTTTCACCTATTATGAAAATGGTCACAGTACGACTGGTGCTTGCCTTAGTACCTTCTAATAATGGTGTTTGCATCAAATGGATGCTTTTAATGCATTTCTTAAAGAAGATTTGGTTAAAAAGGGTCTACATGGTTTAGCCTCAGGGGTTTGTTAGTCTAAAGGGGGATAGTAACCAGAAGGTTTGTAAACCGCACAAATATCTATATAGGTGTTACCAAGCTTTAAGACAATGTATCTTAAATCTTTTAGAAGTCTTTGACCAGTTTTGTCTTCAAATAAACTCATTTTGATTATTCCTTATTTAGAAGGAATGCTGACAATAAGATAGTGATCATTTTGGTGTCTGCTGATGACCTGCTTATAATTGGGAGAGATCATGGATTAATTCATTAGGCCAAGACAACCTTATAGGAAAAGTTTAAGATTAAAGACTGGGAAAATAAAGTATTTTCTTAGCATTGAAGTGGCAAGATCATAAAGGAAAATATTGATGAACTATAGAAAGTTTACTTTAGAATTGATCACAGGGTTAGGGATGTTAGGATCAAAATCTGTAGCTACACCTATGGATTACAACCAGAAACTCATCATAATTGAGAATCATGAATATGTGGAAGAGACATGTGATGCAGCATTCGATGATATGGAACTATATCAGAGACTAGTGGAGAAATTATTATATCTCACTATGTCAAGGCTAGATATAAGCTATGTTGAGCATGTACTAAGTTATGCAGTATCCTAAAAGGTCTCATATGTATACAACATAGAGAGTTATGTGGTACATAAAAAATGAACCTAGTTTGAAAAGTCTATTAAGCTTAGAAAAGGCAACAAAGTTGATTGCATTTTGTGATGCATATTGGGTTACATGCCAAAACTCAAAAAGATTCATTACTGGATATGTGATGAAGTTGGAAAGATTTTTAATTTCTTGAAAAGAAAACAAGCAAAGCATTATTTCAAAGAGTTCTACAGAAATAGAATGTAGGAGTATGACTGCATAGTGTCAAAAGTGTTATTGCTAGTAGGTATGTACAAGTAACCGAATGTAGACATTGAAATTCCAGTAAAGTTATATAGTGACGACAAGGTGCAATTCAAATAGCTATAAATTCTATTTTGTATGAGATGAAAAAACATATTGAGATAGATTTTCACTTCATCGGAGAAAGTATAGAGGATGGGACCATCATCTAGATAAGACATGTGATTCCAAAGGATCACGGGGAAGATCTATTCACCAAGGCATTGGGCAAGGCATAATATTTTTATCTCCTAAACAAGCTATGCGTGTTAAACTTGTTTACACTACCAAACCTGAGGGAGAGTGTTGAGAGATAGAAAAATAGATGTACAATGACAGTGATGTAAATTATAGCAATAGTAGAGTTACTTACGTTGTTAGAGGTAGCTAGAATCTGTTAGTGTAATTGAACTTGACAGCTGTAGTTGAGCTATCAATAGGTGAAAGAAGGTTGTAGATATTTATAAACAACATTCTATAGGTTGCTAATCTTCACTTTTTCTTAATGAAAGTCTGAGATATTTTTCTCAATTAATTTCTCTCACTGAATTCATATCTTTCCCCAATTCATTTCTCCATTGATGTTCATAGATTGAAGATGTTTTAACAGTTTTTATGTATTATAATATGTTGGTGAAATTATAAGAATATTACAAGTGAAGAAAAAGCAAAAGTTATCTTCTTCTTCGGTTGTGGCGTGGATATCTCACTCTCTTTAAGAAGATTCAAGCCCACTACAGCAAATTATTTCACCGGTCCAGCAGTAATCTTCTTGACTTGTCCCCTCCAGGATACACCAGCCTTCTCACAAAGAATAACTCAACAACTCTGGACAAGAGTAGAGTTCAAAGCTCCACAAAAAGAACACCTCCCTTCAATTAATAAACTCTCTTTTTTTACTAACTTTTTTGTGAACTCTATAATATCTTGTGTGTATCCCAAAACCATGCAAGACCACCTCTATTTATAGGAGAGTAAGTCTTACATGCAATGAATATAAGAATAAATAAGGATAGTAAAGATGGAATATCAATGGCTTTAGGTTACAAGAGTTACATGAGAAATGAATAGAATAATGGTAGAAGTTACATGAGTTTTAAGAAACTTATGTCCATATTCCTACCACTAACTCACAAAATAATTATCATAAAATACAAGGAAGTAAAGTGGGATAGTAATGCTCTTAGACGTTTGGAGGCTGAATAATCAGCCATGCAGATCATGTGCATAAGGCATTAAAAGGAAGCAATAATTTTGTACATGACTTGAGCAAAATAAAAAATCCCACATAATAACCCACGTCCAGAATGTATGTTATGACACTAATTGCTATTATTAAAGGCATTAAAAATTATTATAGTTAATAGAAAAATACCTAAATGAAACAGCATAATATATTGTGCAAGGAATGTTTGTTGATTGTTCTTTTGTTCACCGTGAATTGTAAAATGAAAATCAAAAGAGAAATTCTATGATGATCTTAAACCATGTGGCATGCACAAAAAATTTAGGTGAAATAAACGGCATGCAACTTTAATCAGGCTAAAATGCTTGTCTAATCATATTATTTTGTAGTAGGGTATTAAATATATGAAGATGAAATCCTTATCAATCCACCTATATATTACTTCGATTGTCAAACAATTAATATAGGATCAACTACATATGATTGATCCCATAAATATATCCAAATCTAATTAACCTTTAAAAACTAATAAAAAAAAAGGAACCAAAAGGAAAATCATACTAATAGTTTTTTGTTTGTTAATCTATTGACATAATTATAAATCCGAGATACTTCATTAATTTTTTGTAGTGATCTTAACATTGGTTCGTTAACAATTAATAATCAATCAACTTTTCCAAAACTATTTTTGACTTAATTATAATCGTTCTATAAAACATATGATCTTTAGCAAATTAAGAATGACCAATGGTTGAAAAATTAAGAGATAATTTATTATTTTGTGTTTATTTTATCCTTGTTATTAAATAGTATTCATTTCTCAATATTTAAATGACTTATAATTAATAGGATTAATATAGTAAACTTACCCGTTTATTTATTATAATTGTATTATTTTCTTAAGGGTGTGTCAAGTCAAACATGAACAAGTAAAGATGAATGTGTTATTTTCAATATTTTCGGGTACAAGAATCTGTATGTAGGAAACAACAACTTCAACACAAGTTCAAGTCTAAGACAAGAACACTTATGAAGTTCCTTAACACCTTCAACATATTAAAAGTAATATATTCAAGAAGTGTGTTATTTTTCAGAAATGAGATGAAATAGAAATGTAAAGCCAAGTTCCCTAACTTCACAGAGTGTCCTTAAGGAATAATTCCCCTCACTGTACCCGATGTTGTGGAATCTTCCTCCCAGGATAAAATGGCTTTCAATCCGAACAATAGCGGTACCTCAAATTGTTGAATTCGTCAAACTCACTCAATAGCTTAATGATCACACAAAGTTTTTATATAGAAGAAGAGTGTTTTTTCTGTCAAAAATCATGTCTATACCTGAGGAATATATCAAGTATTTATAGCCTTTAATGTGTCCTTTCAGAAAGGATGCATTGGTTCAGCAGAAAGGAACATATTCAGTACAGTCACGTCACATGCGCCCAGTCTGTGCTGGACCTGCGCCTGATATGCGGCCATAAGTAACGTTTTGCAAATTCCAGTAGCTTCTGCGCAACATCTACGCACACAGGTCACGTATTTGCATTGTATCTACGCCTGCAGGTCACCCTACAGCATGAAACAGTGTGCCTTTTACCTCGAAGAGTCGCATCCCTTCGAGATGTGTTGCGTATGCATTTGTATGGCGTCCGAAACACGCCTGCACATGGAGAAAAATATTTCTATCATATTTTTCGATTAAAATTTCACTTGTAAAACAAGTTTTAAATAAAATTCATCTAAAAAGATAGATCTCATCGATCGATCATTTGACGAATCCAAATCCAAAGTCGAGCGAGCGACGACAGCGCGAGGCACCACCTTGTTCTTGCCTCACTATCCATGTGGAGTAAGTGTTCCTTATTATAAACACTCCAAAGTTTCCTTCTCCCACCAATGTGGGAGAATTAGTGAACTTTCCAATATAAGAGCACACTTTCTAATTTGGTGTCTCTCTTTTCCTCCACCATTTTCCCTCCATTTTTCATACACACATACACCTTGAACCCAACAATCCCCCACATGAATGGGGAATGGCTATCGTTTTGAAGAATTTACGGACAAGCATGTGATCATTTAGCAAAATACTACTTGCATCTGGATAAGTAGGTTTTCCTTTGAACTTTCTGTAGTGAACATGCATCAGATGCACTCGGTCAATCGGTAGATTTAATATCTTTGAACCATCGAGCTTTAATGTACACATAGACAACACATGTCACAGAACTAGCCTTTTATTGTTTATGGTTCTCACAGTTTTATTTTTTTCAGCCATGAACACGTCCCGATTTTATGAGAGCTTAGAGAATAGGTCTTTACTAACATTCTCCTTAAAGCATCTTTCACTTCACCCTCACATAGGTAATTTCTAAATGTTCAATCTTGTAGATTAAACTATTTGGTTAAATCTGTCAAATTTAGATAATCATTAAAAGACTTTTCACCTTAAGTCTTATCCTTGTTTACTAAACATTGTCTACATCATGAGAATGGGTTGGGTAATTGACAATGTTGAACCTGTCAGACACAACTTTGTTTGATCTTTTTGAACCTAGTTCTTGGGATATCCAGTCTGCTAGGTAGATTTATCGTCATGTTGACTTGTCCTAGGCCTTAAAACCATTCCCTTGGATGTCCTTTCCACTCCTTCTCTAGATAGGCCTTTTGTAAGTGGATCCGACACATTATCATTTGACTTTACATAGTCAACAGTGATAATTCCACTAGAGAAAAATTCTCTAATGGTATTATGTCTCTGTCTTATATGATGAGATTTACCATTGTACATCATGCTCCCTACCCTACCTATTACCGTTTGGCTATCACAGTGTATACATACTGGTGCCACTGGTTTGGGCCAATAAGAAATATCTTCCAAGAAATTTCGGAGCCATTCTACTTCTTCACCGGCTTTATCCAATGCGATAAATTCAGATTCCATTATGGAGCGAGCAATGCATGTCTATTTAGATGATTTTCAAGAGACCGCTCCTCCACCGATAGTAAATACATATCCACTCGTAGATTTTACTTTGTTCTATCCGGTGATTCAATTTGCATCACTATATCCTTCAAGTACCATGGGATATTTATTATAATTCAAAATATAGTCTTGAGTGTATTTAAGATACCCCAAAACTCTTTTCATTTCCATCTAGTGAGTTTTATTGGAATTACTCGTGTACCGACTCAACTTACTAATAGCGTATGCTATGTCTGGTTGTGTATAATCCATTATATACATTAAACATCCCAATACTCTTGCGTACTCCAATTGTGAGTCACTTTCACCTTCATTTTTTCGAAGTGCAAAACTCACATCCAATGGAGTCTTGGCAATACCGAATTCCATATACTTGAATTTGTCAAGTATTTTTTTGATATAATGAGACTGTGATAATGCCAACCCTTGTGGAGTTCTATGGATTCTTATTCCTAAGATCACATCCGCAACTCTAAGGTCTTTAATATCAAACTTGATCTCAAGTATTCATTTCATAGCATTTATGTCAGAAATGTCTCTACTGATGATCAACATATCATCCACATACAAATAAATAATGACTTGGTGATTTGGAGTGTCTTTAATGTAAACACATTTATCATATTCATTAATCTTGAACCCATTTTTCAACATGGTTTGGTCAAACTTTGCATGTCATTATTTAGGTTCTTGCTTTAGTCCATACAGTGACTTAATAAGTTTACACACCTTATTCTCTTTTCCCGGAACCACAAAACCCTCAGGTTATTCCATGTAAATTTCTTCCTCAAATTCTCCATTTAGGAATGTTGTTTTCACGTCCATTTAATGGATTTCAAGACCATATACCGCTGCCAAGGCAATTAATATTTGCATCGACGTTATCCTTGTTACTGGCGAGTATGTATCAAAGTAATTAAAGACTTCTTTCTGTTTGAAGCCTTTTACTACAAGTCTTGCCTTGTATTTGTCAATAGAATCATCTGCTTTCATTTTTCTTTTGAAGATCCATTTAGAACCTAAAGTTTTATTTCTTGGAGGAAGATCAACCAATTCCCACATATGGTTAATTAAGATTGAATCAATCTCACTATTTACTGTCTCTTTCCAAAAAGATGAATCTAAAGATATCATCGCTTCCTTAAATGTTTGAGGCTCATTTTCTAAGAGAAATGTTACAAAATATGATCCAAATGAAGTTGATGTTCTTTGACGTGTACTACATCTTGGATTCTCATCATTATTTACATTCTCACTTGGTTCATCTCGAGGTCGTTTAGACCCTCACTAGACTTTTCATGTCTAGTTTTATACGGATAAATGTTTTCAAAGAATTCAGCATTATCGGATTCAATTACTGCATTTTCATTAATATCCAGATGTTCGAATTTATGAACCAAAAACCGACTTGCTTTACTACTTTTAGCATATCCTATGAACACGCAGTCCACCGTCTTAAATCCTATATTAACCCTTTTAGGCATAGGAACTTGGACCTTCGCTAGACACCCCACACTTTGAAATATTTCAAGTTAGATTCCCTTCCTTTCTATTTTTTATAAGGAATTGATTGTGTTTTACTATGGAAAACTCTATTGAGTATTCGGTTGGCTGTAAGGATAGCCTTCCCCCACAAACTTTGCGGTAAACCTAAACTTATAAGTAAGGCATTCATCATTTTCTTTAAAATTTGATTTTTTCTTTCCGCAATTCCATTAGATTGAGGTGAATACGGGGTCGTAGTTTGATGGACAATTCCATTCTCTACACATATTTTGGCGAAGGGAGATTCATATTCTCCGCCCTATCACTTCTTATATTTTTTATCTTTTTCTTTAACTAATTTTTAACTTCTGTTTTGTATTGCCTAAGCGCATCTATTGCTTCATCCTTACTATTTAGCAAGTAGACATAACAATATCTAGTGCAATCATCAATAAAAGTTATGAAATACTTTTTCCTACTACGTGATAGTGTTGACTTCATATCACAAATGTCAGTGTGGATTAAGTATAAGGGATTGGAATTCCTTTCAAAAGACTTATACGGATGCTTAGCATACTTTGATTCCACACAAGTTTGACACTTTGATTTATTGCACTCACAATTTGGCAAAACTTCTAAGTTAATCAATTTTTGTAGTGTTTTGTAATTAACATGGCCTAATCGTTCATGCCACAAATTGTAAAACTCAAGCAAGTAAGAAGAAATTAAACTTTTATTGGTTTCAACATTCATTACATTCATTTTGAATAGGCCCTCATTGAGGTAGCCTTTTCCTACATACACTTCTCTTTTACTAAGTACAATTTTTTCAAAAAAAAAATACACATTTGAATCTATTTTTGTCTAGAAGTGAAATAGAAATCAAGTTCTTCCACAACTCCGGAACATACAAGACATTGTTATGTCTCAACACTTTGTCGGAAGTCATCTTCAAGCACACTTTTCCTATTCTTTCTACTTTTGCAGTAGCGGAGTTTGCCATGTAAATCTTTTCTTCTACCTGAGCCGGAGCAAACGTCGAAAACAACTCCTTATTAGCACAAACATGGAGGGTGACACTAGAATTCATCCACCATTCGCGAGGATTTTCCACTAAGTTGCATTCGGAAAGCATAACACACATATCATCTATTTTTTTCTTAGACTCAGCCAAATTTGCTTGATCCTTCTTCTTCTCTTTCTTCGAGGCACAAAAATTCGTAAACTTGTGGACAATCTTGCCACAGTTGAAGCACTTTCCCTTGAATTTCTTCTTGGGTTGATTATTTTCATTTTCATCTTTCTTTCGCTCTTTAGAGTTGTTTTGGTCATCTTCTACAATGTTTGCTCCATTCATTATAGAATTGCCTCTTGACCTTCTTTTCGCAGCCTTATTATCTTCTTCAATGCTCAGTCGTACAATTAAATCTTCGAAGGACATCTCTTTACGTTTGAGTTTCAAATAGTTCTTGAAGTCCTTCCACATATGTGGTAGTTTCTCTATTATTGCTACTACTTGCAACGTTTCATTCACGATCAAACCTACAACAAAGGTTATGTGAATACTAAGAACATGTTTAAACTGTTCAACAAAGGTATTTGTTAAAATCATACCTTCCGTAATGAGATCATGGATGATCACTTGCAGTTCCTGCACTTGGGAAACAACAGACTTGCTATCTATCATTTTATACTCCAGGAATCTTGCAACGAAGAACTTTTTAGTTCCAGCATCCTTAGTCTTGTACTTCCGTTCTAGCACTCCCCATAACTCTTTTGTTGTGTTTTTTCCACTATACACATTATAGAGATCATCTTAGAGACCACTCAAGATATAGTTCCTGCAAAGGAAATCTGAGTGTTTTCAAGCCTCTATAATCACAAATCGTTCTTGTTCAAAGGTTTTCCCGGGAAACTCCGGAGCTTCCTCAAATATGAACCTTTGAAGACAAAGAGTTGCGAGGTAGAAAAATATTTTCTGCTGCCACCTCTTTAAGTCAATACCCGCGAACTTTCCGGGTTTTTCCGCTGGTGCCATTGCCGGTGGAGCATTCGTGCGACTTGTTGTGGCAATACTAGTTGCCCCCACAGTCGTTGCAGCATCTTGCACTTGACTATCATTAGTCATTTTTCCTGTCACAACAAGACAGTACCTTTAGTATATCTAAATACTTATTAAAAAATTGCAACAACTTTAAACACCTCTTGTTTCTAGTTTAACGATGAAGTTTTTATGACTTCCAATCGTTAACCGAGTGATATTTATCTTGTGATGAAGGTTTTATGTCTTTAAATCACTAGTTAAGTTCAAACGGAGTAGAAATCTTAAAGCTTTAATCTCCAGAAAACAAGCAATACAAATTCCGAAAGTTAATTATTCCTTAAGATTGTTATTTTTAATATTTTCGGGTACAAAAATCTATGTATAGGCAACAACAACCTCAACACAAGTTCAAGTCTAAGACAAAAACACTTATGAAATTCCTTAACACCTTCAACACAAGATTAAAAGTAATCTATTCAAGAAGCGTGTTATTTTTCAAAAATGAGATAAAACAGAAATGTAAATCCAAGTCCCCCGACTTCACGGAGTGTCCTTAAGGAATAATTCCCCTCACTGTACCCGAGGTTGTGGAATCTTTCTCCCAGGATAAAATGGCTTTCAATCCGAACAATAGAGGTACCTCAAATTATTGGATTCGTCGAACTCACTCAACAACTTAAAGGTCACACAGAGTTTCTGTATAGAAGAAGAGTATTTTTGCTGTCAAAAATCATGTCTATACCTGAGGAATATATCAAGTATTTATAGCCTTTAATGTGTCCTTTCAGAAAGGATGCATTGGTTCAGCAGAAAGGCACTTAATCAGTATAGTCACGTCACTTGCGCCCAGTCTGTGCTGGACCTACGCCTGATCTGCGGCCGCAGGTGACGTTTTGCAAATTCCAGTAGCTTCTGCACTACATCTGCGCCCACACGTCGCGTACCTGCGCTGCATCTGTGCTCGCACGTCACCCTACAGCGCGAAACAGTGTGCCTTTTACCTTGAAGGGTTGCATTCCTTCAAGATGTGTTGCGTATGCATTTGCATGGCATCCGAAATGCACCCGCACTTAAAATTTCACTTGTAAAATAAGTTTCAAATAAAATTCGTCTAGAAAGATGGATCTCATCGATCGATCATTTGACGAATCCAAATCCAAAGCTGAGCGAGCGGCGACGGCGCGAGGCACCACCTTGTTCTTGCCTCACTATCCATGTGGAGTAAGTGTTCCTTATTATAAACACTCCAAAGTTCCCTTCTTCCACCAATGTGGGAGAATTAGTGAACTTTTCAATATAAGAGTACATTTTCTAATTTGGTGTCTCTCTTTTCCTCCACCATTTTTCAGTCACACATACACCTTGAACTCAACAGAATGAAGTAATAGATTATTAAAAAGGAAAAATTACACAAATCTCATATTTAAGACACTATATTACATAATATCCCTTAATATTTTAAAAATTATATAAAATCCCTATTTGCATATTTACTCTTGATACATATGCTATAACTTGCACATCCTATTTTCTTTCCTCTTTTTATGCCAACTCTCTCTTCCTTTTACGTATCATCCCTTTTTTTCCACAAATTACTCCCCTAAAATCTCTCTCATTTTTAATATATTTTGAGTAAACTTCATTCTCCAATATTTCAAGTGATTTCAACCATAATCATTCATCCTTTAATTTCAAAAATTGACAACTTCTTCAAAGAGGTTTGCTTTTGATTTATTCTTTAAAATCCTTTTGTGTTAATTTATTTGATCTTCAATGGCTAATGAAGATTCACCCTCATTCAGCTTGGGAATTTCACAAATTGAAACACAAAAAGTTGTTCATGATAGTAATCAAGTCCTGGGTTTTACTCCGGACAATTTTGATTACACCAAATTAGGTTTTAGTGAAAATCGATCAAAGCAGCGGAACGATCCTGAAAAATTGAAGATTTTAAGAGAAGCTTTTACTACTAAAAATCAAGTTTCTAACATGCAAATGAAAGATCAGGATAAAATTGAACAAATCCTCAAATCTCCGTCGGAGCAGGAATTATTTTCGCAACTAATTCATAAATGGTGATTCATATAAGTGGTTCTTTTAACTAGTGATTCATATAATAACAGATTAACAGATTAACTGGTTACTTGGTCATTCATATTATTTTTGTGATTCATATGGGTGAATTAATAAAATAATATTTTAATTGGTGATACATATATTGTGCTGGTGATTCATAGATAGTGATTTCTTTGACTGATTCTTTTAACTGGTGATTCATATAGATGATTCATATAATTGCATATTAACATATTAAGTGGTGATTCATATTTTTTTGGTGATTCATACGGGTGATTCATATGTGTGAAATACTACAATGATATTTTAATTGGTGATACATATATGGTACTGGTGATTCATAAATGGTGATTCATATAACTAGTTCTTTTAACAGGTGATTCATTTATTTAAAGATTAACAGATTAACTGATTAATTGGTGATTCATATTTTTTTGGTTATTCATATAGGTGATTCATACGGGTGTTACAGCAAGGTGATCTAAACAGTTGCTAAATTTGTTCCTTCTTTTCGACATTGATATCATGCATCGAGGAACCAAACAGTTGCTAAATATGTTCTTTTTTCGACATTGATATCATGCATCGATGAACCAGCAAGGTGATCTCCGTTGCTACCACAAATGCGAGAGACTTGAGGAACACATTGTCATTCCTTACTGATAACGATGATGCTAGGGTAATAGGAAAGTTGATTGCAGAGCGATCAAAAAAAGCCGATGTCTACGCCATTGCATATGAACCCGGGAAGAATGAACGAATAGAGGGCAAACATGGGATTATTCTTGATACGATTCAAAAAAATGGAATCATATTTGTTTGAAATTTCACCTTGTGTACTTTTGACTTGTTACCAGCTACTTTAGATATTTTCAGGATCAGTAATTCCCAACTATTAGAACCCATACGTCTTCCTCTGTATTGGAGCTTGTCTTTGTAGCATAGGATAGTGTTATATTTTGCCAAAAGATTATTCTGGTACTGTGGTAGTGGTGAGAACTATTTCAGTACCATATTTAAATTTGCAGTCCTTTGGGGAGAAAATAGAAGGCTCTAACAAGATTAAAATAGGACATTGTTGTTAAATTTGTTCAAATGAGAATGGTGCACCAGAAACTAGCCATATAATAAACATTATTACTGAGTTTAAGGATTTGTTCGTATAGAAAGATAAAAGAACAACAATTGTATTTTTCTCCTAATACCAAACTTTTGCTTTCCAACATCAAAACAATCCCTTCAAAATCAAATTAAAACGCAATTATTCCCAAGAAAACATATTCAAACCAAATGCATCTATTTGTTCTCCCATATCAAGGAAACATTTATTAGTTTTACTGGTGTGTATGCATTTCTGTGTGAGTTTTCTGTCAATACTTACCACCATACGTCAAGGCTCGATTTGTAGCTAGTTCACAAAAGAGCCAAATATGTATGTGTGTGTGTGTATGAGAGAGAGAGAGAGAAAGAGAGAGAGAGAAACTCTTGTAATCTTATTTATCAAAATTTAGTCTCGACAATGATAAAAAATACAGTGGCAATAAGCCAATAATACAACATGTGTTTCCTTCAAAAGAACAAAAAATTAAAAGAGAAATGAAAATGAAAAATTCTTTAAGTAGACTTCTATAAAAGTAGAATCTATAAAGATACATCGTTTTGCTGAAGACACATAGCAAGCACCAACATGCAAACAATACTGGTATACCTGGACTCCTGGAGAGAAATGAATGACAAAAGAAAAGGTTAGTTAACACTGAGATCAATTAAGAGCAGAATAAACATATCACGCGTCAAAGCAAGCCCAAGTTTAGAATTCTCCATTACCATTACACTTAATCATGCTGCCTCTCTACAAATGAATTTTCAAGCAACAACCTGTAACATACAAGAAAAATTTGTATAAATTTCCAAGAAAGTAGAAGTAAAGTATATGCAGAAATAAAATTTAATTATTTTGACAAACAAATAAAGATGGGGCATAATGAAAAGACAGAATATATGCCCATACCAATCAACGGGGAATATATTTAGCCATGTAATTACGTTTACTTTAGCGCCTATGCTTTCTAGGAGTTTCTTAGCTCTAGTAGGAGACTTTTATGACAGCACAAAGTTAGAGAGCTTCTAGAACTCTTAAAGTTTTGGTTTAATATGGTTAATGAGGATTCATATAGCCGATCCCAACTTATTTAGGACTAAGGCCTAATTATTGTTTATACAAATAAACTCAAGACCTGCTCATTACATGAGCTAAAATCAGCAGCCAACCACAGTGAATCATCTATATACTCCATTATTAAGGAGACAATTCTCCCGGATAAGGCAAAGTTTGGACCAAATCTAACCATACGAATCATGATAAATCAAATAATGCTCCATGGACTCGACATATATGCAGAAATTGTTTAAACTCTTGTAAGGCAAGAATCACAAAAAGTTGGCAGATATCCCCAGCATCACTTTAAACAAGAACACAGGATTCTCACATCTAAGTGTTAATTTACTGATCTCATAATGTAGAAGAGATCTAACTCGCATAAGTCCTAACATTTGAACCACCAATATGAATCACCATTTATATGATTATCCAATTATATGAATAACCAGTTATATTAATCACCAATATGAATCACCATTTATATGAATATCCACTTACAAGAATAATTAGTTATTTGTATCACTTATATGAATCACCAGTTAGATGAATCACTTGTTATTTGCATCAACAGTTACATAAATCACCAATATGAATCACTATTTATATGAATCACCAACTATATGTATCACTAATTACATGAATCATCAGTTACATAAATCACCAATATCAATCACCATTTATATGAATCACCAAATAATCATACTTACATAAATTCCTGAATCTTTGTGCATTGTATGCAGAACTAGATTTCAAGTGGAGGCATATTTGTGTAGATGTATCAAAGTAATACATCTGAGTTCCAGATGTATCACTATGATACATCTATTATCAGATAGTTGAAAAAAGTCTGCAAATCAACTTACCATCATACGCATGGCTTTGCCTCGTTCAAAATCTGAAGAAAGTTTCACAGCCATATCATTATGAATCTCCAACGCTGATAAATTGCCTTAAACAACGTATTTGGCATGAGTTCTTTTCAGAGAAACGTCAATTTTCAATTGAATTGATATGGCGTTCATTAAATCACGGTACGACGTTTTTTCATGAATTACAATACCATCGACCCGATAGTTATCATACCTTGTTTTTGAAACTCATTCCCCGAAATGACGCAACAACACCGTCACAAGTTCCATTGAAGATTACCAGAAATTTTAGAAGGAAGATCGATTTTTTCCCCAAAATTCAAAAAAATTGATCTTGTAATCTGGTATGGTTCAAAAATATTGGTTTGCTTCAACTTTGAGCTCTTGTTGAATGGAATTGCGTTTTTAACGCTTGTAACTGTTTTGTCGTGATTTGCGTTGTTGAAATCAGAAAAAATCCATTACTTCCTTAAATAAAGATCTGATCTGTTTCATATGTATCACCTTTTTATATGTATCACCGCTTAACATATGTATCACCATTTCAAAAATCTGGGATAAGATGTAATTAGAAAGATAATCGAGATTTTATGTAATATCACTTAAAGATTCAGGGATTTATGTAAGTTACTCTATTAAAAAAAGATTGCAATGATCTAGGTTCAGTTCCTCAAAGTACCTTCTTCAATAATATAATTAGCAAGAAACTAAGATGCTGAAAAAACGATGATCTAGGTTCAGTTCCTGAAAGTACATTCTTCAATAATATAATTAACAACAAGCTAAGTTGCTGAAAAACATAAGCATGTTGACAAATTAAAGAGAAACAATTATAGCATGGCAAAGAGACATCATGCATTAATTAGGAAGCCTGCTATATTTTGCATATCAACAGATATACTTTCAAGGGGTTGGTATACTGTTATCGCTACTTTAATGCAATTCAAAATATTGGTTGCCAAATGCCAATAATTTGAGGCTGAGAATAGGTAATGCATGTCCCATTAGAGAAAGGGCAGCTGTCTGAATTTAGGTTGTTGGGGTCCATGTATCCTTCTCATAGAAGCAGCCAAAATTTGTAGGGATACATGCAATTACTCTCTAATGTTGAGTTGGAAAATCTTGTGGATTTGGAGGTTCCTCCTTAGGAATTAATGTCTCATTTCACTTACGAACTACTTTCCTTGTTATGGCAAGGAACAACGACTTGTCGCACATCACATATTGTACTATGTACTCTGACCTTACTAAACGAAATGGTGGATGCATAATTTAAAGAGTTAACAGCCTAAGTTGTTAAGTTTTTATTAATAAATACATAAAGTAAGCATTTGGTCATGTTTCATTGCAAAAATGGAAAAAAATAGTTTTGTTTTCTAAGTGAAAAAAATATTTGGAAATTAGAGTTGTATTTAGCCATGAAAATTCTTGAAAAAAAAGTGAAAATAGATTATTTTTTAAAAAGTTTTATGGCTAAACGTATTTACCGGAGTTCAGCTCCAAAAAGAATTAAAAAGTTTCCTAGCCAAACAACCCCAAAATTCCTCATAAATTATTGGGTTTTTCGATACCTTTAAAACTAAAAAACATAGAATAAATCCATAAAATTTCTCATGAACTATTATTACCTTTACGGGTTTCATACTTAAATTATCGAGTGTTTATGTTACCCTCTTAACTATAATTCTTGAAGATTAATTAAAATCCTTGAAGATCAGACCATAACATTATATTTTTAGCCCAAGTAAAATTCTGTCAAAGTTACTTAACAATCAAATAAACTAGTTAAAGGTAAAAATCAAACTAATTAAAGAACCAATTACAGAAAGGGATCGACCATTGGTTTGCCATAAATGTTGGAAGAACAATATACTATAGTTCTTTTATTAATTAAGGGATTGTAAAACAAAAGAAAGTTTTCTAGTATATGTTTTGGTTTTTTTCCTTTCAAAACATTAGTGTTTTCTTGAGTTTGATGACAGCTACCCACAATTACATAAAATATTCATTTTTTCGTTCTCAGGAAAGTGTTTGTTTTCAAAAGAAGATCAAATGAAATTAAAGAAGGATGTTGAAAGTGTATCTCACAATATACTATATGGGGAAGAATGTAAGGAGAAAGGGATCATAAGTAATTTTATGTAACATCGTTTATTATAAAAATGATAATTTTATGTTAAATTTATAGATATTTTTGATAATTTTCGAACAGGTAGGTCATGTTTCATTTTAAAAAAAAATAATAATAAAATATATTTTTGAAAATTATGATCAAACAAGTTTTAAAACTTCAACCCGTAGAAATCTATGGAAACTAGCTGCATCATAGCAAACGATCCCTCTATTACTGAATAACATTTATGGGTAAACTTTAGCAAGTACTTGTAGTTAAGCTATTAAAAACATTTCCTAGCCAAACAACCCCAAAATTCCTTATAAATTATTGGGTGTTTTTGATACCTTCAAAACTATAAACATAGAATAAATCCATAAAATTTTTCATCAACTATTACTATTTTTACGGTTTCATACATAAATTATCGAGTGTTTATGCTACCCTCTTAATTATAATTTTTTAAGATTAATTAAAACCCTTGAAGATCAGACCATAACATTATATTTTTTAGCCCAAGTAAAATTCTGTCAAAGTTACTTAACAATCAAATAGACTAGTTAAAAGTAAAAGGCAAAATGGCTTGATGGACCCTTGTGCTATGTCCATTTTGTAATATGGATACTTTTACTTACATGTTTGTCATCTAGACCCTTGAACCCATTAAAAAGTAATATCTTAAACCCTTTAATCGTTGACCAAACCTATGTGACATTAAAATGGTTGAGTAGGATGAAACGCGTGCAGGCGCCTAGGGTACGAGTGGGGGTCAATTTTTGGTTAATTTTATATTAAAATAATTTTTTAAAAAAATAAAAAAAAATCCCCCAACTACCTTTTTAAAATTTAAATATATTTTTAAAAATTAGAAAATGATAATTTTTTTAAAATAAAAATAAAAAAGGTCGCTCCCTCCGTCCATCACCCGCCACTATACCCCCACCGCCGTCCACCAGTCCCCCACCCCCATCGTCGTTCACCAGTCCCCCCCCACACCCACCGTCGTTCACCAGTCCCCCACCCCCACCAACTGCCATGACCATTGCAGCACCACCACCATTAACCCAACAGCACCAAGGCTGCCATGGCCACCAACAATAGAGCCCCCACCAACCCCCCTCAACAATAGCCATGGCCACCAACATTTTAAAGCCCTCAACAATAGCCATGGCCATCAACTTTCGTGTTTCCTCACTGTCCTCGGCCCCTCCCCCCCCCCAGTCCCTATCATTTTACTTTTTAAATTTTTTTTAATTCACTTTCTCAATTTAAATTTTTAATTTGTTTAGGATTAATTTTATAACTTTTACAAATTGTTAAATATATTTAAATAAAAATTCATAATGTTTGTGTATGTGAGTTTATAGTTAAAATTTTAAATTAATTGGAGAGAAATTTTAATTATTTGGAATAAATTTGATGTTTAATTACTTAAAAATTTATTACGTTTGTTTATTAGAATTTATAGTTGAAAATTTAAATTAATTTAAATTATAAATTAATTGTGTTTGAATATTAGAATTTTTAAAATTTATAAAAAAAAGATTATTTAATTAAATTTATTTTAATATTTATTTTTTTATGTAGCATTTTAAAAATGACATGAAATTTAATGTAATACTTAAAAATGACGTAGAAGCTGACGTGGCAGCTGACGTAGGGCAGTTGTATTACACAACCGTCGGAGGGGTTTAAAATGTTGTTTTTTAATGGGTTCAAGGGTCCTGTGACAAACATGTAAGTAGAAATATCCACATTACAAAATAGACATAGTACAAAGGTTCGTCCAGCCATTTTGCCAAAGTAAAAATCAAACTAATTAAAGAACCAATTACAGAAAGGGATCGACCATTGGTTTGCCATAAACGTTGGAAGAACATATATACTATGATAGTGTATTTAAGCATTTTAATATTATTATTATATTAATTTGGCTCATTAAAATTGAAGTGTCATTATGTTGCTTAAGTTACAAATGCATTATTTTTTAGCATCAGTTGCTTAAGTTACAAAAAAAACATTTTACAGCATCATTGATCACCTCACTTTATTTTAATATACTTCATATTATGGTCAATTAAAAGGCATAAGGACGTGGGTGACTTTGTGCAGTTTCATTTTGAGTTATATGGGCATTATATGCCTTCTTTAAATTTGTCTCTTAATGTTGCATATTAATTTTGATAATGCGATATTTGTTTCTTAAGTTTTATGAGGGCTACAGTTTTTTCTTTTTGGCCCATATATTGCACCAACGTTATTTGCATGGAGTGGCTTTTTGTTTTCTTGTAACTCGTATAACTCATGTGGCCATTTAGTCCTTGTAACTCTTGTAACCTCCTTCATATTTACCTTACCATTTATTCTTCCTATTCATTGCATGAAAGAGTTCTTCACCTATAAATAGAGGTGGGTCTTGCATGATTTTTTAAGACACAAGATAATAGAGAGTTCACAAAAGTTAGTCAAAAAAGAGAGTTTATTAGTTGAAGGGAGGTGTTGTTTTTGTGGAGCTTTGAACTCAACTTTTATCAAGAGTTGTTGAGTTGTTCTTTGTGAGAAAGGTTGTTGTATCCAGGAGGGGACAAATCAAGAAGATTACTGCTAGACCGGTGAAATAATTTGCTGCAATGGGCTTGAATCCCCTTAAAGAGAGCGAGATATCCACGCCTCAGCCAACGACGAAGAAGAAAATATTCTTTTCTTTTTCCTACACTTTAATTTTCAGTTATAAGATTATTGTAATTTCACCAACATACTATAGTTCTTTTATTAATTAAGGGATTGTAAAACAAAAGAAAGTTTAGTAGTATATGTTTTGGGTTTTTTCCTTTCAAACATTAGTGTTTTCTTGAGTTTGATGACGGCTACCTACAATTACATAAAATATGCATTCTTTCGTTCTCAAGAAAGTGTTTGTTTTCAAAAGAAGATCAAATGAAATTAAAAAAAAAAAAAAAAAAAGTGTTTGTTTTCAAAAGAAGATCAAATGAAATTAAAAAAAAAAAAAGTGTTTGTTTTCAAAAGAAGATCAAATGAAATTAAAAAAAAGGATGTTAAAAGTGTATCTCACAATATACAATATGGGGAAGGATGTAAGGAGAAACGGATCATAAGTAATTTTATGTAACATCGTTTATTATAAAAATGATAATTTTATGTTAAATTTATAGATATTTTTGATAATTTTCGAACAAGTAGGTCATGTTTCATTTTTTAAAAAAAAATTAATAAAATATATTTTTGAAAATTATGTTCAAACAAGTTTTAAAACTTCAACCCATAGAAATCTATGGAAACTAGCTACATCATGGCAAACGATCCCTTTATTACTGAATAACATTTATTGGTAAACTTTAGTAAGTACTTGTAGTTAAGCTTCTAAAGGTAAAGGACGAAATTTTTTGTTGGCTATCTTAATTCATATATACTCAACATGGTAGAGATGTACATAATCCTTCACATTTTCATAATTTAACTAACGGACTTTTAAGTAATGAATTAGAATAATAAATCATATACATTATAGTTTATTTAACCAAAAATTGGTTTAATTGAGCTGACAGCGGTATGAAGTGGCTATATAAGGGACCCATAGGCCATAAATATTGTCACAGACAAATAAGATGGAAACCTGAATTAGAAGTTAGAACACTTCACCAGCCAAGTGTAGCTTCAACCACCATGAATCCAATTGGTCCCATCTTACGATCATTAAGACAGAAGAAAAAAAATGTTGGTATTATCCATTATAAATTTGAATGACAAATTATTTTGGGTGGATACCTTCATTGTCAAATTTAATTAAGACCTTATTAATTTGTCCCTTGACTTCTTGGTAGAACCTATCATTTTCTAGAATTAAATTTGGTTTCAAGACCAATTAGTCAAACCACATGAAACTTATACTAATAGATTAGATTCTTCTCTAATTAATTAGGACCATAAATACAATATGTGATATAGATGCTGTCTGAGATTTCATAATGATTCAACCTCGTACTAGATTAAACTTTTGAAAATTTCATGTGTTGCATGCATATCCAAATTTTAAAGAGGTATAAGACTTGAGACAGGCCAAAAGATGGCATGACCTAATTCATTGCTTTGCATTTTCTTTTTCAAAGTTTGCATCATATATAAAAATAAATGTAAACAACATAAATCCCCTAGACAATGAAAATAATTACACAAAATCCCTTGCTGTTTTCTTTCTCCCTTTTTTTGCAAACATACTCATACATTCGGTCACATATTATACATTGGTCGAATGTATGATGTAACAGCTAATCCTATATTTAAGGTAAGAGAATCTTTAATTATTTTACAGTTCCTTAATTAAAGGCAATAATTAGCCAACATTAAATCATTTATTGATAGAACATGTAACTGATATTTGAATTTTAAAAATTTTGTCATACATAATTTTTTTTCTTGTGATTCACAATCTAAAAAGCCAAAAAACAATCACTTTCTTCTACACCTGTTCTTCAAAACTAATAAAATCTTCTTCTACATACGTTCTTCAATACTAGTAAAATCAATATGAATATCCCCGTATTGTTGCGACATTCTGAAATTTGGGAGTCAGAAATTAATGATTCGTCATACAAAAGTGACGCAATAGTAATTTCGGTAAATACGGACGAGTCGGTCACAATCGCAGGACTTGCGGTTTCTTTCCAAAGGAATCATGAAGAATATAATATGGTTTTCTATGTGCCGATGCTTTGAATGGTTTTGATTGTATAAACATTTTTTATTAGTTTTTTTTTTTAATGCTGGAGCAAGTAATATATATTTTTTTTATTGACTATAGATGTTAATTTCTTTAATCAATGATTTATATTAGTATAAAAAATTTATGCTTTTTCCCTATATCATAGTTCGTAACCATATAACTTGAATTTAGAACATGATTATAAATGCACATTAACTATGTAATTTACCCTCTATAGGAGTAAGTAATTGTTGAAACGCACGGTGTATTTAAATGTTGTACATTAATAGTTAATGTGTAATAAATGTATGATATAGCATTATACGTTTCTAACATGTATGAGGTTATTAGAAATACAATAATGAAATTTAACTGAATTCAATTTTAAAAAAAAAATTATATACAGTATCATTCCAGTAAATTTACGAAAATTATATACAGTATCATTCCAGTAAATTTACGAATGTATAATATGTTTTTATACAGTCAAATCAATGTATAATAAATGTGTGTCTTTTCAGTAAACGTTTGAATGTATAATAAGTTGTTATACATTCAAAGCAATGTATAGTGAAACTGTGTCATTCCAGTAGACTTACGAATGTATAATATTTGATTATACATTCGTATCAATGTTTGATATAACATCATACATTATAAATGTGCATGATATTAACAATTTATGTAATTTTTTTACAAGTAATAAACGTTTTACAACATGTATACTGTTATGTAATACATACGTTTAAAACGTATTTGTCTTTAGTTCAATGTAAGATTCACTTATAAGCAAAGGTACATAACAGGAAACATATTATGAGTTCAAAATACAATGTCAGATTAATTAGTAATATGTTGTTTTAATCATTAACAAATAAGTGAAAGGAAAATTTAATAAGTGAAAGGGAAAACCCCAGTAAATATTTTCTTTGGCTTTGGCCTTTCGTTTCGTCCCGCATAATTGTTCAAAAAGACAGCGTAATAAGCACCCACAACGCCTAACACCAACAAGTTCATAATTGACCCAGCCCTTTAAGGGCCGTACGAAATCTGAATACATTCCAAGCCATCACTGTTCAAGATCTATACATAATAAATTTCTTCAACAAAAAATTCAAATTAAAAAAAAAAAGAATTACGCAAAATAATAATCAAAGGAGTTTTTCAATTTGATTTTGTTTTGTTATTGAGAGTGTTTATTTGATTAATTCGGGTTTAATTTTTTTTTGAAAAAAAAAAATAATTTTGGGTTTATGGTTTTCGAGTAGAGAAAATGGAATCTGTGGTTAAGGAGAAGTGAAACGGTGAGAAAGAAGGGAAGGTAAAATTAAAATTGCAGTTGCTACTCATAATCATAGATGACATACTAAATAAATGAGGAGAAAAGGTAGCAAGATTTTAGGAAAAAAATATGGAGCATAATTTGGAGCAAAATATGGTTGTTTGGAATGTATAAGAAGGAAGAAAGAGAAAATAAAAATAGGTAGGAATTTAAGTAATTAATTTGAGATTTTTGTAATTTCTTTTTCAACATAGGATGTAATGTAATAAGGCAAAGTTAGCATGTGTATATATGTAATTTTTCCTAAAAACAATGGACTTTCATAATGGTTATCGAATCAGCAGAAAATCAAATGTGTGGAGAATAGCAGAAGAAAGGTGTAAATGGGGAGACCTTCTACTTGCAAAAGATTGTTAACTAAGATAGGAAGATTCAACTAAGAAGAAGAAGCTAGAAAGGTGAAGGAAGATATTGAAAGGGAGAACATGGATTTGGAAGAAGACTTCTTGAATTTGCTTTGTATTGAATTTGTTTTTAGTTAGTTACAAATGCCTAATGTCGTCCCCTATTTATACTTGTGTAGGGATGAATCTAGATACTACAAATCTAGAGTGTTCTATACTCATCCACAAATATCTCTCTAAATTATCTAGCACTCTCTAATATAGATCTTTCCTAAATACAAATATCAAATAGACTACACTATCCTTTTCTAGATTCTTCTACCTAGAATTACCTAGAATATCTAGATATTTCTTGAACGTGATAATTTTAGAAATTATACTAGATATTCTAAAAACTTTACTAGAAAATCTATGTTATCCAAAAAATCAACTTAAATATTTTTCACACTCCCCCTTAAAGTGATTTTACTAAAATCTATCTCAAACTCGTCGCAGAAGAACTCAAATGAAGCTTTGAACCATGCATTGGTGAAACTCTTAGCAGTTTTTTTTCAACTCCTCTTTCTTCTTCCAATAATGAAGATTTTTCGTCATTGGTTTGTCCTACAAAGAATCAAGGATACGTATTGACAAAATTATCATCTCTGTAGCAAGATAGCTTGACAATAGTCCTTTTTGCCCTTTGAGAACCATATGAATCATCACCTTGTCGAGTTTTATGATGTTGACTTCTCAATCTCTCCCTTTCTCTGAACTTCTCCATAATTTTATTATCTGGAGACACATATGTGATAAAAAAAAATTGGAGCTCTAGGATTCAAGATTTTAGAACTTACTCTTTTCGAAGCAATTTCATAACACAAGTATATTTCATCGGTAGTCTCCTCATTTGATTTGATGACAATCTGATCATCAATTTTTCGTGAAGCCCCATCACCATAATAGGATCCACCACGAAATTTTATCTTGTTTTTCAATCACACTATGTCTCTCTTCATCTGAAACTGAGACTTCTCCTTCAACTTCATCATTTATTTGATCTTTAGCTTCTTCATCGACTTTCAAACTTTCCTCTGAGCCAATAATTGACCTTGATACGATAGATGATTGATCAAACACTTTAACTTCTATTACATCTCCCTGAGTGTTTTTTTCCTTTAAAGTCATCACTGGCATATAGAGTTCTGGACACTGTCTGTTCATAATCTACTTCAAAATCCTCCACGTCTATGCTTTTATTGTCATTTTCAAGATCTGTTTCTTTGATTTCCTTGATAGTAGCTATCGTGTCTCCTGTCAGAACGTTTTCAAAATTTTACTGCTTCTTGTCAGTATTTTTCTTCTCCACATGATGGATTTGTATTATATCTGATTCAATCTCTTTTCAAATTTATGAAAGTCAAGGCATCTATCACTCGACTCTCAGCTGCTAAGTATTTTTCTCAGTCTTCTTTTTCTTTAACAACTTTTCAGCTTGAGCCATGTTGCTCTTCGTGGATCGACAATATCTTCTTATGTGTCCTGCTTTTCCACAACAATAACATCTGAGAGGCTTCTTACTATAATTATTAAAAGTCTCTTCATTCTTTTTAGGCGATCTTGAATCGAGAGTGAGGCATATTTCTTGCTTTTTCTTTAGCGTTTCTCTTGTCAGCTACAAGAGCATTTCCTTACCTTTCTTTGACAAATTCACCAGCCAATTGTTTGGCTAGTAACTCTTATGACGACAACAAATTCTCAAATTCCTCCAAGAATAGTTGTTGAGTTCATCCTTGAATTAATGCCACAAAGAGAATATATTCTGACTTTAAATCACGAATAATATTTCTTCTTATTCTTGCTTCAGAGATAGCCTTATTTGGATTTAATAAAGAGATCTCAGAACATAAATTCTTAATTCTTAAGAAATACTCAACAATAGAAAGATTACCTTGATTGGCGTTAGCCAATTCATTCTCCAATATCTGTAGCCGAGCTTCATTCTTCTTGTTGAATAACTGATCGAGAGTCCTTCATATTTTGGTGGTTGATTTACACTTTATAATATGATTGAATAAACTGGAGGAGATAGATCTCTGCAAGATGAACTCCGCCTTCACATTAGTCTGCTACCACTTCTTATATGCACTATCATTTTTCAGTTCATCAACAGGAGCACTTGTGTTACTTTTGTTGACAATATCCCACAAGTCCTCACCCACAAGGTATGATTCCATACATGTCTTCCGTACCTTGTAATTGTACTGATTTAACAACTCCATTTCTAGTTCATTATCATGACTGCTAAAATCCATAGAGAGAAACCAGTTGAACCTATCACTAATCGATCTTGAAATAAAATTCAAAAGCCAACGTGTGGCTATGGCTCTGACACCATGTAGAGAAAATCAGAAGAAAGGTGTAAATGGAGAGACCTTTTGCTAGCCCAAGATTGTTAACTAAGATCGGAAGATTCAAGTAAGAAGAGAAAGCTAGAAAGGTGAAGGAAGATATTGAAAGGAAAAACTTGGAATTGGAAGAAGACTACTTGAATTTGCTTTGTATTGAATTTGTTTTTGGTTGATTACAAATGTCTAATATCATCCCCTATTTATACTTGTATAGGGATGATTTTAGATACTACAAATCTATAGTGTTTTATGCTCTTACACAAATATCTCCCTCAGTTATCTAGTACCCTCTAATATCTAGATCTTTCCTAAATATAAATATCAAATAGACTGCACTGTCCTTTTCTAGATTTTTCTACCTAGAATTACCTAAAATATCTAGATATTTCTTCAACATGATTATTCTAAAAATTACACTAGATATTCTAAAAACTTTACTAGAAAATCTATGCTATCCAAATTAACTTTACTATTTTTCACAAAATGTGCTACCATGGAGTGGCTCACACTATGCTTTTTGTGAAAAACTAAACAGAATCGTGGGCTATATTTTTCCCCCCTTCCTTTTTCTCTATAGCTTCTCTTTTGTTCATAAGAAAAAAGTTTTATTGCAATACACAGTAAATGGCATACAACCAAAATTCAATTACAAAGACGACCTATACAATCTCTTGAACCATCACACTATTCTCAAATTAGCGATGGTTAACGATGACATAATATTCATATGTGAATCACAGATGAGTTTAAATTATATGCGTTGATATATATGTATAATTGGCAGTGTATTTGCACTTAAAAGAATGTGTTCTATTTTTCTAATTTTATGGATTAATATTTGTATAAAGAATTATCTGTCATTGTCTTTTTAACACCATCAATGCATCATGATCTACATGTTTTGAACTCATATGCAGTGACGAAAGCAGAATTTTCGTAAAGGAGGTTCAAAATATAAATAAAAAGTAACACCTAAAGGTTACATGATGATAAATCAGGTCGGACAGAGCAGAGCGAGGCGAAAGAAAAATTAATCTCAACTGTTAAGTGTGATTCGCCTTGTCATACTATAGTTTAACATTTTTTCCCGCATTGCTACTTTATCGAGTCCTACATAATTTTTTATTTTTTTTTGTAGTGTTTAGTTTATTTTGACTTTTTTTAATTTGAAGTAGTGCATCTTTAATCGCATAAATTTATGTATATGTAAAACATACATATTACTATATTTTTATGTGTATAAATATTTTCTGTATACTTTAAAAATACATTTAGCTATTAGTTTTTCTGAATGGAAATTGTACTCTCTCCATTAATTTTCTTATTTATAAAGAATTATTAATCATATTTCTATTTAATGAATGCAGAATAGCTTCAAATTATTACTCCCTCATTTCTTTTTATTTACTCCTTTGTTTTTTCGTGAGTCAATTTGACTAAGTTTCAAAGTTAAATTAGATTAGATTAAATTATTTTTTAGAATTAAAATTTAGATATTCAAAAACTATATGAAAAGTACTATGAATTGCAATTTTTCTTTTTACAAACTGATTAAGAAATATATCTTAAAATGTTAATCAAAGTCCGTATCATTTGACTCTAAAAAGAAAAAGAGAACAAATAAAAAGGAATGGAGGGGTACCCAATAAAAACTATTTGTAAGAATAGCTCTAAATTATTTTTACATGTACTAAAAATAAGAACTCTATATTTTTATGTGTACTGAAAAATGAAACTTTATGGAGTAACTTTTATTACTAATGGAAATAAATAGTGGGCAAGGACGAGGGAAAGAAATTGTGGGTCAAATTTGGGGAACAGTGAAACTTAAAAAACAAAACAGATAAGCTAATGGGAATCGAACCAACAACCACCGTGGCATCTTAAACACTCTAACTACTGAACTACAAATTTCAACTGTGACAAGGGGTTCATTTCTACTATATATCTATGAAAAAAAAAAATTCAATCCTACATACACATTGTAATTTTTCAACGAATGAAACCCCTTCCACCCACCTAGCTCCGCCCCTGCCCATATGCATCTATAACCAAGTTAATTGTGTGATGCACTATAGACCCTATATTTATTTAGTATAAGCACACTTCACGTGTCATACACATAAATAAAGTTTTTCCTTTTAGTAAGACACATTATGTATTTCATATATAAGATCACTCAATCCCTAATTAGCAAGAAAGAAGAAAATGTATTTTAACGGTATCAATATTTATAACAAGACATCTTCGTTGTTGTAAGCGTAATTATTTGAATATATAAATATTGATGTTATTCTCGTCAAATAAAATTTACATTACAAAATACTTGTATCTCAAATTTATTGAACTTCAAACTCACTCAACGGTAACAAATACTTGAATTTTTGTAAGAAAGAAGAGTTTTTTAACTATAAAATTTTGTACTAATATCTAAGGAAAACTTCGATAGCCAATAAGTGATTTGTTTCAAAAAGGAGCAATGGTTCTAAAAATTTGCACTGTTTCAAACCGTCGAAATTTCATCCCTTCAATGTGTGTTGCATATGATTCGCAAGTAGAGGAAAACTTTGGATCATATTGATCATAGTTTTGGATAAAATAATCATTAAGCAATTAAATTTCAAATTAATCTTGTCCAAAAAGATATATATTTTATTTAAAAACACTTTTCTAGATTTTTTGATGCGTCATTAATTATTTTTTATAAATAATTTATTCTAATGGTTTCCTTTCAATTAGTAATATAGCTAATTCATTAAATCTCTTCAAATTTCTCCTTTTTCTCTTTTTTTTTTCAAAATCGAAATCATATTTTCTATTCGACATATTTAAAATTGAATAAATTCTAATTACAACTAAAACAAAAATATGTACTTATGAGTTATGAACTAAGAATATCAACAATAACAAATTTTCAAGAAAAACCATAAGCTAAAGTTAGAATAATAAAAATGGATCAAGGATTTGATAAATTGATGTTCATATAACGATATTGGAATAGTGTTGTCCTCCTTCAATTGCTTGTAATTCTTGAAAATTTTCAATTTTGAAGAAGACACTGAAAAGTAATTTTTTTTTCTTTTGTAATTGTAAGCAAGAATAGTAAAAATATTGTCGGTAAGTTTTGCAAAGTAAGGGAATGTTCAATATTGATAATTAAAGAAAGCATAGAAGTTATAGAAAATGAATATGAGGTGATAATAATGTAACCCAAGTTATTAGAAGATATTGTAACTAAGGAAATTTAGTTCTCACACATAGAAAACTATTTTCAAAATAATATTTTATTAATCTAAAAACCAACAGTACACGCATTAAATATTTTGCTTCCGTAACAGAAATTTCTTTTTAATTTTATAAGTAAGTATATCTCTTTTTTTCAATAAACATATATGAGTAAATCTTTTTCTTTAGAAAAAATGAGGCTCCAAGCGTTCGCTTTAGTGGCCTAATGGTTAAGATGATCCTGGAACGCAGTACCCCAAATGATGTTAGAATTATTTCAATAAATTGAGTTGGTTTAAAATTTACTCATTAGACAAGTATAAAAATATGAATGGTCTAAATAGATTCATCAACACACAAAAATATCTTCACTATAGCAGTCAAGGACAACCTACGAATTTCCCTTTTTCAAAAGCATAATTGTCTCCTCTCCACAAATTCACTTAAAACTAATTCAAGCCTCAAAAGCTATAACGGTGACACAAGTCTATAAAGTCAATGAACATTTAACTACATTATATATTTCATTAAAACAATAATATACTCAATTGTATCTCACAAAAAATAGTTCAGAAAAATGGCATCAAACAAGGTCATTATTACTGTGTTGTTTATCGCCATGGTGACAATATTTGCTGCTTCAAACGTCGTTGTGGCACAAGACGAAGAAATCGCATATAAGGAGTGCTACGAGAATGGCATGAGACTTGGTGCGACGGAAGAAAGTGTAATAAGAGAATGCAGAAATATCGTCAAGGATCATGACATACGTACCTAGAATGTTAAGGGAGTGATTTATGATTTTGTCATTGGCTTTTATATATGTTGTTTGACAACCAAAAGAAAAATGTAATATCAAATATAATGGAAATTGAATTCTTCAGTTACTTTTTCTCTTCTTCAAGAATTTTTTTTTCCCAATATCCTCGGGGTTGGATTATGAAGTGACCTTTTACGAGAGCTAAGACTATATTTGCTAAGATGAATGATCACAAGATCATACACAACAAACAAGTCATTCTAAATCTTCACGAGACACGCTTAACAGTTCACACACGATCGTGGACAGTGGACACCACCATCATAATGCATGAGTCCCTCTCAACCATTTTTATTTTTAACAAGATGCAATAATATTTTCAAAAATAGACTAATTACATCAACTAAATTGTAACCTAACTGATTTTGATGGAAATAGACATACATCAGTTGTTTTAAATATAAAAAATGATTATCCAAACAAATATTCAAAATTATGTTGTATATATTGTATAACTTTTTTGACGAATGATGGATAAAGTTTTCTTATGGATGTTCATTTTTACTTATTTTTAGGGATTATTAATTAATATTCATGCATTAATGAAATTTGATCAGTTTCTACTATATGATGAAAGCAAAATACGACTATTTGCTGATATTTTATAAATATTGCTACAGTTCTATTAAGTGTATTTTAAACTTGCATAATTATGAAAGTTTTCTTAAACGGATCATCAGAAAGACCAACAATCTACTTATGAACATGGTTTCTTCTTGTAATTAATGCATTTCCTAATGTTGAGGGTTTGTATTTATACTTATAGTTGCTAATTTTTCATATGATGATCAGGGTATGAAATTCTGATAATGATTATTAAAGGGGTTTGATATATATTTTTCGTTTTGATGTTTATATTATTATTTCGTTTGCAAGCAGAGGAAGCCAAATTTTTAGCCTCAAAACGAAAATTCAAAATAATCAACTCGATTAACTCGAAGCTAAACGTAACTATAAAAATTGAGTCAATCCGTAGAGTTAATAACGCAATTGATCATTCAATTATAAATTTTTATCCTAGAGAGTCACTCAACTTTGGTCTTACTTCAAAAGTCACTTAACTATCGACTTTTATCCTAGAAAGTCACTCAACTTTAGTATTTACATCAAAAGTTACTCAACTATCACATTTTTACTCAGAAAGTCACTCAACTTTTTTAATTATTTTTTAAATAGAATTTACTTATGTAGAATTTCTATTTATAATTAAAATTTTGAAAAATAAGAAGTATCCTTTTGATGACCGTTTAATCCTTATTCCCCTAAATTAATATCTCCCCCTTAACTTTCTCATTTTTTCTTATCCTTCTCACTTTCTTCCCGTAAAATTTATCATAACTCAAACATTTGCAGTATTATCTACGAGATTAACAATTAATAATTGTATGAAATAAATTACTATCATATTTTACGTTTGCATTTTATTTTTATTTTGTCTTTGGAAACAGGAAAAAGAAAAAACAATAAAGAGGAACAAAAGAAGAGAATAAAATAAACAAAAATATGATGCACTTCCCTTTTTTCACCCTTTTTAATAATTTATAAGTTTATTTTATTTCTCTTATTTTGCCCTCTTTATTTTTTTTCTTTTTTAAAGACAAAATAACAATAAAATGCAAATATAAAATATGATAATAATTTCATTTCGCACAATTTTAGTTGTTAATTCCTAGATTATAATGTGTGATTTATGATGAAAAATATTGGAAGAAAGTGAAAAGAAGAAGAAAAAATAAGAAAGAGGAGGGAGAGATATTAGTTTAGGAAAATAAGGATAAAACAGTCATTAGGAATACATTTTATTTTTTAGAATTTTATTTTTAAATAGAAATTTTACATAAGAAAATTCTATTATTTTTTTTAAATATTAAATAGATTGCGTGACTTTATGAGTAAAAATGTGATAATTGAGTAATTTTTGAAGTAAAAATCAAAGTTGAGTGACTTTCTGAAATAAAAATTCATAGTTGAATGACTTTCAGATATAAAAAACCATAATTGAGTTACTTTTGAGTTATTAACTCCCAATTCGTACTTATATGATTTGAGTTTCTATTGTGATTTCTTAAATTAGAAATTGAAAATCCAAATCTGTTATAAATATACCATATATAGTGAATATCTACTTTATCATATATAGTGAATACCTACTTTACCATATATTTTGTATGCCTATTTATGAAAAAGTTACAAACCCCAAGGTTAGTTTTCCCCTATAAATAAAGGGGTTTTCCTTCATTGTAATCCATTCCTCAAGAGAAATAAGAATTACTCTCTCTATTCTCTCTCTACTCTTCTTCTTTGTTCTTTAATATACACGTTATCAGCACGAGACTATGTCAAACAAGGTGAGATAATTTAAAGGTAAGGCTAGTAATTCCTTATGGTATTTGTCTTTTGCTACTAATGATATAATTATTGTTGGATTTGAGGAAAAATAATTGGCTTGAAACTATTTATGTGTTAAATTTATTCCTCAAGAACAATATTATCAAAAAGGATGATAATATGTTGGGTTTAAGTCCCAACGATTTTTGTCTAAGACGCCTTTATATGGATAAGACGTTGGGTTTGAATCTCAATGCACCATATTGATGATATTATGATGGCTAAGGCAAAAAAAAAAGTATTTGGTGAAACGTGTCCCATCAAATATGCTTCATTCCTTGAATTGAATGTGGTCACAATAAATCATATGTATGCCTCAATTTGCTTTTGTGGTAGCTATCATAATTTGATACGCTTAAGGCATAATTATATTTCATTCCTGGGAATGAGAAGCTTGTTAATGCAAACGTGCACTTGATTGTGATGGCATCACAACTCACCTCCGAAAGAGGCTGAATAATTGAGAAAAGTTATTTTGAAATCTACTGAAGTAGTAAATCTGAAATTTATTTATGTAATAGTAAATCTGAAATTTACTAAAATGAAAAATACATGTCATGGTAAACTTGGAGTTTACTAGTATACAAGTTCATAAATTGAAATTAACGATTGCGACATCCTAAAGATGTGCATATTAAGTATTAAATACATATTGAAGAATTCAAAAATTCTTCATGAGCTTTTAATGTTGCTTGTTCTCATAATAAGTTGGTTGGACCAACTAATATTGGGATTGAATTCCTTAAAATCTGAAAAGTACAAAAGGTGAATATGGGCCATTCACCAATCATGTGATCTATTAAGACGCATCAATATAAGATGATCATATTTGCGTTTATTGTCAACCTGCAGTTTGACATTCATAAAGTTGTTTGCTGAATAAAATTGAGTTAAGAGCATAACTTTCAGATTGTATAATCAAGACAATTCATCTTGATGATGATGGTTTGACATTGAATGTCTTCGATAAATAGTTAAACCATTACTAATGAGAACAAAGTTTCATGTGTTGGTCTAAAATATGATATGTTGCATACAATAGCCCTTGTATGTATTAGATCAATAAATTATGATTATTTTTCCCTCTCAATTGGTTCAAGGTCAGGAACCAACTATTTCATCTAATAGTTTTGATGTGCGGTATATGATTAATGAATATACCATGATGCACAAAGATGGATTCCTCAAGGAAGTAGAGGATGTATGTTAGTTTTCCTAACATGAGGGGGAGATTATAAGCAGCTATGAAATATGTTAGGAATTATCATCAGATCCTCATTCAAAAGATAATTCAAGTCAAATACCGAACGCATCTCATATTTAAGCTGCAAGTGCTCCTATTTTGTGTTTATAAAGGACAAAGTCTACGCAGGCATGAAGCATGGTAGACTAATCGGTTTCAAATGAAATAATCCATGACAAATAAGGAGCAAATAATCATAATAAAAAGGCAATGTGCTCTTGAAGAGCCTACTACATAGGACTTCATGACACCTTATGAGAGGTTCAGGTACCTAAAACTAATAAAGTGATGAGATCTCAAAATGTTATGTCGCATTGTGAACCGATACAAAATGAGAAATCATCGATGATATCCTTGATACAATATTGGCGCTATATTGTAAAATATTATGAGGATCTGAATTCTACGTTAAGTTAAGCATGCTGACGTAGAAATATTTATCAAGTGACATGAAAGGATGCATCCTGGTAAGCATAAAACTTATTTAATTTGCAGTCCAGACACTTGAAGATGTCACACATGAAATGTTAAATATTGTCTGTCACACCCCTTTTTTTACGTACTCCAAAAGGAATTATATTTTAAGTTTGAAAGGGTTTACATTATTAAGTGACAAAAAATAAAAATTTATTCCGGAAAAGGATTATTTACATTTTTTATTCAGATTCGCCACTTGGCATAATCCGGTGTGCCAAGTCACCATTAAAAAATCCTTTCAAAACCATTTGACTCTTTAAACTGATTTGCGAACAGAGACTCCGGCTAAGGAATTCTGTTGACCGAGGGAAAGGTGTTAGGCACCCCTCAATCCCGTGGTTCAACCGCAGTCGCTTGGTAGAGTGTATCAACTATTCTGGCATTACGAAATGTACAAACCACACAAAAACACGCAAAATAATCAAACAATAAACAAAACAAAACAAAAACAATCCAAAAATATAAAGTCCAGTCCAATTATACAGTCCAAAAATAAATAATGCGGAAATATAAATCTATTCTACCCTAGACTAATCCTATACTACGCTCTACCGCTTCACCCGACGCCTCGAGCCTTCACCACGAACATCTTCCAAGTACAAGGTACTTCGGGGCATTCCCTGGTGAATAAATATATACAGATACTTCGGGGCATTCCCCGGCTAAATTAATACAATAGATGTCAATGTATAAATCAAAACCATTCCACAAATATTTCACCATTCAACAATCACAAATTCTAAATCTTGCCTACCCGACCTATCTTTGCCTAGACCAATCGGCGTATCACGATACTACCAAGTTCAATTAGCGCTCGTTTTAAGTTAAACACATGATGAAATCAACTAATCCAAATATTCAATTATGTCAAATTTTAATTCTCACCCCCAAGTCCATTTTTAACCACATGATTAGTGTATGCTTCGATTTTCCAATCACATCTCATAATCCGAAACCAACAATCAAACACAGCACAAACAACGAAGATTCAAACCCAACACACAACAAATAAATCATCTACACCCACAACATCAATAAAGAGTCAAGATAAAATAAAGATCGGTAGAAGAAATGGACCTCGATGAAAATGATCCTTGTCGATAATAAAGAAATCCGAAGACCAAAATACTCGACCGGAGAACCTCACAACGAGCAAACCCAATCAGTGTCTCAAAATTTCCAACCGAACAGATTTCAACAAAAGAACAGGACCTCAATAGAATTCATTTTTTGCCAATAAAGAAGTCTGAAACTGAAAACCTCGAACAAGGAACCTTAATTCGATCAAGAATACAACTCAATATTGAGGAATTGAAACCCGAAACTGAACTCAACGAATGAGTTAATATGAAATGAAGTCTAAATCCCCGAACCAACAACGAATACCAATGACCCCAAAATAAAATAAACTAGTCCTGTATATCGAAACTATCGCGAAACTAATTCGAAGTGGGAACTAAAAGAGAAATGAAAAAATTTCAAAACTTTTATAAGTAGATCGACCGGACGATGAACTCAAAGATAGATTCTGGGCAATATTCAACCAGAGTCCAAAACAGAGTCCGTATAATTTCGGCGTGACCTTGTCGGAATCAAACCAAGAATGAACAGAACGACGAATTCGGATAGGGACTGAGACGCCAGAGCTCCGGTGAGCTCAAGTAGCGTCCAAAAAGTGAAGAAAACGGGTCGGATCTGACGGCAAGTAGTGTTTCCGATGAGATTTTCACCGGATTTCACTGTTCCTTCATCCAATCTACCTCAAACTCCATCCATTATCTCATTTTTCTTTACTGCGTGCATGTGTGTGTGTGTTTTTTTGGTGAGCTGTGAGTGTATGTATGCGATTTGTGAGTGAATGGTGTATTTGCTGCGTGTGTATGCGGTGAAGGTGATGAGGGATCTTTGTGCTTGTGGGAGTTTCAGTGAAATCTGTCCATGGCAGTGTATTGTTGAGAGGTGCGTGTGTGTCGTGTAAATGGTGAGGGTTAGTGTCGATCGGAAGAAAAGAAGAAGATGAGTGTGTATTGTGTTTGTTATTGGAGTGGTTCGTTTTTTTGGAGAAGAAAGGAAATTTTTTTTTGAGATGTGCTCCGTCTCTCTCCCTGCATTCCAGTGAAGATAAAAAATATAGGGGATCGGGTGGGGTTACGTGGGTGGGTATTGGGGTAGGGTATGGGGGCATGGGGTAGTGATGTGTTGTCCAAAATTGATAGGAGGAGTGGTTAATTTTGTTACAAAAGAATAATTGGGGATTAGGTTTGTTAGTGGGTTTGTTATTTTTTTGTATTTTTATGGGATATAATCATACGGGTGAGGGCACGTGGTAAGACAGGGATAAAAATATGTAACTTGGGTCTTCGGGAGGGACAAAATTAGGTGTCTACATCATGCCCCCTTTGAATGTAAACACGAAGTGTTTTCAGGCAAAGAAGTAGACAGCGAGACCAAATTTTTGACCCGACCATTATTCAATGAAAGAAACAGAAGGGAGAAGGACAACCGGGTCTTGACTTAAGACATCCTTCCTACCCAAGTTATGAGAGAATCAAGTCATGGGTTTTTCAAAGGATTGGAAGAGGTGGACTATACCGAGTTGGAGAGTCGAGTGAGGTTCCATCGAGGTTCCGGTCCGCGGCTCTGTTATTACATCAAAAATGAAAATTACAAGTTGAAACATAAATGAAATTACAAAAATCCTATCTATACAGCTTCTGTTGGCTCTTGACTCGACTTTTATCACCCTATTCTTCAGGCGGGCTCCTGACTTGCAATTTCTTTCGACTTGTTGCTTAGCTTTCAATTACTTCGCTTTGTTGCATGACTTTTAATTTCTTCATCCTATTCTCCAGGCGGGCTCCTGACTCGCTATTTCATCCCTTTGTTGATTGACTTTTCATTTCTTCACTCTGTTCTCTAGGCGGGCTCCTGAAACCCAAAATTAAAACTAGAACGAAAATTATTCCCAAAAAGAATTATAATAAAGTAGTATTTCATTTTTGAAAGCGTTGTCCCATTTTCCAGGAGGGTCCGGAACAACAAGTAAAGTCCTATTTTTCAGGAGGGTCCTGAATTGAAAGTAAATTCCCGTTTTTCAGGAGGGTCTTGAACATAAAGTAAAATCCCATTTTTTAGGAGGGTCCTGAACATAAAGTAAAGTCCCATTTTTCAGGAGGGTCCTGAACATAAAGAAAAATCCCATTTTGCAGGAGGGTCCTGAACATAAAGTAAAATCTCATTTTTCAGGAGGGTCTTGAGCATAAAGTAAAATCTCATTTTTCAGGAGGGTCCTGAGCATAAAGTAAAATCCCATTTTTCAGGAGGGTCCTGAGCATAAAGTAAAATCTCATTTTTCAGGAGGGTCCTGAACAGAAAGTAAAATCCCATTTTTCAGGAGGGTCTTGAGCAGAAAGTAAAATTCCATTTTTCAGGAGGGTCCTGAGCATAAAGTAAAATCCCATTTTTCAGGAGGGTCCTGAGCATAAAGTAAAATCCCATTTTTCAGGAGGGTCCTGAAAAGAAAGAAAAATCCCATTTTTCAAGAGGGTCCTGAACAGAAAGTAAAATCCCATTTTTCAGGAGGGTCCTGAGCATAAAGTAAAATCCCATTTTTCAGGAGGGTCCTGAACATAAAGTAAAATCCCATTTTTCAGGAGGGTCCTGAGCATAAAGTAAAATTCTATTTTTCAGGAGGGTCCTGAGCATAAAGTAAAATCCCATTTTTCAGGCGGGTCCTGAACAGAAAGTAAAATCCCATTTTTCAGGAGGGTCCTGAGCATAAAGTAAAATCCTATTTTTCAGGAGAGTCCTGAACAGAAAGTAAAATCCCATTTTTCAGGAGGGTCCTGAACATAAAGTAAGATCCCATTTTTCAGGAGGGTCCTGAACATAAAGTAAAATCCTATTTTTCAGGAGGGTCCTGAGTAGAAAGTAAAATCCCATTTTTCAGGAGGGTCCTGAGCAGAAAGTAAAATCCCATTTTTCAGGAGGGTCCTGAGCATAAAGTAAAATCCAATTTTTCAGGAGGGTCCTGAACAGAAAGTAAAATCCCATTTTTCAGGAGGGTCCTCAGCATAAAGTAAAATCTCATTTTTCAGGAGTGTCCTGAACAGAAAGTAAAATCTCATTTTTCAGGAGGGTCCTGAACATAAAGTAAGATCCCATTTTTCAGGAGGGTCCTGAACATAAAGTAAAATCCTATTTTTCAGGAGGGTCCTGAACAGAAAGTAAAATCCCATTTTTCAGGAGGGTCCTGAACATAAAGTAAAATCCCATTTTTCAGGAGGGTCCTGCACTGAAGGTAAAATCTCACGGATGTACATTTCCAATGGTAGCTGAATTAAGTGAAGCGAATTTGCCCCTATTTCAACAAAGAAAATTTGTCAGTTAAAAACTTAGTGGTGGCTTGCAGCTTTTGGCTTCTCAGGTATCTGCCCCAGCACCCGTTCCTTTCATCTTTGTTCTAAATCGCTGACACTTGCCCTGTCTTACCGTATTATTGCCCTAGATCCAGATTGAGGAAAATGAGTTCTGACTCGAACAATGGGTTTCCATTTTACCATGCCTTTGAGGTGCACCCTTTTCCCAAATCTGAATGCTTTCACGAATCCAACAGCCTGTCGATTGATAGACTTCCTTTGTTTCGTGTTGAATTACGATCATATTTCTTTCATGTGCCGATCCTTAGCTTTTCCTCATATAATTGGAAAGACTGGTAGTAAATTTTGAAATCCTTTCTCGCTTGTTTTGACATAGACTTGACTTAAAATATAAAGAAACGATGGTGACTTTTATTTTGATAAATGACATAAAAAGACAAAAAGCTTGAATATGTAAATGAAACAAAAGGGCAATGTCCCATATTCAAAAAGAAAACTTATCTGAATACGACAACCAACTCCAATGAGTATGACATGCATTTTGGATTAAGCTGCCTGATCTTCCTATCCAAACTCCCCATTTGTTGTTGAGTTCGTGCCTTTGCCGCTGAGCCGATTCTTCAAACCCATTGGACTCATACATCACATTCGATTGACGACATCTTAAAAGACTTTTGCCAACAAATCTCTTTCTTTTCACTTTTCACTTTTCTCTTGAACTCGCCATCGTCTTACGGTGCTCGTAAGGGTTTTCACCAATAAGACTCTCTCATTTTTATTTCTCTCCACCCACCATCGCCTTATGGTGCCTGCGAGGGTTTTCACCAATAAGACTCTCTCATTTTTATTTCTCTCAACTCACCATCGCCTTATGATGCCCACGGGGGTTTTCACCAATAAGACTCTCTCATTTTTGTATTATTTTTTTTCTGATTTCTTATGCTGAGGGAGACAAGTGGTACCTCATAATGTATCATCATATCCATTGCATGCTTAGCCTTAACATTATCAAAAATTGATCTGAAGGACTTTCTTTGGTTGTAACTTGGCTTTTGGATGGGTTAGAAAAGGATGGCAAGGGGTTCAAACGACACTTGAAGTGGGGGGTGGGACTTACAACCTTTGGAATCGACTCAAACAACACATTAACTCATGCCCCAGTTCTGTTGACTGGGTGAATCTTAAATCTTTATTTGGTTGGACCGAGCCCGAAATAGGGCAGCCTACGTATCTCACTCCCGAGAGAGGAGAATCAGGTCGGACGTAGTTCCATCAGCTTGTTCTTTGTTTTGATTTGATTTTTTTCTTTTATTTTCGAACTCTTTCTTTTATTCTTATTTTCTTGACATTTATCTTTGACTCTATTTTGATTCCAAAAGAGAGATATGAAAGAAAAATAAAACAAAGCTCAAACGGGTAAACAAAGGATGACACAATGTTTGGATAGAGGAATAAAATGCCTTCATCATATCAATCTTCAAAAAATGCAAGTACTAAACATGCAATAAAATCAAGAAAGGATCAAATATCATACATAATATCTTTTGACCGCATCAGCATTGATAGCCATTTCTGCCATTTTGCCTTTAATATCTGTCAAATATAAGGCTCCATTGGGCAACACTTTCTTCACAACGAAAGGACCTTGCCAGTTAGGGGAGAACTTGCCTTTCGCTTCAACCTGGTGAGGAAGGGTACATCTTAATACCAACTGACCAACTTCAAAATTCCTGGGACGGACCTTTTTGTTATACGCTCGAGCCATCCTCCTCTGATACAACTGGCCATGACACACAGACGTTAGCCTTTTTTCCTCTATCAAACTCAAATGTTCCAGTCGGGTTTTTACCCATTCGTCATCATCAATCTCTGCTTCTACAATGACTCGAAGAGAGGGAATTACAACTTTCGCAGGAATGACTGTTTCTGTCCTATACACCAATAAATATGGAGTTGCCCCTGTTGAAGTGCGAATAGTGGTACGATACCCTAGCAATGCAAACGACAACTTTTTATGCCACTGTCTAGACCCTTGTACCATTTTTCGCAGTATCTTTTTTATATTCTTATTAGCGGCTTCTACAACACCATTGGCCTTTGGGCGATATGGAGTAGAATTTCGATGTGCAATCTTAAACTGTTGACATACTTCTTGCATCAAATGACTATTGAGATTGGCAGCATTGTCTGTAATGATCATCTTTGGAATTCCAAATCTACAAATGATATTGGCATGAACAAAGTCTACCACAGCCTTCTTTGTCACTGACTTGAAAGTTACCGCTTCTACCCACTTTGTGAAGTAGTCAATGGCTACCAAAATGAATCTATGTCCATTTGATGCCTTTGGCTCAATCGGTCCAATCACATCCATTTCCCAAGCCACGAACGGCCATGGAGCGGTCATTGCATGCAACTCAACAGGAGAAGAACGTATCAGATCGTCGTGCACCTGACATTGATGACACTTTCAAACAAATTGAATAAAATCCCTCTCCATAGTAAGCCAGTAATAACCTGCTCGAAGAATCTTCTTTGACAAGACATGACCGTTTATATGCGACCCGCATACTCCAGAGTGTATTTCAACCATGATTGCCGAGGCTTCTCTTGCATCTACACACCTCAAAAGTCCCAGATCTGGGGTTCTCTTATATAAGATTCCCCCACTTAAGAAAAATCCACTAGCCAAACGCCTAATAGTCCTCTTTTGATCGTTGGTGGCATATGCTGGGTATTCTCCTGACTGAATATACCGCTTGATATCCAAGAACCAGGGTTCTTTATCGAGCTCTTCTTCAACCGCATTACAGTAAGCATGCTGATCATGACTTTGTATATGCACTGGATCGATGTAGGCTTTATCAGGATGTTGGAGAATTGAAGACAGAGTGGCTAAAGCATCAGCAATTTCATTATGCATCCTTGGAATATGCCTAAATTTTACTAACACAAATCGTTGACATAGCTCCTGCAAACATTGTCGATACGGGATGAGCTTCAAATCTCGCGTCTCCCATTCGCCTCAAATTTGATGGACGAGCAAATCCGAATCTCCCAACACCAATAATTCTTGGACTCCCATATCAATAGTTAACGTCAAAGCAAGAATGCAGGCTTCATACTCTGCCATATTGTTAGTACAGTAGAATTGAAGTTGTGTTATTACCGGTAAATGTTGTCCCAATTCAGAGATAAGAATCGTACCTATTCCGACTCCTTCATATTGACAGCTCCATCGAAGAATAACTTCCAACCTGGATCAACATCTATAACGACTTCATCGACACACGACACTTCTTCGTCAGGAAAATATGTCTTTAATGGCTCGTACTCTTCATCGATGGGATTCTCAGCAAGATGATCTTCCAAGGCTTGGGATTTCATAGCGGTTCGAGTCACATATACAATGTCGAACTCGGTAAGCAATATTTGCCACTTTGCCAATCGACCTGTCGGCATAGGCTTCTGAAAGATATACTTCAAAGAATCTATGCGGGAGATGAGATAAGTAGTATATGTTGAGAGATAATGCTTCAACTTCTGTGCTACCCAAGTTAGGACACAACACGTCCTTTCAAGAAGAGTATACCTAGCTTCATATGTGGTGAACTTCTTGCTAAGATAATAAATAGCCTGCTCCTTTTTGCCTGTGACGTCATGTTGACCCAGGACACAACCGAAAGAACTGTCCATGACTGATAAATATAAGATCAAAAGCCTACCAGGCTCCGGGGGTACCAGCACGGGCGGATTTTATAAATATCTTTTGATTCGATCGAATGCTTCCTGACATTCTTCAGTCCATTTTACCGCAGTATTCTTTTTCAGCAACTGGAATATGGGCTCACAAGTGGTTGCGAGTTGAGCAATAAACCTGCTAATGTAGTTCATTCTACCAAGCAAACTCATCACCTCCGTTCTATTCTTGGGCGGGGCCAAATCCTGAATGACTTTGATTTTTGAGGGATCCAATTCAATTCCCCGATGGCTGACTACAAACCCCAACGGCTTTCCAGATGGAACTCTAAATACACATTTTGCTGGGTTTAGTTTGAGATTATACCTGCGAAGCCTTTCAAAGAACTTTCTTAAATCTTTTACATGGTCGGCCTGACTTTTTGACTTAATAATCACATCATCCACGTAGACCTCAATCTCCTTATGCATCATATCATGAAATACAGTGGTCATGACTCTCATGTATGTTGCTCCAGCATTCTTCAAACCGAACAGCATCACTCGATAACAATAAGTTCCCCATGGTGTGATAAAAGATGTCTTCTCCGCGTCTTCATCATCCATAATGATCTGGTGATATCCAGCATAGTAATCCACAAAAGAGGCAACCTCGTGTTTAGCATAGTTGTCTAACAAAATGTGGATGTTGGGCAGTGGAAAATTATCTTTCGGACTGGCTCTGTTCAAATCACGGTAATCAACATACACTCGAATTTTGCCATCTTTCTTTGGTACGGGAACAACATTGGATAACTACATGGGATAGCGAGCTACTCAAATTACTTTGGCTTCAAGTTGTTTCATGATTTCCTTTTTAATTTTAATACTTACATCAGTTTTAAACTTCCTCAACTTTTGTTTGACAGGAGGGAATGCGGGATCAGTTGGCAATTTGTGAGCCACTAATTCAGTGCTTAAACCAGGCATATCATCATAAGACCATGCAAAAACATCCTTATAATCAATTAATGCTTGAATCATTCTATCTTTTAGCTGTGGCAAAGCATGTACACTGATTTTAGTTTCCCTAACATCTTCTTGATCCCCTAGATTTATTGGCTCAGTCTCATTCAAATTAGGATTCGGTTTGTCTTCAAACTGTTCCAACTCTTTGCTTATTTCTTCTAGTGTTTTTTCTTCAACATATTCCCCATCCTGCTTCATTACATCTTGATTAGTTTGGATTTTAAGATCAGGCTAAAAATTTCGCGTGCATGTCATGTCATTGGAATCAGCATAAAGAGAACTGTGTAAGAAAAGAAAAATAAAATATATTAGACACGAAACAAAAGGGACATTGCATTTCATTAAATAAAAGATAGAAGGGTTTAAACACAGATGCCAACATAACATAAACAAACTAAAATCCAAATTACAACCCTGAAATAGCTCGGATAAACAGAAAGAAAAACAAAATAAACTACCAAAACTCCCTCTTGACGGGGAGAGGAGTGACTTCCCAATTATTGAGCCAGACAGTTAGACCTATGAATTGCACGTCTGCCATACTGGTACCTTCTCCTGCTTCGACCATATCAACTTCAATAAAAAGGTTCTGGAAGTCATCCACCAATTCAACTTCAAATTCCACATGCTTCGTGACACCGCTCTTAACAAATGATTCACTGAGTAGTGACATTGGGCGAGGGAGTGACCATGTTTCCTTTTTCCTTCCCTTGGCTTTCTTCAGATCTTCAGCTGTAGGCTCAAATCCCAGACCAAACGTGCCCACGTTCTCACTCGGACATATGCGATGAACTATACCGTGCAGAGACGTTCCCAAACCCTTTCTTGGATCAAATCCGTATTTCCAAAGTTCACTCACCATCATGATAGAAGCAGAAGACAATTGTGGTCACGGTATAGCCTGCCATTCAAGGATACGATTCACTGGCACTGTATTAAAAATTTGATAGACGAATGTCTCATCTACGTTATTTTCTTCAATAAGAGACAAGGGAGAATCTTCGTAAGCTGACAAATCTCCTTCACCGTGAATAACTACTTCTTGCCTGTCATGCTCAAACTTAATCATTTGGTGCAGTGTAGATGCAACCGCCTTGTCCTTGTGGATCCACGGCCTTCCCAACAATAGATTGTAAGAGGATTCTACATTCAATACTTGAAACTCTATGGCGAACTCAACAGGCCCTATGGTCAACATTAGTTCTATTTAGCCAATGGGATTTGATTTTGCACCATCGAAAGCCCTAACACATACATTGTTGGGCCTGATCCTGTAAGCACCAATATTCAACTTTTGCAAAGTAGAAATAGGGCAAATATTTGCACCTGAACCTCCATCAATCATAATATGAGTGACGTAGAAATCTTCACACTTCACTGTAATGTAAAGGCCCCGGTTATGCCCTGTACCTTCAACAGGCAATTCATCATCAGAAAAGCTGATCCGATTGACCTCAAAGATTTTTCCAACCATTTTCTCAAGCTGGTTGATTGTAATCTCCCTTGGAACATATGCTTCATTTAATACCTTTAGTAAAACATCACGATGCTCCTTGGAGTGCAACAGCAAAGATAAAAGGGAAATTTGAGCAGGTTTTTTTTCCAGCTGGTCTAATATTGAATACTCTGGCAACTTCATCTTTTTCAAAAATTCTTTGGCTTCCTCTTCGGTGATAGGCTTTTTGATAGATGACGGTCCACTCGCCATTGGCTTGGACTTTCTTAAGCTTTCAGGCACGAAGCATCTTCCTGACCTAGTCAAACCCCCTACCTCATCTACATCTTCCGTAACTTCTTTCCTGTGATAGGTCATCACAGTCCGCCCATAATTCCAGGGAACTCTTTTCGTATCAACTATTGGAGGTTGGGTCACCGGTTTATGGACAATAGGCGCTGCCAGTGCTCCTTTCACCCTCAAGATGGGCTGACTCAGAGCTCTTACCACTATCAACTTAGGTTTATCCTGAATTAAATCCACATACCTTCTAGCGTCTTGTACTGTGATCAGGGGTTTCTTTATGCTTTCCTGGGCTTTATCTTCTCTCATTCCCTCCTGGCTCAATGACATTGCTTTCAAAGACTCAGCTACATTCACCGATTTCTCCTCAATGGTCTGTATCTTGACAATAGGCTTATAACACCTTGAAGACTCTTTCCCCTCATATATCAATTCTAACATATTGGCTTCAGCATGGGTTTGCAGCGGATTCTGGTTAATGTTTGGACCCTCCGAGGCCTGGACCAGCATTTGATTTGTGTCAATCAAATCTTGGACAGCTCTCTTCAAATGCCAGCATTTCTCGATATCATGGCCTGGCATGTCAGAACAGTACGCACACCTTAAATAATAATCGAGATTCCTCGGCGGTGGATTTGAAAGCCTTTCTTAAATTGGGTTTAAAACCTTCAACTTTCTCAACCTATCAAATAAACTAGCATATGACTCCCCCAGAGGTGTGAATTGATTTTTGACCGCCTTCTCTTTCTGATACTCGGGCCTAGGCTGAAAACTGGGTCTGGAGGGGTTTTGGTAATTTGGTGAAGCGAATGGGTGATTTTGTAGAGCTTGCGCGCGCCACTGCGGGTAAGAAGGGGTTTGGGCATATGGCTGCGCACTATATACTGGGTACGGAGGTGGTGGAATGGAATATAAAGGGTTTTGTGGAGGGTAGTAATGGTGGGGAGGAATATATGGAGCTTGGGCGTAGACTTGGGCTTGGGATTGGGGATAGGGGTGAGGTGGTCTTTTAGGATAGGAATGGGTTCCAGCTACGACAGTCTCTACGTCCTCTTTTTTTTTTACCTCTGAATACGCCAAATCCACCTTGAATCGCTTGTGTGGTGGCTTTCAATGCGGCAAAACTCACTATTCGTCCGGTCTTGATTCCGTTCTCTATCATCTCCCCCATTTTGAGGACTTCAATAAAAGACTTTCCCATTGCTGGGAGTAAATGTTGAAAATAAGTCTCATCCTGTGTCTGAATGAAAACCTCTACCAACTTACTTTCTTTCATCGGAGGCTTTACCCTGGCGGCCTGTTCACGCCACCTTATCACGTATTTCCTAAAACCTTCAGTGCTTTTTTTCTTCATGTTGACCAAGGATTTTTCGTCCGGAATCAGGTCGATGTTATACTGAAAATGTTGAACAAATTCAGAAGCTAAATCATCCCAGCTTTTCCACTTGTCAATATCATGATCGATAAACCATTCTGAAGCCAGATCAGAAAGACTCTCGCCGAAGAAGGTCATGAACAGCTCCTCCCTTTCTCCTGCAGCCCTTAACTGGTTGCAATAACGCCTCAAGTGTGCCACGGGATCACTATATCCTACATATTTCTCGAACTTGGCATCTTAAAACCGAGGGAAAGGTTGATGTCTGGGAACATGCAAAGATCTTTATAAGAAACACTCCTATAATCTCCGATTCCTTGAAAATTTCTCATAGCCTGTTCTAAACTTTTCAATTTCCGAGCTATGACATCCTGTTCCTTTGTTGCGACAGGTTTCTCCGTATCAAATGGAAATGCAGGCGGCTGAGTGTACCCATACGGTTCATTCATTTGCAAAGTAGGCTCCGGGGCATAATACTAACTATCTGGAACCTTCAGTACTGGCTCACTGGCAGACCTAGGAAGCCTCATTGTGAGACGTACAGCATATATGGGAGTTTCTTATGATGGCGGAGCCACGAATACCGGTGTGATCGGTGGCGCTGGCTGAGCAGCTGGTCTTGATTGGGGAGCTGCCAAGGGCACACTAGAATTACCAGGATAATAATGTAGCGGAGTGAATCCTGGAGCATGCTCAGGTGACTCAGTAGGAGCAGAGAATTGCGCCTAAGAGAGCGATGGACAATTAGAGATATTCCCAAGACCTTCAGGGAGCGGAGAAGGCGGCATTCCGCTGGCCCATGCCCGGTGCAAATCTATCAATTGTTGCCTGAGTCTTACTACCTCATCATTGTGTTCTGAACTTTCTTCCCTGTGATCCTGATCCGGGTCAATGAGCGAATTTTCAATTTCTCTGGTAGCCATGGCGAGCTTTGCTTTGGATCTTGTGAAGTATGGGTGACTAGCCAGAGTGCTGCAAACCTTCCACTGTTATCTGAAAGAACATGCTCATCAAAGACGACATCCATTAGGATTAGGGTACACAACAAGCATGGGAATCGCATTGGTAAAATTGTCCTAAATTCATGTTCATTTCTACCAGCTTTTGAGGGTAGCGAGGTCATTTCAACATCATCTCGATTTTATCTACACTCTTTTTTTTCGTATCCATCTCTGTTCTTTCCACTTCTCTCATTATCTACCTTTATTTTATCATTCTTTATGGCTTTTATTTTTCTTTAAAAAAGGAAAAAATAATAAAAAACAACGAAACAAAATAATTAGATCGAACCCAAAAGTAGGTTGCCTACGTATCATGTCGTACATGAATCAGATCTTGCGTAGTTCGGGCAACTTATGCATAAACATCACACGATTGAAGTTTTTTTTTTTCACGAAAAACGAAAACAAGTAAACAAAAGAAAGACGTAACATCCTAACATTTCGATGACAGATAGCAGAACATACAATGAATTTAGGACCACTTTAAAACTAAACAACAAATACGAAACAACATTCTAAACCCCTAACGACATGCGTGCAATAAAGACCTGAATATCAAAAACAACTTGACTCCGACTTAACACAGACACCAACCTACAACGACAGAAAGACTCCAAACTGAATAAAGATAAGAAATGCTCTTTCAGACTGGTGCTCTGCGTGATGGCCCTGGCTGAGATGGACCTGCCTGTGAAGTTCTCTTTCTCCCATTCAAACTTTGTAGCATATCCTGTAAAGACACCCTGATATTAGGGAAGAAGCTTCGGGCCCGTATTCCTGCCTCATGAGGAGTGCACTTGGAAAGATTATTCTGACACCTTTCTACAGTCTTGAACAAATCTGCTAACTGAACTCTCAGTGTCTCCACTTTGGACCCCGTACTTTCATCCTGATAGTCGTTAACTATACATTCTTCCTGTATTCTCCCTCTAAGCTGCGCTGGTAAGGGTTGAATGATACCCCGAGGGACAGATTGAAACCAGATCCCATATCCCTGAGTGTACCCCGGATTATCCAAACTTTCTTTGAGAGTGTCCACACCTAGCTTTGTTGCATGCTTCCAGAACTGCTCGTATTTTCTTTAACCCAAGGCTTGGTCCTTGAAGTACTCTACATCTTTTAAAAGATCCACTACTGGTGGCACGTCCTGCAGCCTACCCAACTGGCGCATTACCCTAGAAGGACTGTATGGTCTAGTGCAATTAAGCCCTAACATAACTAGAAGGAGCTGCATTTGACAACCAAACAAGATTATCTTTGGTCGAAGCCACAGACAAGTCCACAAAATGTTATCCCCGATTCTTGACTCAAGAAATTCAATCCAAGCGTCGACTCCCACGGGTAGCGAGAATTTATCCAAACGCAACCTGAGGTTCATAGCTTTCACTCGATTGGGTATACAACGATCTACCACGTCTGGTCTAACTAACGAAGGCACATGCAAATGATCCATCATCCATAACTGCAATATCAGGTTACTGCCCTAAAAAAATCTCATCCCCCTCTTCACTTCGGTTAAAGCCTTATATATTTCTATTAAGATCATGGGTATGAGAGTGAACCTGCCCTTTTGATTAATGCCCTTGCCGTTTTGATCCTTATGAAATAGAGCCATCACCACAGATTGCAGACGGGTATTCATACGTCTTTCTTCTAGTGGAAACACTAAAATGCCTAACAAAGCGAGGGTGAAGACTTCAAGACGCTTTCTCTCCCACTTCTCCTTAGTCATATGAAATTCATCCCAAAAACAATTAAAACCTTCTGAGGGCCCGAATCTAGCAAGCAAAAAGTCTAAGGAAACCCACGAATCACTTAAACAACCCAATCGTACACTTTTAATTTTTAACCCACAAGACTGCAAAAATCTCACACTAGTATGATTTCGTGCTCGGATCATATCCTTCTCGATATAGGGCGAATGCAACAAACCGGATATTTATGCCAAAGTAGGAGTCATTTCACATTCCCCAAACCTGAACACCAAACTACTTGGATCCCAAAAGGTCAACAAAGCCTCTATTAAATTTGGACGAGGGGTAACATGCAGAAGTTCTGTAAGATCACCTAATATTTTAATCAGTTTCTGCTGATCAACATAGTTAAACATTTCCTGCCACTTGATTAACTTTTTGGGCACCTTGACAACCATCAGAACTCTAGACTTGGTGGACAAATCCATCCTGTAATAACACATAAGACGTTATCTCAAAATTCGACAGGAGTAGAAGATTCCCAACCCTTGGGATTTTTTACGCAAACATGTCGATGGGACAGACCACATTCATGACTCCAATTTTCCGAACAGAAGTACTGAGTGAAATCAGTCTACTTGGAAAACAACTCTAGATTATGGGGCGAGAGACCTAGGCTAATACTAAGACAAAGGCCAACACAAAGAATACAGGACCCACCGAGGGTTGCCTACGTATCCCAACCCAAGGGAAAGGAATCAGGTATGCGTAGTTCATCCAGATTGGATAATTAACGATAAATTGACCCTAACTTAAAAGACACTACCAAAAACAAACAGAAAAAAAACTTTTGGATTTTCAGCTAGACACTTTAACTAAAACTGACACCACCAATTATGAAGAAAAAATCTTTTTGGTATTTTTGTTTTTGACAAATAAGTAGAAAAGGCAAACAAAACTTTTTTTTTCTTTTGTTTTTTTTTCTCTTTGAATTTACGGTACTTTGTAAAACGTAAAAAAAATATATTCTTTTTTGAGTTTTTGGATCGTGAAGAACAAAAGCCATAAAGAATTCTAAAATAAACTACGACATTCCTTTTGATTCATTCTTTTCGACTCACTTTTTCTATATTTTTATTTTTTTTATATCAGTCCGTCAAATGACCACGTTACCCTCAAATATTCAATAGTTAGCACGTAGGGATGCTTTAGAGGTGAGTCTCCTACAAAGGGCCATGTGGGTCCCGCTAGGTTTCCGCATGATGTACATAAGCATGACCTAAAGGCTGACCTACGTTGTGGTTCACTAACAAGGCTGTTCGGGGGAGCGTATGGTCGATAGTGGCTGCTTTGCTTTCCACCTACTCCATAACACCGACGGCTCCCTCCCTAAAATAAGAGTGACTCAACTAGAGGTTGTGTACAACACGTGTACTACGAACTTGTTGCAGAAAGAAGGCCGGGGGGATGGACTCACGATGACAGATATAAAGCGGTAACACATAGGATAATACTATAAACAAAGAGCACGAAAACGCACAAAAGTGAAAACAATAACAAAACAATAATCACAAACAATGCTTATACACTCGTAATGCCAAACAAAGCTGATACGACTCAAAAATAAGCTCGAATTCTGAAATGTCCCCAGCAGAGTCGCCAGAGCTGTCACACCCCCTTTTTTACGTACTACAAAAGGAATTATATTTTAAGTTCGAAAGGGTTTACATTATTAAGTGACAAAAAATAAAAAATTATTTCGAAAAAGGATTATTTACATTTTTTATTCAGAGTCGCCACTTGGCATAATCCGGTGTGCCAAGTCACCATTAGAAAATCCTTTTCAAAACCATTCGACTCTTTAAACTGGTTTGCGAATAGAGACTCCGGCTAAGGAATTCTGTTGACCGAAGGGAAGGTGTTAGGCACCCCTCGATCCCGTGGTTCAACCGCGGTCGCTTGGTAGAGTGTATCAACTATTCTGGCATTACGAAATGTACAAACCACACAAAAACACGCAAAATAATCAAACAATAAACAAAACAAAACAAAAACAATCCAAAAATGTAAAGTCCAGTCCAATTATACAGTCCAAAAATAAATAATGCGGAAATATAAATCTATTCTACCCTAGACTAATCCTATACTACGCTCTACCGCTTCACCCGACTCCTCGAGCCTTCACCACGAACATCTTCCAAGTACAAGGTACTTTGGGGCATTCCCTGGTGAATAAATATATACAGATACTTCGAGGCATTCCCCGGCTAAATTAATACAATAGATGTCAATGTATAAATCAAAACTATTCCACAAACATTTCACCATTCAACAATCACAAATCCTAAATCTTGCCTACCCGACCTACCTTTGCCTAGACCAATCGGCGTATCACGATACTACCAAGTTTAATTAGCACTCGTTTTAAGTTAAACACACGATGAAATCAACTAATCCAAATATCCAATTATGTCAAATTTTAATTCTCACCCCCAAGTCCATTTTTAACCACATGATTAGTGTATGCTTCGATTTTCCAATCACATCTCATAATCCGAAACCAACAATCAAACACAGCACAAACAACGAAGATTCGAACCCAACACACAACAAATAAATCATCCACACCCACAACATCAATAAAGAGTCAAGATAAAATAAAGATCGGTAGAAGAAATGGACCTCGATGAAAATGATCCTTGTCGATAGTAAAGAAATCCGAAGACCAAAATACTCGACCGGAGAACCTCACAACGAGCAAACCCAATCAGTGTCTCAAAATTTCCAACCGAACAAATTTCAACCAAAGAACAAGACCTCAATAGAATTCATTTTTTGCCAATAAAGAAGTCCGAAACTGAAAACCTCGAACAAGGAACCTTAACCCAATCAAGAATACAACTCAATATTGAGGAATTGAAACCCGAAACTAAACTCAACGAACGAGTAAAGATGAACTGAAGTCTAAATCCCCAAACCAACAATGAATACCAATGACCCCAAAATAAAATAAACCAGTCCTGTATATCGAAACTATCGTGAAACTGATTCGAAACGGGAACCAAAAGAGAAATGAAGAAATTTCAAAACTTTTATAAGTAGATCGACCGAACGATGAACTCAAAGATAGATTCTGGGCAAGATTCAACCAGAGTCCGAAACAGAGTCCGTATAATTCTGGCGTGACCTTGTCGGAATCAAACCAAGAATGAACAGAACGATGAATTCGGACAGGGACTGAGACGCCAGAGCTCCGGTGAGATCAAGTAGCATCCAGAAAGTGAAGAAAACGGGTCGGATCTGACGGCAAGTAGTGTTTCCGACGAGATTTTCACCGGATTTCACTGTTCCTTCATCTAATCTACCTCAAACTCCATCCATTATCTCATTTTTCTTTACTACGTGCATGTGTGTGTGTGTTTTTTGGTGAGATGTGAGTGTATGTATGCGATTTGTGAGTGAATGGTGTATTTGTTGCGTGTGTATGCGGTGAAGGAGATGAGGGATCTTTGTGCTTGTGGGAGTTTCAGTGAAATCTGTCCATGACGGTGTATTGTTGAGAGGTGTGTGTGTGTCGTGTAAATGGTGAGGGTGAGTGTCGATCGGAAGAAAAGAAGAAGATGAGTGTGTATTGTGTTTGTTATTGGAGTGGTTCATTTTTTTGGAGAAGAAAGGAAAAAAAAATTTGAGATGTGCTCCGTCTCTCCCCCTGCATTCCAGTGAAGATAAAAAATATAGGGGATCGGGTGGGGTTACGTGGGTGGGTATTAGGGTAGGGTAGGTGGGGTAGGGTATGAGGGCATGGGGTAGTGATGTGTTGTCCAAAATTGATAGGAGGAGTGGTTAATTTTGTTACAAAAGAATAATTAGGGATTAGGTTTGTTAGTGGGTTTGTTATTTTTTTTGTATTTTTATGGGATATAATCATACGGGTGAGGGCACGTGGTAAGACAGGGATAAAAATGTGTAACTTGGGTCTTCGGGAGGGACAAAATTAGGTGTCTACATTGTCACTTGACAAAATTTATATGAAAACTTCTTTAAGGATTCAAAATATAGAAGTTTCTGGGAAACTTATTGATAATCCTTATATTGTATAAGATTATAGCTTGAAAATTATTGAAACTCTTGGAGAGTTTTCAAAGCAATAGATTATTTGCTGACATGAGAAATATACCGAATTAGATTGGTTATGAAGTACCATATCTTAGTGCGAGTGGTGCACTCGTGTATCTTGCAAATACTACAAGGCCTGATATAGCCTTTTCAGTCAATTTGTTAGCAAGGTATATTTCTGCACCTACTAGGAGACATAAGAATGAGATCAAACACATGAGCTTGTTTTATTTTGAAGATCAGATTGCAGTCTCGATCTTATTGATTATGCTGATGTTAGGTATTTAATTAATCAGCATAAAATTCGGTCTCAAATAGGTTATGTGTTCACATGTGGTGGTACTGTCATATCTTAAAAATATACAAAGCAGTCTATCGTAGCCACTTCATCAAATCATGATTAGATAATAGTTATTCATGAAGCTAGCCGAGAATGTGTATGGTTGAGGTCCATGATACATGTCATTCGAGAAAAATATGGTTTGAAATGTGGCAATGTACTCACAGTTTTATACATAGATAATGCAACATGCATAGCACATCTTAATGGAGGATTCATCAAAGGAGATAGAACGAAGCATACTTCATCAAAACTTTTCTATACATATGAGCTACAAAAGAAATGGTGATATTAACATGCAACAGATTCATTCAAGTGATAATATGGCTGATTTATTCACCAAGTTTCTTCCAACTACAACTTTCAGAAAAATAGTGCACAAGATCGAGATGCAAAGGTTCAAGGATGTTCTCATCAGGGGGAGTTAATACACGTTGTACTCTTTTTTTCTTACGAGATTTTGTCCCAATGGATTTTCCTTGTAAGGTTTTTAATGAGGCAGCCTATATGCGTATTGTTAGAGATGTGTACTCTTTTTCCTTCACTAGATTTTTTTTCCACTGTGTTTTTTCTAGTAAGGTTTTAACGAGACACATTATCTATTAATTAGATATTCAAGGGGGAGTGTTATAAATATATCATATATAGTGAATGTCTACTTTACCATATATAGTGAATACCTACTTTACCATATATTGTGTATGCCTATTTATGGAAAAGTTACAAACCCCAATATTAGTTTTCCCCTATAAATAAAAGATTTTCCTTCATTGTAATTCATTCCTCAAGAGAAATAAGAATTACTCTCTCTATTCTCTCTTTACTTTTGTTCTTTATTCTTTATTATTTTATAACAAAATTGAAGTTTCGTAATTCAAATCGAATTGTAGGATGGTCACTCCTATTTTCGAGGGATAATGGACCTGTAGAAAAAGGAAGGGCTCGTTCGTTGTGTATGATCCAATGATCATTCATCTTTGCATATATAACGTGTTAGAAGGAAAATTCTTGAAGAAGGGAAAATATATAATTGAAAGATTTTATTTTTTCAGCTTTCTTTATTTTACATTTTTCTTTTGGTTGTTGTCAAACAACATATATAAAAGAGAATTACAAAAGCATGTCGAAAAGATTAGAAAGTGAAAAATATATCACTTCCTTAAGTTTGTAGGTCATGTTCCTTGGCGATATTTCTGCATTCTCTTTTCACACTTTCTTCGGTCGCACCAAGTTTCATGCCTTTCTCATAGCAATCTTTATACGCAACTTCATCATCGGCCACAACGACGTTTGAAGCAGCAAATATTGTCACCATCGCGATAAATAACACAGCAATGACCTTGTTTGATGCCATTTTTTTGACTTTTTTTTGTGCGACACAATTTATTAAGTGAGTATATTATTGTTTGAATGAAATATAATGTATCAATGTAGTTGAATGTTCATTAAGATTTATAGACTTGTGGAATCATTGTAGCTTTTGAGGCTTAAATTAGTTTTAGGTGCATTTGTGGATAGGAGACAATTATGCTTTTGAGTAAGGGAAAATTCATAGGTTGTCCTTGATTGCTGGTATAAGTCAAGAGACTCAAGACAGTGTGTAATAGCTGAATCTAATTACACCGTTCATTCTTTTTATATTTTCCTTATGAATAAATTTTAAACCAAATCAATATATTGAAATAATTTTTCACATTATTTGTAGTACTGGATATGATATCTCTATATATTATAAAGCAGAGGACGAAACTCCACAATTAGTTAAGTGGCAAGCTATTGAGAAGCCACTTAACAGTTTTTACTTTTTAGGATAATATTTAATAGTATTGTAATAAAAATTTTGAATTAAAAGATTAGAAATATTTAAATTTTAAAATACATTATCCTTTATAAAACTATTTTTTCATCTATATATATAATCTATATCTATATCATAATCTATATATATAATCTATATCTACATCTATAATCTATAATCTATAATCTATAATCTATAATATATAATATATTAAAAGTGTGAAGACCCTTAGAAAAGATTTGAACTTCTTGCCCTTTATTAAAAAAATTTCTAATAGATAAAACTGTCATTTACTATTTTCTTAAATTATTATTTAATTATTTTCTAATATTAAACAGACTCCTAAAATATATAAAAAGGAAAATTAATAAAAAAAAAATTGCTCAATTAGAAAAACTCCTAAAATAGAAATTTAGAAAGAAAAAAAACTCTATTAGAATAGAAAAATGTTATTTTTGGAAAATAACAAACTACAATTTAATATTTAAAGAGAAAATGTTTTGTTTCCACCCTGAACTATACACGAAATTGTTGAGATACGCCCGAACTTTAGGAGGGTCCTATTACCTCTGGACTAATTAAAATCGTATTTTTGGCAACCTTAGTGCCTACGTGGCACACACGTGGCACATCAGTGAAACAACACACTGAAGGTCCGCGTAGACACACTTATGTGCCACATAGGCACTAAAGTTGCCAAAAATACGATTTTAATTAGTCCAGAGGTAATAGGACCCTCTTAAAGTTCGGATGTGTCTTAACAATTTCATGTATAGTTTAGAATGAAAACAGTGTATTTTCTCATTTTTAAATCTAACTAAAAACTACTTAGGTTAGAAGACACGTCTATAAAAGAAATTTTATGCGTATCAAGTTTTCTAAAGGTCCAATGCATATCAAGTTTTTGTTCTGCACAGTGAAGACCCTGGGTTTGTTTATGTAAAATTGTTTCAGTTCTAGGTCGAGTAAACATGATTTTAAAATTCTGTGTTGGTTGGGACATTAGGCACCTGATTCAAGCAAGGGATTTATTGTTCAAACATCTCTTAGCGTATTCCTCTACCTAACGAATTGGGACATGAATGACATCTTTGATTTCTTATTATTGTCGTGATATTTTACAGTTGCACATCAGGTGCACATAATTTTATTATTTGATCCCTATTATTATATTATATTATATTGTATTATATTATACTATATTATATTATATTATATTATATTATATTATATTATATTATATTATATTATATTATATTATATTATATTATATTATATTATATTATATTGGTTGCACATATAGCACTTGATTTTTGCTAAATCTTTTTTGGATCTATTTTTCGTAAATTTAGTAGACTTACGATAGGATTTTCTTGTTTCACGTTCTTCTTTGGTTCTATGCCTAGAACGTTTCTTTCTATAAGATTTATCAGACTTAGAATATCTTTGGGTTTTTCTTGCTACTGGTTTATCCATACCGAATTGTTCACAAAAATCTCCTAATTGGAATTTTTCTCTGATTTTGTCAAGCTTAATCTGTCTGGCTAATTTTAGCTCGTTACAAAGGGCTAAACCCTCTTGAGTACAGGCTACAATAAGCTTACCATAAGTTTTTTCTGAATACTGGACCTCGCCATAAGATCCTCTAAGTGTTTTTCTAACTCTTTCAGCAAATAAAGGGGGAAAACCATCAATGAATTTTTCTTTCCAATGGTCATACTTACTTTCGGGTAAATCCATAACCCTACTAAGAAAGGTGTCTTTATACCATCTAAATTCTCCTAAATGTTTGCATTTTAAACCATTAAGAAGAGTTTTAATGTTTTCATACTGATTGGTAAATCTACCTCTAAAATGTTCAATAATTGTAAGCATAAGGGTATAGACAGCATCTGGTCGTCCTGCCCGAAGCGGTCGACCTAAATTGTCTTTTCCAGATTTATCATTAGTGGCATTAAAAATAGCCTCGCGTTTATCATCATCTAGGAAATTATCCCACCAGCCTCGAAGTTGGTCAGTAAAGCCCGCAACAATCATTTTACAAATTGTTAGGTCAGTACGATTGGCCCGATTCTCTGATGCAGTAGTTGTGGCACTAGTAGAGTACATGGACATACGGTGGATAAGAATAGAGATTTGTCGATCAGATAATCCATCAATATTCCATTCATAAATAGCTTCTCCATTATAAGAAGTATTTGTTTGATTCCAATCCCTTTCCTCTATCAGAATATCTTGAGGAGTTGGACGTGGATAAAACGCAGTAGACATACGGGGAATGTCAGCATATTTCTTTCCTGGTTGTTTTTTTATCATACGTTTGATATTAATTAGCTCAGAAGAGATGGTACCACCTACGTTTTGAGTAGTTTCTATATTATCAACAAAATTAGACTCGAGTTTTTGCACAAAATCATCAGAAACATTAAGAGGTTGTATGTTTAAACGAGAGAATTTTTTATCTAAATTTTTTTCTAATTGATCTAATTGAGAAATTTTTTCAAATCCTTCTATTTCGGGAAGTCTTTGGATACAGGGTTTAGATAAGATATATCCTTCTTCTTCTTTGGTTTCGAAAGTAGAAGGAATGTTAGAGGAATTCATCTGCGTACTAAGTTTTTTAACTAACTCAATTAATTCGTCAAGTTTTTTATCAAGAGATGAAATATGTTCTCCCAAAACTTTAACATAAAAACTTAAATAATTATTTTGAGCGATAAGGTTATTTATTTCAGAAACAGTGATTTTTCCAACATCCTCATCAACAAATTTTTGATTAGCAGAAAAAGTCATTCCAGTATTATTAGGTAATATAAAGGAAGACTGAGGAGGATACGTGGCTTGCGTAACTGTACCATCAGAATTTTGATAAGATCTTTCAATAATTTTATATAGGACGACAAATATGCAGACATAAATCATGGCACAAAAAAGATAATTCTATTATGTAAGACACATATTTCATAGAATTCTTCAGAAATATTTCGTAATTCATCAGGACTATAAGTTTTAAAAAACCATGTCCTAAAGGTGCTCCATTTTTTACCAAAAAATTCCTTTTGAATATATTTTCTTGCCTGAGAACCAGGGCTAAAATCAATAAGTTGTGTCATCATAATTAAACAGAATTAATATCAAAATCCATCTCAGATGGGGTAGGATTTTCATAATCTTGAACAATATTTGTTTTAGGATTGCTTTTAATTTTTTCTACATTTCTAGGTGAATCTGCAGAATTTAAAGTATGTAAAGATGCAGCACGATTTCGAGCTGGACCATAGATTGGTTCAACCAGAGAAATATGATGCATCGCAGGCAGCATTTTAGGCATGGAAAAAGAATTTCTTGGCAAAGAATTTCTATATGTAGAAGTATCTTCATCAAATTGAAGACAGATTTTTCCATCACTACTCTGAGTTACATGAGTTAACTCTGAGTTTGTCACTTCTTCCGCAAACTGTGTCGGAGAAATAATTGAATTTAGAATCTAATTTTTTGGAAAATTAATCTCATCCCATCGAATAGGTCTCTTGGTAGTAAGTTTAGCTTTTGTAAAATTAGTTTCAATTAACATAGTATAATCTGAAGCATTATCGATTAATTTACAACGAGGATTTAAAGTTGACAACAAACGATAATAAATACGATAAGATAAACTTATAAGCTCAGATCCAGGCGCACAATTATAGCCATGAGTTTTTACATTTAAAGTTAAAGCATTAGTGATATTAACGTCAGTCAAAGATAAAGTAAAATTAGGCTGAGTATTAAAATAGACAGGGTCATAAGCAACAGTAGATTCTATAGATCCCATAAGGGATTGTCTAAAATTTAAATTTCTAGCATCACGAAGTGCAGCTAAAAAGGTTTCAGGAAGACCTTTCAAAGTTAAAGGTTTAAATGCGACTTGCACTAAGCCAATATGTAAGTAATTATATTGTTTGTTAAATATATCAATATCATCTTGTTTGAGCAATTGAAGAGTTTTTTCATCAGCATTCAGAGCAATAGATTGCTCTGTAGTTTTTATAATCTGTTTGTGTTTAATTTTATCAAATAAACCATATTCATAAATAATGCTTAAATCTACTTTGGAAATTGTCCATTTATTTAATAAATCCATATTCTGAGGTAAATCTATTTCTTCGAGTTTAGTACTCTTAGTACTAACTTCGCCCATATCCATGATTATAAAAGCCTTATATCTATGCTGAAAATTTCACCACACTTAACATAATTACTATGAAAGTTCCTAGGCTCTGATACCATTGACAGGATCTCACTAGGCCGGGGTATGCCGCTCACCCTGCCAGACCATGTAACAATATCGGATTACGCTAAAGTCGGAAAATCAAACTAAAGCACCAACCGAAATATAAAAGAATTTCAAATAGTTTAATGACTGTATGGAATCTTTTATCCAAACAAGGGGCCTGTCAGAGATTTAATAACCTTATGTTAAGCTCATGTGTCTAGAAGTTTTAATTGTGTAGAAGTTGCCCTTTTCTTATCAGTATAACGGGCTAAAAAGGCACAACTTACTAGACGTAGTCACAGAGACAAAGCTAACATAAGTGTATTAAACTCGACTGTACTACCATTTCGGAACCAAGTCAAGAAACTATAGAAAAATTTCTTTATGTTTTGATAGAGTCTGGATCTTTCATTGTTAACATGTTAGCGAAGTTAGACCTTCAACATAGATATAAGAAGTCCTTTAGCCGGACATAGTCCCGGCTGGACGAGGATAGAAGTTGTATTAAATGCACACAAATAAGAAAGTAATATGTACCTTAATAGCCGGAAGCAAGGCCGGAATAGTAGTAAACCGTGTATTCTTATTTATTCTTCAAAATATATTACAAAGAGAGATGTAGAGAGAGAGGAGAGCGTATAGAGAGAGAAACAAAAGAAGAGAACTCAAAGACTTCTGCCTCTCTAACAAAAATGAGGCGTTTATAAATAATAAGAAGGAGAATCTTGCACAGTAGTAGATGGGTCCTTGTGCACAGTGATTTTACTGTTACATAAGTCTTTATCAAGCATAAAAAGTAAAGGGGCCAGATGTCGAGGTTCAATGGTCATATCTTGTCTTTGCCTTTTCATTTCTTGATGAATGCTTCAGCGTTTTCAATAATTTCATCATTTTCTATCAGAATTTCTGGAGGTTGAGAATCTGTAATATCTTCAGTGTTTGCTTCGGTACTGTTTATTGATATATCTGAATTTTGCTCTACAGTTTGAAGTAATTTATCTCTTACTTCTGATAAATATTGTTCTATCATTTGCATTTTATTTTCATCATGTGCAGATATTCTTCTAGAAACATAGTTAAGACTTTTTTCTTCAACTAAAATTGATTTCTTGGGAGTTTTTTCATATTCGACAATTTTCTTGACTATCTCCTCCCGTTGATCATGACCATAGGTGAGTTTAGTATCTGGATCTTTTCGAAGCAATTTATCCCAGAAATTACAATAGAATATTCGATATATGGCAGGAATTTGTTGGGTATCATAGCCTATTTCCACTGACCATCGATGGATCCAAGGAATAGAGAATTCTATGTAAAATACATTTGATCAATAGTATCGATCTTACAAATATGTTCTGAAAGATATAGTTCAGTTAAGAAAGGTGAGGATTTTTTCCATGAATGGTAAAAAGAGGAATATTCAGTAGGTAATATTTTGACGGTGGGTCCATGCTGAGTCCACCATTGGATAAACCAATTTGGAATAGGCTTTTCAAATACTTTAGCACAAATTTTTATAAACCAAGTATGTTTGTGCTTATAATTATTATAATATAATACTTGAGAAAAGGCTTTAATGTAATCCCAATAGGTGAAATTTGCAAGTGTTTGTTCCATTGGCCCCATTGGCATGGATTTTTGAGTCATTGATGAAATATCCCATTCTTCAATAGGAATAAGTTTTTCAATCACTATTTTGGAGTATCCATGTACTCCTGGGGTAGATTCTCCGAGGAGACTGTGATCAAAAGTCGCACTGAATATTTGGACTAATATATGTTCATAATAAATTCGGGTTTTATATGATTCGCCAGTGAAATAAACATTGGCAGTGAGATAATTTCTGAGTATTCACCATGCTTCTTCAGTATTTTCTTGACCAGGAATATGCTGATTTTCAATATATAATATAAGTTCTCTAGCATCCAATTTTTCATATGAAGGTTTATCTTCAGATTTTTTTTGAACTATAGATGCAAAAGAATCTGCAGTTTTTTGTTGATCAGATATATAGGATTTCAATTGTTTATATAACGGATGGTCTTCAGGAATATCTTCCAGATGTACGGAAGAATCAATATTCAGAGTTTTTGATGATGATGATTCATCTTGAAGAATTTTTGAATTAATTAAAGTCCTATTTCCTTGTTGCAATACAGGAAAATTAGAACTTGCAAATCTATATGCAGAATTTCTTCGATCAAAATATGAAGGGTTTGTTCGTCCTCCTTGATATGAAGAGTTTTGACTTCGTCCACCTCTGCCACGTCCTCTGGCTGTTTGCCAGGGTGGATCCATGCAACATCAATAATCAGGAATTTGATCAGCATACCATAACATATATTCGAATAGGTCTTCATAAAGTGTGTCCTTTGTGATAAGACCATTAATGACCTTCCGTAATATAAGCATGTGCATGTCCGCATTTAAAGGAGTTGTCTTTATAAAAGTGATTAAGAATTTTTGAGAGAAGAAGTGCAGGAAGAGCTTCATTATTCCTTTTAATCCTGTAATTATTAATCACTTAAGTCAATATCAAACCAATAAATATCATTATTAAGAAATTCATCGTGGTTAAGGAATAATTCTTCTTCTATTATACCACGAATCAGATTTTCTAAGATAAGAAAATGAATATCTTCGTTTAAAGGAATACATTTGATGATAGTAATTATAGTTTTCTCAGAGAGGAAGTACGTGTAAAAATTCATGTTAATCGATTAAATATTCTCGAGATAGAAAATCAGGCAAAGAATTTTCACTACCCTTCTTATAATGTATTTCGAAATCAAAAGGGGCTAATTGAGCTAGCCATCTTGCAAATATTAATTTAGAGGCATCATGTTTAAAGTCTTTGTCGAACATGTACTTTACAGATTGAGCATCAGCCCTAACTATAATTTTTTGATCATATAAATCATCTTGAAATTTTAAAATACATTTTACAATAGTAAGCATTTCATGAGCTACTGTGGCATATTTTTTCTGGCTTTGGGTCCATTTACCAGAATAAAATCTAATCAAACATTCGGTTTTTGTATGGGGATTAACTTGTTTAAGTATTCCACCATAACCAATATTCGAAGCATCAGTTTCAACAATTTTTAACCAGTTAGGATTTGCAAGAGAAGTACAAGGAAGAGATTGAACTCATTTTTAATTAATTTTACCAAATCAGTGTGAACTTGCGTCCACGACATTTTGTAATCCTTTTTCAGTCTATCATACAGAGGAGCTAAATCTCTAGACAGATTTTTATAAAAGGGAAAAATATAATTAAGACTACCAAGGAATCTTTGCAACTGTTTTTTATCAGTAATAATATCTGGGAATTTTTTAGCAAATTCTAAAGCTCTTTGTATAGGCTCAATAGTACCTTGACAAATGTTGTGTCCTAAAAATCTAATATTTTTCTGGAATAAACTTATTTTTGGTTTAGAGATGACCAAACCATTTTGTATAACAATTTATTTAAACATATTCAGATGTTTAAAATGTGATTCAAGGGTTTTTGAAAATACTAAAATATCATCAATATAGACAATGATAAAATCTATATAAGGATTGAAAATGTCATTCATAATTTTTTGAAATTCAGAGGGAGCATTTTTTAAATCGAATGGCATAACATTCCATTCATACTGTCCAAAGGGGACATTAAAAGCAGTTCTATAAGTATGTTCTTTATCAATTTGAATTTGCCAATAACCAGATTTTAAATTAAATTTAGAAAATATGTTAGCATCATATAATCTAGAAAGTAAGTATTTTTTATTCGGTATAGGATACCTAATCCATTTTAAAGCTTTATTCAGAGGTTTATAATTGATGACTAATCGAGGCATACCCCATTCTTTTTCAGCAGCATTATTGACATAAAAAGCAGTACAAGATCAAGGGGACTTCGAAGGTTTTTTAAGACCCTTTTGCAATAGACTATCATTTTTTTTTTACAGAATTCTACTAACTCTGTATTCATTTGACGGGGTCGAGATTTTGTGGAAATTTTTTCTTCACTGAAATCATCTTCATAAGGAAGAGAAACAATGTGCTTCTTTCGGTTCCAGAAAGCATTTGGGTGATCAACACAAATATCAACAATCAATTGATTAGAAATTATTTTTATTTTTTCTTGGACCTTTACTGAATTTAAAGTATCAAAAATATTAATACTCATCATTTCTAATTGTAAGAAATTGACCTGCTTTTGCTTCATACTAATAAGAGCATTTATATCTCTTGTTACAGGATCAGTAACAAAAGGATAAGAGATTTGTTTATTTTTATAGGTATCCTTAAAGCCATTTACATCTATATATGTATAAGGATAAATAGCATTTATAAAAGGTGTTCCTAAAATAATAGGAGGATATAACTGGTTTTTTACCAAAAAGAAGAAATGTGGAATGCAAATTTTATTTTGACATATATGAGTATACAACAATTTATAGTTGATGTCAAGGCTATGACTAGATGCAGACTTAATTATGTGAGTAGTTTTTTTAAAATATCTGGTTGGAATTAAACCTTCTTGAATGCAGCTGACATCAGCACCACTATCAATCATAGCAATATTAGTGGTAGAAATTTTTTTATTAATCAGAATAGTGTATTTTATATACCATTTATGAGCAGTAACTAGTTGCATCATACCTAAGAAATAATCTCTTTTCAAATCCTCTTTTAGACTAAGTTTATCTATTTCAGAATCCTCAGAGTTTTCAAAATCCTTTTCCTTTCCTTTTGAAGTAAAAGAAATAGTATTTTCAGGAATGTCAGAAATTTTTTCTTCAATTTTCAAAATTCTATGATCGGAGATCATCTGTTTCTGTTTTAAAAAACTAATTTCTTTCTTTAATTTTTCAACTTCTATTTTAAAATCATCAAAGGTAGTATCTCTACCTAGAGTTTGACTCAACGCAAGACGTCGATTAACCTCAGCTAAAGAATAAGACATATGATAATTATCATAAGAATTATCTTTAGAAATACTAGCAGTATTAGTAGAAGAATTTTGAGTAGCAAAATTAATGATTTTTTCACGTAGTTTTTCATCTGTAACTTCTTTCAACAATTCCAGGACATTATCAGCAGTAAGAGTT